>CM068584.1:16802334-17402334 GCA_035048485.1 Pteria penguin
ATTAAAAGACTACATGGAATAGAACGAGTAAATCTCACTTTTCAATAAAAGTACTGAGATCAACTGAAACATATTTAAGGATTAATAATAGAATAAAATCATAATTCTCTTAATTTTTGTGTATTCCAAAGATCATAAATTTTCACAATAACTAATATAAAATCCATATCGTTTTTATTGGATCAGTATATAGTCCAATTGGTAGTTATCACCAGCGGAGTTTATCCACTGACTAGAAGCCGGCCATTTAAAGTTGGACGAATCTATTACAAGTTAAGGTAGAAAACATCTACACTAGGAATTATCCATTTGAAAAAGATTCATAATGCAATATACAGTATTAAGTGAAAATACAATACGTTGATACATGACAAAAACACACATAACATTATTTTCCAATCTTGTATTGAAAACATAATACGGCACCTTTTCAGTCATAGGTTTAATGTGCCACTGGTTCCCAGATCAATTCCTACGCCGCTTGTCAGTTTAGTGTTTTGACAATCTATTGTCAGAACTTATATTACATCTTACGTATATGTTTTTACCAAAAAATGATAATATCTATTAAGTCCTGTATAAGAAAATAGAAATTCACAAATATGTGCCAATAACGTAAATATCAAAAGAACCCAAAATTTGTAATCAAGCCAATCTTCCTACGCTTTCATGAAAATAGTTTTCTTATATTTTTGCAATCGTAATGTTATTATTTTTCATTTATGTCTTTTCTTTATTGATATGCCTTTGGGGGATTTATTATCATTGTATCTATTTCACTTCAAATGTTGCATTACAGGAAACATTCATAGTTTGCATTTTGTTGTGGATCAACATACAGCAATACGGTAAGCATAGCATATTTTTATAACCCCCCCCCCCCCCGCCCCGCAAACAAAGTTCTGGAGGAGGGGTTATATAGGAATCACCCTGACTGTCCGTCTGTCAACAAGTCTGTCCTCCGTTCGCCTTAGCCCGGGCCATAACTTCTTACCCCTTGTCAGATCTAGATAATATTAAACACAATAGTTGTACATGACCTAAGAATTTGTAATGACCTTAACCCATGGTCATAACGTCAAGGTCAATATCACAATCCACACATGGAAAAAAATATTGTCCGGGCCATAACTTCTTTTCCTATATTGGATCTAAAAATATTTCACACAATTGTTGACCATGACCCAAAGGTGTGCCATGTTTTGACTCAAGGTCATATCTTTAAGGTCAAGGTCACAGTGCATACATAGCCAAAATCCTTGTCTGGGCCATGACTTCTTACCGCCAAGTTGGATTATTATTCAGGACATTATTTACACAATTGTTGTCTATGGCCCAAGGGTGTGTCTTGGCCTTGGGTCGAGATCATATCTCTGAGTTCAAGGTCACAGTACACACTTGGTCGAAATCATTTTCCGCGCCATAACTCCTAACTGCTATGTTGGATCTGGATAACATTTCACGCAATTGTTGTACATAACAAAGAAATGTGTAATGACCTCGACCCAAACGTCATATCTTCAATGTCAAAGGCACAATGCACACATAGCTAAACTACTTGTCCGGGCCATAACTTGTTATTGCTGAGTTGAATTTGGATAAATATATCACACAATTGTTGTCCATGACCTATGGATGTGTTATGACCTTCACTGAAGATCGTATCTCCAAGGCCAAGGTCAAAGTGCTCAGTTGTCAATTTCTTGTCCTTGTCCTTACTGCTATGTTGAATCTGGATAACATTTAATACAACTGTTGTTCATGTCCAAGGGTGTATCATGACCTTCAATGAAGGTCATATCTTCAAGGTCAAGGTCACGGTGTACACAAAGCCGAAATCAGTGTACATGCCATAACTTCTTACTTCTAGTTTTGATCTGAATAATATTTCACACAATTTTTGTCCATGGCAAAAGGTTGCGTCATGATCTTGACCCAAGATCATATCTCCAAGGTTAAGGTTATAGTGCACGCACTTTCGAAATCCTTGTACGGGCCATAGCTCCTTACTGCTATGTAGGATCTGGATAATATTTTACACCATTGTTTTCCATGAGCGAAAGGTGTGTATCACATTGTATGGAGCGTATTGTCCGTCTGTGTGTTTGTCGAGAAAATTTTACACAATTGTTGACCATGACCCAAGGGTGTGTCATGACCTTGAACGAAGGTCATATCTGCAAGGTCTATGTCACGGTGCATACATGACCAGAATTCTTGTCCGAGTAGTAACTTCTTCCTTTTAATTTGGACGGAGATAATATTTTACACAATTATTTTCCATGACCTAAGGGTGTGTTATTACCTTGAATCAAAATGATATCTACAATGTCAATGTCACAGTGCAAACATAGACCAGATTTCTTGTCTGGGCCATAACTGTTTCCTGTTATGTTGCTGGAAGGCTATATTTTGCACAATTGTTGTCCATGACCCAAGGATGTGTAATGACCTTGTCACAATGTAAATTATGACTGAAGCGTGTGAATATAAGAAAGTCCAATTCAAAATATTCCGAACAATAAATAAATTCAAATTAAACATGAAATTTATTTACAACAAAGAAGGAAGTACATATTCATATAGTAAATGACAACACTGCGCGCACACTCAATAATCACATTAAAACACTCCACTCACATACAAATACACTTACACTAACATATATAAAATTAATGTTATTAAAGAATAAACAAATCTATATTGTGGCCAAATATTAAGAAAGTTACTGCAGTAAATATATGAATTAATCACGAGGTTCTTGATGTAAAGGATATCTTCAATGGTAGTGCACTGAGTATCGATGACAGGTTTTTTTTTATTTGTGACGTTTTAAGTTACGAATTTTGACTCTGCTTCCTAGGTTTTTTTTTCCAAAGTTAATACAGTTCTACATCGACAACAAATAAAATGATAGTACAGCTACACAGCCAACAGCTCTTCACATAAGTACAATGGTCACCCTCACGCCATACATGTTGCACACAGCATATTTCGCACACAGCGATATTCCACACAGGAAAATGACACGGACAGACGTCTTCAAATACACATGGAGTTCACACAGATACCCCGACATTCACAAGCCCGGCTATGGCATCCACACAGGACGACACACGTTGAGTCTACATGCACGACTTCACAAGTACACAACGAAGAATAGACTGACGCTATATTTAAATACACGCGTGAAAGTGACCAAAAGTTTTATACCACTGTACATACAGTACCGGTCAAAATTAAATACAATAAAATACAAATACAACAATACCCCCCTTTTTAAGTTACAAAATTGGTTTCACCATATTTTGTACAAAACACCACCACCAAACTAAAAGCAATTAGCTGACTGACTGAAGATGAAGAAATGTCTATTTGACATGACGACTTAAAAAATCAGCCCCAACATTATCCACACCTTTGATAGCTTCACACCTGAAATGATATGATTGCAGAAACAAAGCCCACCTCATCAAACGACCATTCGTGATCTTTGCCTTCTGTAAATACACAAGGGGTTGATGGTCTGTTTCAACCACAAACTCTCTCCCATACAGATATACTTGGAATTTCTCCAACACCCACACAATTCCCAAGCACTCTCTCTCAATAACTGAGTATCCACGTTCATGAGCAGACAACTTTTTACTGGCATATGCGACAGGAAATTTCTTTCCGTCATGCTCCTGTAACAATACCGCTCCAACACCGTAGTCAGAAGCATCAGTTCTGATAATGAAATGTTTACTTAGATCGGGTAATCGCAGAATTGGAGAATACAAAAGCATGCTTTTGAGACTTTGAAATGCATTCTCATGCTTAGATTTCCACTCAAACCTATTGGGAACCCCTTTCTTAGTAAGATCCGTAAGAGGGACAGCGATAGCGGCAAAATTGGGTACGAACTTCCGATAAAAATCCAATGAGACCTAAAAACGAACGCACTTGTTTCTTTGTTTCGGGACGAGGTGCATCACGTATCGCCTGTAACTTATTCTCGTTGGGCGTCAACATACCCTTACCGATCGAATGACCAAGATATTCCAAACAACTGAAACCAATAAAACACTTGGAAGGTTTGGCCGTAAGATTTGCCTCACGAAGACGTTGGAAAACTGAACGAAGCTCGTACAAATGATTATCAAATGAAACAGTATGAATCAAAATATCATCAAGAAAACTATCCGTTTGACACAAACCTGCAAGAATCTTCCGCATCATGCGATTAAATGACACCGGAGCATTTGTCAAACCGCATGGCATGACCTTAAATCTGTAAAGACCATCTGGTGTAGCGAATGATGTAAGATCCTTATTTTTAGGATTCATGCTAATCTGCCAATAACCTTTACATAGGTCAATCTTCGTAAAATACTTGCTTTGACTAATCTTTGCGAAGATTTCTTCTGGGTCAGGCATCGGTTCAGCATCAAACACCGTGACTTTGTTAAGATTCCGAAAATCAATGCATATTCGATTGGAACCGTCGGCTTTTTTCGCAACGACAATTGAACTGGCATACGGAGTTTCTGAAGGTTCTATGATATCCATCTCCTTCATCTTCTTGATGTCTGCCCTAACTGTGTCACGAAGAGCAAAAGGAACATGGTATGGCTTATTACGTATTGGGTCATTGGTGGTGAGGTTATTCTCATGCTGTACAATATCCGTCCTTCCTGTTAGGTCTGTAAGTACATCGGTATATTCAACCAATAAATCACCAACTGACTCCTTCTGCTGTTCGGTTGTCATAAACAATTACATCTTTGTAACTCTCAGATGCTTCAAGTGTCAAAACATTGAGAAGTTGATCTTGGTCTACGGTGAGTTCATCAGTATTTTCCCACTTCTCAGGTTCAATGATAACACAAGCAGCAAGATGTGTTTTACTGGCAACTATCGGTTCCCTGTCTGTAAACTTCTTAAGAAGGTTTGCGTGGAACGTCTTAAGTTTCCCGTCCACGTGGATCCTGTAATCCGCAACACCTCTCTTTTCGACGACAGTGTACGGACCCTTCCATTGCATAAGGATTTTATTATGGTCTGTCGGAAGAAGCATGAGTACTTTATCCCCAACCTTGAAAGATCTAGACCTAGTCTTACGGTCATAATACTTCTTATAACGAGTACTAGACTTCTTCAGTTCTTGCTGAGCCAACTCGCACGTTTTTGTCAATCTATCTTTGAGATCTATGACATACGAGTAAGTTGTTTTAACATCAGGTGCACTCTCTTCGTTTGTCCACATCTCACGAAGAACTGTCATAGGACCACGGACTGTTCGGCCATATAAAAGCTCGAATAGGGAAAATCCCAAACATTCCTGGGGAACTTCTCTATATGCAAATAAAAAAGGAGACAAATAACGACCCCAATCCTTTGGACGTTCAGTGCACATTTTACGTATCATGCTCTTTAGAATACCGTTAAACTTCTCTACAAGACCGTTGCATGCTGGATGATACGGTGTAGTATTGAGTTCTTTGATTGACAGTAAACGGCCAACTTCTTTCATTAAATTTGAAGTAAATTGGGTCCCCATGTCCGACAGAATTTCTTTCGGAATTCCTACACGAGTAAAGATGTCAACAAGGGCCTCGGCTATGCGCTCTGTTTCAATACCTTTAAGGGCAACTGCTTCTGGATAGCGAGTACTGTAATCGACCAGGGTAAGAATATACCTATTTCCTCTATCCGTGACTGGAACAATTGGACCAACTAGATCGACTGCTACACGTTCAAAAGGAGTATCAATCAGTGGCATTTGTCCTAAGGGTACTTTCACAACCTTACCCTTTGGATATGTCTTTTGACATACGTCACACGACCTACAAAATCTAACAACGTCACTCTGTACTCCAGGCCAATGAAATGTAGAAAGGATACGATCAGTTGTCTTTTTGACCCCCAAATGACCTGACATGATACAGTCATGAGCCAACTTCAAAACTGTGTCCCTGTACTGCTTTGGAACAACAAGTTGCTTAAAGATTTTATTGTCATTCACCTTTGGTGACTGAAACATTCGGTACAACAAACCTTTCTCTAAAGTAAAATGTGACACGTTCTGCTCACCTGAAATGATTTTTTACCCGTCTCTGCACATTCAAAGCATCTCTTGAGGCTACTATCACTATTTTGTGAAGCCTTCATATCATCAGCTGAAACATCAACATCTATACTCCCAGAAACTTTCAAACATTCCTATGCTTGTTTCTCTTTTACCTTCTGGCCTCTCGTTTGAACTGCATTCATTATCTCTGGACTATCTGCAATATTGTCTACATTCACACTTACCTCCTCTGACTGATTCCTCCGTTCACGAACACACCACATTGGATCTGGATCCTCGTGACTACGAACGCCATTAATATTCCCCACAATTAGGTCGAAAACTGGCTTTCCCATACACAATGCCTTAACCTGACCGGTATAAAATGGTGTATCTATTTGTATTACAGCTATTGGCACTTCCCTAACTGTCCCGTCAATGAGTACACAATCTGTAATCTCTCCTGTCAATTGGTTATCATCAACAAGGTTTGACGACAACACCACTAAATCCGGTATCTCGTAACACCTTAACTAAATGTGATCCAACATAACCAGACGAAGATGTCATTTCACAGACTTTACATGCGCCACCAATGACTGGAAGTACGTGTCCACAAGCTAACCTTACTTGGTTATCTTGAATGCAACACTCCATCAAACGATCAGTTAAAATGCATGCAGATCCTACCTGAGACGAATTAGATTTCTGACTTGACCCCCTACCTTTGAAATCTTTTCGTTTCCCAGAATGATGTTGTGATGATCCTGTATCACCTTGAGATCCTTGCTTCTGTTGCTGGTCTTTCTTTTCTTTCACCCGACAGTCACGAGCTATATGTCCAAAATACCCACATTCATAACACTTCTTCCTGGTTTCAGGTTTATCACCGACATTGACATGATTTGGATGACCAGACGAAACCTTGTCTTTTATAGACTCGACAGACGCAAATGATGATTCACCATGTGCCTCAATAAATTGTTCGGCATATGAAGTCATTTCTTTGATACACTTAGGATGACGTTCTTTCAAGAAAACAGACAAAGACTTTGAGCTGCTAGATATGAATTGCTCTCTCAAAATCAGATCTTTCAAACCATCAAATTTCTTAGGAGCATCAGCAAGTGACATCCATCTCTCCAAATAATTACACAACCTAGCAACAAACTGAGACGGACTTTCACCAACTTCCGGTTTACTAGAGCGAAACTTACTATGAAACCCCTCCTCGGTCAGTTGGAAGCGTTTGAGTAATTCCTGTTTAAGAGTGTCATAGATCTTAGCAGCATCAGGAGATAATCTTGAGTACACCTCAAATGATTTACCTTTTCGTAAAGCTGACAAATTCATGGACCACGAATCTCTGACCAACTTTGCACTCTTAGCGAGTCTCTCAAACCTTTGCAAGTAAGCATCTATACAATCATGTCGCTCATCAAAACATGGGAGCTTAGGAAGCTTTGCTAATGTCTGTCCAGAACTAGAATTATGACCATCATCTGTCCTTGATTCTAAAGTCTGAGTCTCATACTTCATTCTCTGTAACTCAATCTCTTTCTGAACTAAATCTAACTTTATTCTAGTCTCTCTTTCTATTCTCTCTTCTTCACGTTTCGCGGCTCTCTCATCCCTAGCTATTCTCTCCTGCTCTTTCCTCTCATCTCTCGCTATTCTCTCTTGCTCTTTTTCTGTCTCCACCTTTTCTCTAAATACAATAAATTCTTGTAGCTTCTCTCCCTCTAAACCCATTCTCTCACCAAGCTCAATCAATTTTTCCAAATCCATAATGCAAAATATCAACAAAACAATGGCAAAATTCAACACAATTATAAAACACAAAGTACTAAATTGTCAGAATAATAAGAATCAAGGTATTTTCTCAAACACCGCTGCCACCAAAAAATGTCACAATGTAAATTATGACTGAAGCGTGTGAATATAAGAAAGTCCAATTCAAAATATTCCGAACAATAAATAAATTCAAATTAAACATGAAATTTATTTACAACAAAGAAGGAAGTACATATTCATATAGTAAATGACAACACTGCGCGCACACTCAATAATCACACTAAAACACTCCATTCACATACAAATACACTTACACTAACATATATAAAATTAATGTTATTAAAGAATAAACAAATCTATATTGTGGCCAAATATTAAGAAAGTTACTGCAGTAAATATATGAATTAATCACGAGGTTCTTGATGTAAAGGATATCTTCAATGGTAGTGCACTGAGTATCGATGACAGGTTTCCATAATTTATTTGTGACGTTTCAAGTTACGAATTTTGACTCTGCTTCCTAGGGTTTTTTTCCAGAGTTAATACAGTTCTACATCGACAACAAATAAAATGATAGTACAGCTACACAGCCAACAGCTCTTCACATAAGTACAATGGTCACCCTCACGCCATACATGTTGCACACAGCATATTTCGCACACAGCGATATTCCACACAGGAAAATGACACGGACAGACGTCTTCAAATACACATGGAGTTCACACAGATACCCCGACATTCACAAGCCCGGCCGTGGCATCCACGATACACGTTGAGTCTACATGCACGACTTCACAAGTACACAACGAAGAATAGACTGACGCTATATTTAAATACACGCGTGAAAGTGACCAAAAGTTTTATACCACTGTACATACAGTACCGGTCAAAATTAAATACAATAAAATACAAATACAACAGACCTTGAACCAAGGTCATAT
The DNA here is from genome assembly GCA_035048485.1 of Pteria penguin. Taxonomy (NCBI): domain Eukaryota; kingdom Metazoa; phylum Mollusca; class Bivalvia; order Pterioida; family Pteriidae; genus Pteria; species Pteria penguin. Next base: position 16,811,122 of record CM068584.1, read on the forward strand.
CTACAAGGTCAAAGTCAGAGTGCACACACACCAGATTATTTTCATTCATCATCCTCGAGGACAGGCTTTGTGTAGTGGTTAAGCGATTGGCTTGCAGCGCCGACGGTTCGGGTTCGATTTTCGGTTTGAGCCACTACTTTGAAGAAGGTGGTTATCTCCTGCTTCTATGTCGCGATATAACTGAAAAATTGTTGAAAGCGACGTAAAACACCGATCAACCATTATACCTCAAAATGTACAAATGGGACATCCATTACACTTATATCAGTGATGTATCTTGGGATGAATTATTGCATGTTTCAACTTTGTTGCCGTTGCGTGGGTGTTTGTCCCGTTAGGACAGCTCTATTTGTTTCAACTTTTAAAAATTCACAGATAAATAACACATTAATACCGACACACTAAGTATTTTTGTCTTAAATTATCTCTCTCAGATATAAGTTATCGGCGTCACTGTTCAAATTAATTTCATAAACGGCAGGATATCCAAAGATAAGTGATATGGGTTATAAAAGTTTGCAATGATTCCCATTCCAAGAACTTTATAGATAAATACTGTAAATGTAGACAATTTCGACAATCTTAAAGTGTCGATTTGTATAATATATCAAACCTAACTAGAGATTCAACCTATGTGAACTTAGCTTGAAGTAGATATTTCGAATTTTACTTTGATTACATGAGATTAACCCCAATCTTGTGTCCCAAGGTCACGAGTTATGGCAAAAGAATAGTATTAAAAAGGTAATCTGAACTGCGGATCTGATCTAACAGGAGAATATCTACTTTTTAAATTATCAGGGCTTTATTTGAACAAGTTTAAAACAATGCATAAATGAACACTGATTCTGCAACTGCATTATGAAATTTAGTATCATTAATCTTTATATGACGTCTTAGTATTTAAACAATTCCATACTTGTAAAGTTTTCAGATTTTGGTGCTGTATTAGAGTTTTTTCTCAGAATTATAGTAGATTACCTATAGTAAATTACAATTTTCATGGAGAAAGGATTTTGATATTTAGGGTTATATAAAACCAAGACAACGAATGTCGTTTAAGTCTTGCTGGAAGTTCAGAATTTTTAACCAATCATGGACACTTTGCAAGAGTGTAGTGTCAAAAACATCCTAATGTACATCTTTTTTTTATGTTGCAATACCTGCAGTATTCGAGCATACCCAGTGACTACTTCACTTTAATTTCTATAGACGAGTTATATAACAATTGCCAACAGACACTTTCTACACGTAAGATATTGATACCAGGGTCAATTTTTCTTAAAAATATTACTAAAGTCTCTATACAGTACAAATACATGTAGCAATGCAGGTTCTAAAAACCTACAATAAATATAACAAGAGTCTATCAGATAATGTTTATATGTATATTTATTACAATTGCTTCAGATTTATCCGCAATTCAGAACTCAATTCTGTATATTATAGGATTTTACCTTTACCTTTACCATTACCGTTAATCCTTGGTAAGTTGGTAAATTGGGTGTTATAAAGCAGATATATCACAACATGGCAGCAGACCTTCTGAACACAAAACCTGTCCCTTTACATGTTTGTAAAGTAGAGAATCTTGTACTTTAAAAACATTTGATAGTGCCCATTGTCGATTTGTTGTGGTACCTCAACAATTCAATGAAGTAATGTAGAATGCTGGAGTTTTGCTTTTCCTCACTTTCTTAGCAAAGTAGATATATAGGATATTTCTACCTTTTGTTACTAACAGCTTACTATACATCTATGACACATTATCAACGACAGACATATTTTATCGATGGTATGATAAATTTGAAAAATATTTCAACAATTGAAGTCGATTGCATCGATGTACCATGTTATTTGATCTCCTACAATAAACACTATAATCGATCGTAAATCAAACATGTTTTACATAAAATTTAGTTACGTTGATATTTTATTTCCAGTTGACGGTGGGATATCGTTTAATACAAATGGAGTTTATAGCTACACCCCTCTTTTTCCTATGGGAATCTCGGTACAGAAAAAGGATCATATTGCCTTTGCTGTACAAGCATGTGGAGAGGCCCACATTGCTTTAATGTCAGAACAGTCAGGTAATTGATTTAACTGAAAACAGTGTTAATATTTTAGTATGAACCAGTTTTGTACTCAATTTGTCAGTGACGATGTATTGGGGACTTCACAAAGAATGAAATTGAAAAAAGTACCTGTCTTTGTATATCCCGAATTAATCATCTTTGGGGCTCATAACTTAAGAATATAGAAATAGACGTACGCATTTATTTAATGCAATATTAACATTCATGTGTAATCGGCTGTGAACTTGTATTTGATCCTTAACATCATATATCCTTTGGATATATGATGTTAAGGATCACCTCAACATCATATATCCAACGGAACTCGAGATAAAAGATACAACAGAGAGGGTATCTTCTGCTTCATACCTCGATATACTCCTATCAATTAGTGACGATGGTTCATTAGTAACCTCTCCCTAACAAACGTGACCATTTCAATTTCATTATCACCAACTTACCTTTTCTGAGTAGCAATATACCTTCCTCTCCCGTATATGGCAGCTTCATTTCACAACTTATACGCTATGCCAGGGTATGCTCTAAATACGAAAATTTCCTCCTGAGAGCGAGGCGTTTTGCCACGACACTACTCTCACCAGGATATTTTGAGGAACATTTGAAATTGTCACTGAGGAAGTAATATGGTCGATATGGGGATCTAGTGCAATATCAGATTCCACAAATTTTGTATGGTCAGGTCCCAAAATAAACCGATATTTTGGGACCTGACCATACAAAATAAATTTGACATCCTCCTCGACTTGAAACTGTTGCAGCACATTTGCGACGGGTGTTGCACGCAACCAGGGGACGCTTACCCGTCCCGGGCAGTTGGTCTCATGTCGATTTTATTGGGGTTCGCATTTGTCTGAATATGAAATTATACACTATATTGTCCTTTTCTTCCATGGATTATGAGAAATGGTTTACCGTTTAGTACTTCTTCGTTTTTAAATTTCGTATTTCAGAGACATTAGGTAATATGTATGAAATTGGAATAGGTGCATACGGCAATACGCAATGCGTCATCCGATATTCAAAATCAGGCACAGAAAAGGCGAGGGTTTATTCCACGGAGCTAAATTGTACTGCCTTTAAGGTAATCCCATTATACCATTTGAAAATAAAAATTACATACAGCAAAATATTGTTTTCTTTCATATAATTCGTATTTTTATATTCATCTGAGTAAAAATAGTAAAATGCCTTTCAAGTGTACAGTATGGCAACAAGATCAGTGCAAATACTTCTATTCGGCCCCTATGCAATCTTCTGAATACCATCAGGGCGATGAGAATTCTACAAAGAGCCTTGTCCTAATTTAAACAAGTAGAAACACATACCGATCAGATGCCCATTTTATCAAAGGTAGTATATCCTGACACATGCTTTATTCGCCGTAAATACCCAACTACACATCTGAATTTTGTTTCATAAAATGGCAATTCTCCTGGCGAAATCTTCGTTTAGAATAAATTCATGCAAAGAATAAATTGCGAGTCATTCTGAAAGTTAAAAATTACCAAAAAAAAAAAAAAAAGAGCAGAGGCGTCAAACATCTACACTCTATGGCAACGCCTCACCCACATGTTACTTAAATGGAAATGTAAGATAACTTGCTTATCAAAGTTCTGCATACAATTAGGCGCGGTCACTATACGAACAAGGTCATCTTGCGTATTTATACATATAAGCGGCTGCTACGAATCGAATATACCTTCATAGATTTGTTTTGATAGATACAGCTATCAAAAGTAATAGATTAAGTTATTAAAAGTTCATTCAGAATCACCTTGCCCATGCTTTTGTGCTGCATGAAGCTAGTCAACTCGCTTGTTTGATCCTTATGACCGTCTGCACGGGTAAAGCAAGATAGCCTCATTTTAAAGTCACTTTATATTTTTGATATCAAAATCTCGTCCCAAATTACTGTTTCAATTATATTTTTATGACCTCTTGCACTAAGTAACATTTCAATCTTTGTTATCAGAATAGAGGCTTATTTAAATTGAAACTTCTACTGGTAATACTTTTTTGGTGATTGGAAAGGTGAACTTGTAATACTTTTAATCACATCCAATGATACGTAAATTGTGCGTCTGAGGACGGTACCAAAATTAAATTACAATGGAATAATTGATGTTTTATGTACTTGTCCTTATTGACATTTGCAATCCTTCTCATACACTTTCATCATGTGTATTTTTCCTTACATTTTCTATTAAATTTAAGGCAGCAATAAGCGCATGAGTCTAGTTAAATATGCATGTTTTGATGTAAAAGAATGCTTATTGTATCGTTTTGTGCAGGTATTCTGGATTAAATGGAGTGGTACCCACTTACGTATCGGACGAGGATTAGATGTAGAAAAAATGGAAGTTTTGTCTTGTGAGCAAACACATTTCGACATCAACTATATCGGTGTAACAACATGGGGAGGTGTCCACGGAACATGGATGTTCGATTTAGGTTGGTTGTGAAGATGACATAGTACTTTGCTGGAGGCATGATCGATGGATGTGTTACAATTAAATAAGAGAAAAAAAAGCATGACTTAGCTACATACTTGTCCACAGCGACAAAGCAAATCAAAAGTAAGATAATATTGTATGATACACCGCCAGCTGATACGATACAACATGAAATTGGTTGAATCCTTAGATGTTGATACTTAATTTAAAGCATTAAATATGATTAAGCTTAGATACAATTTTGTTTACACATGTTATGCCTCGAAGTCTATGCTATAGGCATGGAAAGTACAGTGTTCACAGGCCTGCGTCGCTTGTTATCATATTCTCCAAAGTATTCTTCCTATAAGACAAGCAGACTCCAGGCAAAGAGATTCTTGAATAGCAACGCAATTCTGACACCAATATCACTAATTACATTTTAATTATAATAAACCTCCTTTTTGTTGACCCTCTCATTTCTTTCATTCTTATTTTACCTTGGTGTTTTGATAAATGATTAACCTTACTTTCAACCAATTCTTAGTCTTATCGGCATGTGGAAACTGGAGATAAACACCATTTTAACATCCGGTATCGACCAGGATCATACTTTTAGATATATGTATTTTATCATTCAAATGATATAATTAGCAAAGATACAGTTAGGTGCAGTCCTAACCTTACATAAAGTGCACTTCAAGTTAAATTTATGACTGCTTTTCATGTTTACTTGGCGACAACAGAGTAAACTTGAAATCAAGTTTAGTAGTAAACTTGGTTCCAAGTTTAGTACTAAACTTGATTCCAAGTTTACTCCAAGTGCACTTCAAGTTTAGTATACTTTCTATATACATGTACATTGACTATATTTCTCTATTAAAACAATTTTAAATATAAAATATGCAATTGTACATAATAAGACAATTATTTCTATTGTTTTATACATATACAGGATAATTGTAATAAATAAACGTGAAAAGTAAACTTGGTGTAACTTGATAGTAAACTTTAAGACGGAATTACTTTAAAGTAAACTTGATATCAAGTGCACTTGACAAAACTTTATGACTGGTTTTCGGGACGAAAAACTAAACTTGAAGTGCACTTGTCAAGTGCACTTGAACGTAAGGTTAGGACTGCACCCAACTGTAATTATGTACTATGATGTGTTATCTGCATGTTCGTTTTATCTTGTTTTCAGTTCCTCCAATAATGGCTCTAATTTCATCAATTGAAGTTTTCGAAAATTCAACTGTGGTTTTGCCATGTACTGTTGATGGATTCCCCCATCCCTCCACAACATGGAAAGACGATGATTTGTCAGAAATTCTACCTAGAAATGATAAACGTATAACCATATATCTAAATGGTTCACTTTGTATAGAAGGAGTCAATATAAAGGATTCCGGTGTATACACGTGTTACGCATCTAATATTGCTGGTGAAAAATCAAACAATGTTACGCTTGAAGTGAAAGGTATTTTCATACTTTATTATAAATTCACGTTGTGCCTTGAAATCTATGTTAACTTTCCGAATGTTAATGACTCTTATGAAAGAAGAAAATGCATGCACTGTGGTCCTACATGTAATATGCCGAAGCTTACTTAGTAGCGTGTTTGATAGGAATCTGAGGGATTTCATGTTCGAACCCAACTAGTAACCCTATTTAACGCCCCTACTACAACGCCGTCACGATAAAAGGGAAAGGGCAAGATATCTTATTTAGCTGTAGGGCAGATTAAGTGATTGACTGATTTTTGTTTAACGCCACACCACGGATATTTCACGTATATAGTGATGGCATCTGCCTGATGCGAGGCATACAATTTTTTTACCTTTGCAACAGACCCACCCGAAGCAGTGAGGGATCTTTAACGTGCCATGCATACCACGATACGGGGCCTCGGTTTTTACTGTCCTATCCGAAAGTCAGGACACCGGCATGACCAGAGCGGAACTCGAATACCGTCCTCCCGATCAGGAGGCGAGCTCGATACCACTAGGCCACGCCGGCTTAGCTGTAAGGGCAGAGGTCACCGAGATGTACAATAAACTTGGTAACAAATAATGAAATACATGCAATGACAATAAATATTATTGATTGTACGACGGATGCGATACCGACTTATGACGGTCAGTTGGGCAACAAACGGTAGTCATTTGATGCAGTTAACAGGTTAACGGACCGACATTCCCGTTTATCGCAAATACCGTACAATTTCATTTCTTTTTTATTTTTATTAATTATTATCCTTTTATCATTGAATTTATTTTGGAGTTTCGATCCATTGAGTCTCTAGAGGAACTTTTGCTCTTTTGCGCTGATAATTATGAATATTACACGAGGAGTGGATGAAATTGCAAACACACTTATAGCAAGGGAGATTCAAGATGTAAACTTGCATTTATTTATATAGGAAAAAATTTTTTACAGGTAATTGCAAAACCCTCAAGGAAGTAAAACCCATATCTTCAATTTCGTTACCTTGTGTTTCATGTAGAATTGTGGAGAAAATTTTACATGTGTGCCACGCGCGTCTCCCCATATGGGCAACATTTACGATTCTGATATGTACTTCTCCATGACTTAAACATTTTTATCTTATATAGACAGGAATTTCAATATTGGTTCTGTATACAACTGTTCATTTTCTTATCAAATGATGAGAAACTGCGGTATAGATTCCGGTTGGCTAGGGTGAGAAAAAAATTATACGCAATCACTAATCAGGCTTTTTCCTTTACGATGCCGTTTCCATCAATTTGATTTATTTTCTAGTTTTCGTTTTCAACAAAGTGGGAAAATTCATGTCATCTGTCAAATACTTTCAACAGGTTTATCCACAAAGACATGTCTGCCTGTGAAGAACTCTATTCAAAATATATCCATCGACGACAAACTTGACTTAATAAGAAGTAATCTTTACATAAATAAATCAACATTGTCATCTAGAAGAAGAAAATTGATCAGCGTAAAAGATGAAAGGTTGAGCGCCACCGGAATAGGATATCTAGGAGCCTTTGTCATATGTGCTGTAACTCTAATGTTGACAATTGCGGACATAAAACAATTTATCTTTTACTTATTTTGTAAAAGCCAAGGATAGACTTTACAGAGAGTTATCATTTCACGTTTTACATATTACACTACAAAAAATATGTGATGCACTATGTATTCTTTATTATTGCTGTAGTAACATAGTATAAGCTAGTTCTGTGTTTATCAATATTAAATATTACGACAGCATTTCGTCAAATTAATGATGGGGTCAGAATAGAATATCTAAGAAACTGAAGTATATAGCTATTCTGGACTGAGACCGATTCCGATCATTTTACACAGATTTGACACCTTCTATACTAGAAGGTTACCTACTTTGACTTCTCCATATATAAATATATATACGGAATTTACACGATTTGATTCTTTCTACTGGGTATATGTGACGGGTGTTGCTAGCAAGCAGGAGATGCTCACTCTCCCCGGGCACCTGATCTCACCCCATCATAGGGGTTCACATATGCTCTTCAAGTAGATATGTTTTGTTATTTTCTACTTGGTTTTTATTTTTACTGAATTTGTATGTCCTCTGATTTCATGATTTTCGGACTTGTGGTTTGGATTTATGCATCATCTTTACATAACTATATCTTTTAGTCTGTCTTGTGCAGAATTATATGTAGTTGTAAAATAATAAAATAATGCAATGCGATATAAAAAACAAATGAACATACAAGTTTTGCTATGAGTATGTTTTAAATAAAATTCAAAATACCTTATCTCGGTATATCACAGTTACCTTCTTAAACCTGAATGATTTGTCTAGTATCAATATTTTATGTGTTTGTATCATGTATATCTCTTTTTTCTATTTAAAAGTTATTTCTTGTCCTCTATGATGGCTTCTTAAAGAAGTGTTATTTATAATGTTTAATGTTTGTCCCTTTAATGTGCTGATTTTTATTGATATAATAGACAAATCCAGACTGCGATCTTTAAACGCTGTTGGTTTGTAATTTAGAATCGCTTTCTGTAAATAAATACGTCTGTGAATAAAATGTGTGAAACATGAAGTTCCCTGTTTTTAGTATTATTTGACCCTGTGAGTGTCAAACAAGCATGGTGGCGGCGAGTTTGAACCAGGAGCTATCACAGAATCTGGTGAATGGGTAATTGGAATGACAAAGTAGCCCATCATTTGTGAAATGTATACTATATTCGCCAATTAAGTCGATAAATGTCCCCGCCATATAATGTACTTTCGTTTCGCAACATGGACGATCAGGAATTCGGACCAGTACCTGCTCAACCCGTGCATAAATATTGGAACATATATACGTTATAATTTTATTTGATTAATCCCAATCTTATATTATCTGGTAATATATCCGAAAAACTGGAAATGATAAAGAAGGCAAAAAATTACTTGCTTGCAGGTGGTACAACAAATTTGCCCACTCATGTACAAACAGTCACTCTTATTAATTTCGAGGGTAAATATTCATTCGTATTGTATAATCAATTCATATGGAAAGGTGAAGATTGTTGGTTGGTTGGTTGATTGGAGTTTTATGTCGCTTTCAACAATATTTCAATTATATCGCGACATGGAAGCAGGAGGTTACCAACCTCTTAGACATAGTGGCGCAACCCGGGAATCGAACCCGGATCGTCGACGCCGCAAGCCAAGCGCTTAACCACTACACCACGCCTGCCCCAGGAAAGGTGAAGAAGATAAATCATTCTCGGCATGTTCTTGCAACGATTGAAGAATAATGCAATTCGTGTCCCAATGCGGTCGACGAGGTACATAAATTCATAAACAAACCGTTTTACAATTTTCTTACGGAACTCCAAATGCGTGCCAATTCTTGTAATTTTGGTCCACTCGAGAACAGAACATTAAAAGACAGAATTGTGCTCAGCGGAAGTGGCTAAGTGTCGCTGTTATTATAACATGACGAAAACCTTGACCGCAAAACCATAAAAATATGGGGTTATTTTTATTAACAAGCAAATTTACAACAACATACTACGCGCGATGAATCATTTGCTAGTAGCAATTAAGTACAAATATTAGACAAACATGCCAATGAGAAGAACAAATCTAGAATGCGTGTGTCTAACCATAAATGACTTTCTCATAGGACATTTATGACATTATTGTTATGCGTCAGATACCGTCCCACATGGGAAATAACTCAGTAAGAAATATAAAGTGGTTAATTTGCTGAACTATGCAGTCTTCAGATGACTCTGATAGCAGTACAAACGACTGTGATTCCGATCAGAAATGGGTATTTACAGTTAAGAAGACTTAGAAAACCTCTATCATAGAGGCGAAAATGCAAGTTAACGAATTTGATGTGTCTTTCCAATAGACAGCGGTGTAGACATTTACACAATATGCCAACTGTATATTTCCGTGGTGACTTCTGTCATACGGTAGAATCAGTAACTTTTCATTCTTCCTTTAACTTAATAGGAAAAGGAAGTCAGAATTCATAGATAGTCACTAATCATAAAATGACTTTGTTTCAAGGAGACGCTTTTTTGTAATGTTAGAAACTTTTTCATTCTCCTAGATTGTACAGAAATAGCTATTGAAATATATCTAATACGCTTTGGTGTAGCCTAAAATAGTGCAGTGGTTATTGATACTGGTGCAACGACTATTCCTGTTGATTTTGTTCAAAATTTATGGTAAATAAACATACGCAATAAGATGTGCAAGTCGAAGGTAAGATTCTCTGAAAATAACCCCCCCCCCCCGCCTTCCCCAGATCGCCGCACATATAATTTTAACTTTTTAAAATGAAATCAAAATAACTATACAATATTTTCCATCCACACTCTGACACAAGACGTTCTAAATTAGATCTGATCAGTTTGTTCCTGCTTCCTCAAATGGGGTTATCAAAAAACTTTACCAAATGCATCATTCGTCAATCGAACGTTTGATGCGAGGGTGAGGTCATGTGAAACCTCTTTGAAAAAATCCCTTCATGTCTTATACTTAGAATTATATATACATGGACTTCAAATGAAATGTATATTACACAGTAAGTGTTTTTCTTTAGCTCCACTGGCCTTGAATTACTTCTAGAAGGAAACAATTGGATTTCCACTTTAGCAGTCATAAGGAATTCTGTAACACTATTTCCTTTTAATTACTCTAAACCGATATCACAAGTAAGAGAACATTAATTTCTGAATTTTTCAAACGGTGGCAGCTTCTTTCCCATACATGTATGTTTATCGTGGGTATATTTTACTAACAATGTTTTCACGAACATGAAACAAAATCAGACAAACAAAATCAGACAAAAAATCAGACAAACAAAATCAGACAAACAAAATCAGACAAACAAAATCAGACGAAAAATCAGACAAACAAAATCAGATAGACAAAATCAGACAAACAAAATCAGACGAAAAATCAGATAACATTAGTATATGTATTCAGTAGTTTATTCCCGTGCATTTTATCAAAATTGCAACAAGACATTTTCTAGATGACATTGGATTAGACAACAGAAATGTTTTAAATAGTTCATCGGGTGTTTTATAAATACTTTCTATCAAAGAAGACAAAACATATCATTACTACTCAATACTCCTTTCCTCTATAATTTTATGAAAATGACATAAAATCCATTTATATAACATAAAGACGGCTGTCATGGCAACCATCCTATTATATTTTTTCACATATATTCTTTGGGTATCCTTAGGATAGTACCGTTTTAAAGTATTGTGAAAATCACTGTGGAAGAAAATTCCAATTTCAAAGATTATTAAAACCGACAAGACATCTATTTTGAAATATGTAACACCACTATTTCCTTGCATTTCATCAGGAAAGCAACTCACTCTTATAAAATGTCTTCAACCCTGCAGAAAACCAAGTTACAAGGTTTTTAGACCTACGTCAAAGATGAAGTGACGATTGTTACTCAATTTGAGTGGTTAACCAGTGTACGGGTACAAATTCTCATTAACCTAGAAAACCACACTACAATAAAACACTTGAATACACAATACCACTTATCAATGCTCTTCAAAAAACTGAAGGTTAATGTCCCTGCTGTTAGAGAAAACATATTGTTGACAGTTTTCCCATGACATTCCTTCTACCTCTACCATTAATCTCACTACATGGTCTCTTGTATTTTCACATGTTAATTTGGTCTCAGTAAGGTTTAAAGATATGGAAAAATGAGAATGAATTCGGTACTTATTTCCTGATGCTATGTGGCAATAACACGTTTAACGTACCTCTCTTAACATACCTACTAAGTTTATTTTATCTCATAAGTCGCCACATATATTATATTTAATATAAAACATATATACCTTTTAATTTTGTGCACCATATTCGCATTTCGACAAGTTATGTCTCTTCAGTGATGCTCGAGGCCAAATGATTGGAATTCTCAAAATATATAAAAATATGAAGAGCAGAGATGAAGCCAAACTGACCGAAAAATGAACTAAAGAATCTATTTAAGGACAGAGCTATGCATGAGGGAGATACTCCTTAGTTTTAGAGTGATTTACTTAATTTGATGACTGAAACTTTGAAGTATATATTTCATGTCAGTACAAAAGCACTGAAAACTAGACTAATGATGACCTCGGGAACCTATCAGTCCACCAGCAGTGACACCAGCCTAGTAGTTATGATAAATATAGAACATATATACCTTTTAATTTTGTACACCATATGCGCATATATACATTTCAAGGAGCACATTTTTTCTGTTTCAATAGCACAATATCATAATTATTTGTAGAATGTTTAGATTCTTCATTTTCAGCGAGGGTAGAAAACAATTAGAGAGGCATTGAAAATAAAAAAAGATAAATTGTAAAACCAAAAAGAAGGAGTCAGGCAATGTCATTAAATGGAATATTTTCACAGGATTAGGGAGATGGGGGAATAATGTACATTTGGAAAGTCACCTACGTATTTGCATAATATCACACTTTATATACCCCGCTCTTGCATCATACTTAATATGGACGAAAACGAAATTCTATGAAGCTTGTTTGATTTCACCAACTAGGAGTGTGTATCGATACATTTTCAAGAAATAAAGCAATGCAACAGTCAGCAAACTAGAGTTAGAAAATTGCGTAGGTATGAAAATCCCAAAATAGCAAAAGGAAATCATCAACAATAGTGAAAGTCATATCTTAGTAACAATTCTGAAGGGTTGCACTTCGCACAACAATGGGCAATAGTGGAAATCCTACTTGTAACAATAGGGAAGATGAGATGTTTCAACATCACGAAGGGACATCACTAAACTATATTATCGAAATTGGAGAAATACACGTTTCTTCCCAATATGTCATTAAAACGTTATTCATTTTATTCACGAAAGTCCTCTGATAGCATACTCCAGTGGTGAAGTCAATCTGAAATTAATCATTATGAATTTAAACCAATTATTCAAACACCACTCATCTCCAACACTCAATCTTATTACCATCATCTAATCCTTACTTTTTCGAGTCTCTATACAATTATTCTTCATAAGAAATTTCTGGTCTCTTTTAGACCAGCTTCCGTTTTACACAATACGGAATATCACAACGTCAACATACACGCGCACCTTGTGATTGTTATGACGTCATGTGATTATGACGTGAATTGCCCACATAAAAGTACCCACATCGAGAACAATGGATCTGGTAGGTGACTAAATGCAAATGGTGACGAATTTCAGTAGTTGCGATACTCCGTATTCCTTTACTTACACAAACGGATACGATTTAAAGATATCTTTTTTAAGCCCTTAAAGATTCTTATTTCGTAAAGGAGAGGATTTATCATCAAAATGCTAGAGATACTGGTAGATAATAAATCCGTTCTGTTTTGCGGAACAGGTCTTCCAGCAGATGTTTTGCATTCACAAGGATACTATCTTATTCCTCTCCTAGCTTACATACACAGAACTAATTCAGTCATTGATCTCTACAGCAAATGGGCGGCAGAAACCTGCCAATATCTAAGTTATATTATACTGAGAATCAATGTTAAAGGGAAGAATATAATATCTGCTGTACATGTATACAGTATATTTCACATAAAGGCTGTAATATATGGCAAAGGTAACTTGATATTCCATTTTCGCATAGAGCTACTAATGTTCAGAATAAGTTCTATATATTGTTCGTCGTCTATGAAGTCAAATATACCGGTATTGCTTCCAAGAATAGATTTAACTTGTTAGTCGTCAGTTTGTTCAAAGAATGCTACAGATTTTTCAACAGGCAATATATTTACAATATTTTCCAAAAGTTTCTCTCTTTCGGGATTGACATTCTAACAGTATATGCAAAATATAATCAAGTACATTACGATCACATTTTTCACATATCATTGAACAGACTGGAAGTGTAATAATCTTTATCATAAATAGCAGATCTTTGGAACATTCCGGGAAAATGTAACTGAGTAGAATATAGACATTTGGTTGGAGTTCACGCTGTATATTTAAAAACCTGGACAGTTCATGTCTAGAATTAGCTTTGGTAAACCATGAGTCTGTTTCATGTATAAATACAGAATGTTTAACAATTCGCTTCCACTGTGTTGTATTAGGAAATAGTCCATTTTGAACAAAATTAAGAATTTAATCTGATAAAACATATTTGTTTTAATTAAAGCTTTGGTGGAATCACCAATATTCGAATAACCAAGCATGTATTCTCCCAGCTGGCAGAGGAATATATTGTTTGGACAAGTCCAGCATCTGCATTACAAAGCCTTCCAGCAAACATAAGTCTAAGTTTATCAATATGGGATTCGATGGTAACTGCTCCAAGTACACTACAAGTTGCCTCTGTAGGGCCGTCTTTGTTAGTCCAAAAATGCGTTTGACAAAATAGTTTTGAGTACGCTCAAGGATATCCATTTCCTGTGGTGGTAAATTGCCCCAAATTCCAAATTATATAAGGCCGACGGTAGAATAACTCTTTCCCATATTTTCATGGAGGATAATGGGTTCATTCCGTCTCGTTTAAGACCCATATCATGAAGTGAATGGAATATTTGTTTAGCTTTCGAACTAGCTTTTTCTGTACGTTGGTGTTGAGCATTTGATGTTGCAAACAATGTTCCGGCATATGTTGTATGCGTTCCGGTGGATACAGTTTGTTTTCCAAGTTCCAGTAGTGAGTTTATTGATGGGGCATCGTATGCTAGAACAATCCTTTTTGAAACGTTATATGAAAGTCTCCATTTTCGTGCATATTCATAAGCAATATTTAGTAGTAATTGGAGTGACTTAGGGGATGGTGCTATAAGCGTAGTGTCATCTGCTAGAACAATTGACGCAATTGTGTGAGAAAATGCGTCAATTCCGCAGCCAGAGCTATTCAGTTTATATATAAGGTCATCGATATACACAAGGAACATCCAGGCGGACATTACTCGACCTTGACCGACGCCCTTGGTGACCGGTATGACGTCACTTTTTTTCTCCAGACTGGTTTATAAAGATAGTTGAGTTTGTGTATGAATTACGTATTATCCTCCATGTTTTTCCGGTAATACCTTGGTCGTGCCGTTTCTGAAATAGTCCGTTTTGCCATATATTATCAAAAGCCTTTTCGTTATCTAGAAAGCATACATATAACGGAGAATTCCTATTTTTGAAGAGATTTATACATTCTTGAAGACTATATGCTGCTGCGGAGGCTCCCTTGCCTTTCGTGAATCCAAAACTGTAGCGGATGGGGAAATGAGTTCGAATCAAGTACGATTGATCTTTGAATTCTGTTCATTATTACTACACCTTGTTTAATTGTTGACGGGATATATTCGATCTCAAGTATAATGTTAAGTAATCGTGTAAGGAATGATATGACGGATTTTCCAGCGTATATAAGATGTTCGTTTGTCACCATATCCGGGCCCGGAGACTTTACTCTCTTTAATGTTTGTATAACATCGGGTATTTCGGAGTTTACTATAGATTCTATGAGAATAGTATCGTTTTCATTGTATGACAATCTCTCTATTGGAGGAATATCGTTATCGATTTTATTTCAAATGTGTCATCGAAATTTGGTGAACTATTCTCTGATAGTAGATGCTTGATAGTAATATTGTTCCCATATACAGCATTTTTTCTTTTACCGCTCTGAAGAATGTCCCAATATCGGTCTCTGCAAATCGTATAAGATCATCGTAATTCTTCCTCTCCCAGGATCGCACTGATCTTCTATAGCTTTTACGGAACGATCTCTTTGCATCCCTATATTTTGTTCGGATAGAGGATTCACTCATTCGGGGTCGCCCATTTTGTTTCCACGCACGCCTTGCTTCGCGCATTTTAAAGTGCACATCAATTGGCCCTTCTGGTTTTCCAGAATGGTTTAAGGTAGGCTTTAAATTGTCCATGTGATATTGCCTTACGGGCACACGAATGTAATGTATTTTCGAATAGTTGGTATGTATTATCTATGCTTTCCTGTGTTTTGTCAATTGTTAAGTCATCAGTCAGAATGTTTTCGATTTCTGATGCGTACGATAGTATGTGTGTGTAATGAGTTGTATTCCATTTTAAATTTTGGATATCGGAGGCCGCAATCTCTTTAATTAAGTCCAGACATATTCTTATCGATATAGGAAAGTGATCAGACGTTTCAAATGGAACAGTGTGTGTTGTTGGTTGGAGAAATCCTATTTTTGAAGAGATTTATACATTCTTGAAAACTATATACTGCTGCGGAGGCTCCCTTGCCTTTCGTGAATCCAAACTGTAGCGGATGGGGAAATGAGTCCGAATCAAGTACGATTGATCTTTGAATTCTGTTCATTATCACCTTTTCGAACACTTTTCCAACAGCAGATGTCAGTGTTATGCCTCGGTAATTAGATGGCATTGTTTTGTCTATATGTTTTCCTTTATACATTGGTATCACTACACCTTATTTAATTGTTGACGGGATATATTCGATCTCAAGTATAATGTTAAGTAATCGTGTAAGGAATGATATGACGGATTTTCCAGCGTATATAAGATGTTCGTTTGTCACCATATCCGGGCCCGGAGACTTTGCTCTCTTTAATGTTTGTATAACATCGGGTATTTCGGAGTTTACTATAGGTTCTATGAGAATAGTATCGTTTTCATTGTATGACAATCTCTCTATCGGAGGAATATCGTTATCGATTTTATTTTAAATGTATCATCAAAATTTGGTGAACTGTTCTCTGATAGTAGATGCTTGATAGTAATATTGTTCTCATATACAGCATTTTTTCTTTCACCGCTCTGAAGAATGTCCCAATATCGGTCTCGGCAAATCGTATAAGATCATCGTAATTCTTCCTCTCCCAGGATCGCACTGATCTTCTATAGCTTTTACGGAACGATCTCTTTGCATCCTTATATTTTGTTCGGATAGAGGATTCACTCATTCGGGGTCGCCCATTTTGTTTCCACGCACGCCTTGCTTCGCGCATTTTAAAGTGCACATCAATTGGCCCTTCTGGTTTTCCAGAATGGTTTAAGGTAGGCTTTAAATTGTCCATGTGATATTGCCTTACGGGCATACGAATGTAATGTATTTTCGAATAGTTGGTATGTATTATCTATGCTTTCCTGTGTTTTGTCAATTGTTAAGTCATCAGTCAGAATGTTTTCGATTTCTGATGCGTACGATAGTATGTGTGTGTAATGAGTTGTATTCCATTTTAATTTTTGGATATCGGAGGCCGCAATCTCTTTAATTAAGTCCAGACATATTCTTATCGATATAGGAAAGTGATCAGACGTTTCAAATGGAACAGTGTGTGTTGTTGGTTCCTGCGCGAAGTTTTCAATGTATTTAGGAATAATGATGTAATCGATTGATGAAAGTATAGTTTCAGATTTATTTCTGCTGGTGTAAACGGGACCGCTATGGTCCTTTAATCGAAGAGAGTCAATTATTCCTCTGTCATTCATTTTGTCATAAAGGAATTTTGCACGCGTATGTGAATAATACTGATTGATATCTGAATTCATATCTCCCATTAGAAAGACTTAAGATGTCGAGTGTAATCTGTCGTAGATATCAAGAAGTTGACAACAGTGAGTTTTATATTCTTCTGTAGATACGTTACTTGACGGTAGTCTTGCATTTATTATGGTTATATCGTTAAAACCCGATATTTTCATAGTCAATGCAACTATAAAATCACACTCAGTATTATGTATATAAACTTGTCTAGACAGAGACTTCCTATACAGTATAGGGACTCCTCCAACACCTTTGGCATGCGTTTTAGATTGCGTACTAATGATACATTCAAAGGTCATGGCGAGTGATTGAATAAAATTCGCATTTTCTTTGTGGAGCCAGTGCTCGGATATACTAATTATATCATATGTTTCCATAAATTTGCACAAAGCGGTGGTCCCATACATCATACCATGGATATTCCATGACAGCAAATTGAGCGCACACATAGCACAGATAAACTGTATAATACTTTTGTAACATGTACATGGATAGGATGTTTTCTTTGGGTAAAAGCATTAGTTCTCAAATATTCAAAATAATTCTTATTCATATTTGTCACCGTAATAACTACGACCATCACGTCTGTATCTTGGTATCTATTTCCGCCAAGTGATATCCTCGGGCCAGAAGTATTCTTCGTCTTCAATAAGATAAAAGTCTCGTGAATCGACATTGAGATTAATAATATAGGCGGATCCGTTACAAAACTTGTATTCTTTTAACAGATATGTTGAAGAGACCTTGACGCCTTTTTCCGCTGCGTATTCAATAATGGCGGCATTGACGCGCTCAATTTTATCGGTAGCGTCTACGTTGTATATCACAATTCGCTCTGTGCGGCGACGTTGGCTTCGTGCTCCACGTAAAACGTTTACATTCGAATCCCATATGCTTTCATGAGTGTCGTGTTCATCATTTCCATTAATGTCGTCTTTAGGTTTTATGGATGATTTTGTAGTTTTAGAGAGACATTTTGTAGCACTCTCTACATTATTTTCGATGTTTTCACTGGAGTTGTAGTCTGCATTTTCCACACATACAAGACTTTAGTCGTTTGATTGAGCGATGTTGGCATTTGAACTTTGACCTTGACAAGACATTACTGGTGATCTTACGACACAATCATCGGAATTATATTTACTGGTGATATTATGCATGTTAACCGATAACGACTGCAGTTTTGAATCGAGAGCAGTGAATTTTTCGTTCATGCTGGTTATGGTTGACTTCATATCTTCCTTTAAGGAGAGTTCAAATATCAAAATGTTAACCTTTCGACGCAATAATTTATTTTCAGATTTTTGCAGGTCTATCAATTCGGATTTTAGTTTTTCAATTTCATTTTTCTTTCTAGTAATTTCTTCATTCAGATTTTTTATTTCACAGTCATGCTTTTTCTCAATGCGTTCAAACTTTTCCTTCATAAACGCGTAATTGTTTTGCAGAATTTATTTTATTTCAACGATAGATTTGATTATGTCTCTTTCTGAGTAGCTATTCATCCCTTCAACACATGTTTCGTTAATTGTTTCATTCAGTCGCTCTTGTCTCTTTTTGTGGGCACTGAGTACTTCTCTTTCGATTACCTGTGATGCCACTGATCCTTCGATATAGTTGTACAAGAAGTAAATATCGCTCTCATATTTCTGCATAACAGTTTTCCCATTATTCCTTTGTACCCGTATAGAGAAACAGCCTTCGGGCATATCTTGGCATTAATGACGGGCATACTCATACATAGATTCACGTATATTTTTAGTTCAGTCTCGTTATTGTGAAATATATTCAATAGACCTGATATGAAGTTCAATTTATCTTTGGATCCCAATTTCTCCTTTATATTTTTGTATAAAAGAAAAAAAAATAGGAGTTACTGGCTCAGTTATGTGGCAGAAGTCACCATAGAGCTATACAATACATGGATATAAATCATATACTAGAACATATATCACATTACAAAAATATTTGATTGTAGTGCAATTACGATACCGACTTAGGACGGTCATTTAATTTGACAAAAGCCAAACAAATGGTGTGGTTAACCGGTTTACGGGCCCACCTTCCCACTCACCGGCACAGCAGAACAATCAAAGGACGTACATTTAAAAATTTATAAATAATCCTCCATGTAAAGAACAAGGGTCAACAGGTATCGCATATTGAGAGGTCATAAAAATATAAACACGTAAGGCATTGCAAAATACATAATGGTATAAAAATATATGCGACATCAAAATGATAAACCGTGCTCTGCCAGTCTGAAAGCGAGCTAAGACCCTAGATCTGTAGGAGTCCCGACTAACAGTCAGAGGGGACGAGGTTCAGGACCATGTCTCCTCTGAAAGAGGTTTGGACAAGGCCCGTCATATAGTCCCCACCGCCCTGTTAGTCAGCGTGCAACGTTCAAGTAAAAGTCTGCATAAGGCTGTAGAGAGGCCAAATACAAGACCTATAGTCTTTTTGATGATCTCAACATCAAATTGTCTATTTAGAAGACGTTTGATTATTTTATTACATGATAAAATAACGTTATCGGAGCCTTTCACTTTCCTTAGTTTATATACGAGATCACCGTAAAAATAAGGTTGGGAAATTCCATTGGATACATACTTTTGAAAAGAAATATTTCCAAATTTAGATAGAAGTTCTGAATAAGATCTGAAGAATTTGCCGAATGTTTTTCTGAGCTTGTGATATCTGTAACCCTGAGTTAAAAGTTTAGTAGTAATTTGTAAATTTCGTTTATGAAAGTCCAAAACATCGGTGCAGCCTCTGACAAATCGAACTAATTGAGATATATAAATACCATATGATGGGAGTCGAGGGACATCGCCATCCAAGTAAGGGAAATTTACAATAGGAAATCCAAAATCCTCACGTTTATCATAAATATTAGTATATATTAGGTGGTTGATAATTTTGATGTTTAAATCTAAGAAAGGTGTAGATTTATCTGAAGTATTAGCTTTCTTCAATGTGAGCTCTGGTGGATAAATTTCTGATATAAATTGTTCGAATTCAGGGTTGTCGATAACCAAAATATCATCCAGATATCTGCAAGTATTATTGAATTTGTCAATGAGGTCAAAACTTTTGATTTTTGAAGAGAAATCATAAAATCCCTCTCATAACAATAAAGAAATAAATCTGCTATCAGAGGCGCGCACTTAGTACCCATAGGAATCCCAACTATTTGTTGATATATTTTGCCATCAAACTGCACAGAAATATTATTCATGAGAAAATCTAGTGCTTTACATAATTCCTTGCAAGTCCAGTATTTATATGAAGTATATTGTTTGTTGGAAAAGAATCCGGAGTTATTGGAAGTACATATGTACGTTTTAGATTCTCTGTGAAAACACCATTGTATAAGCGACAGCAACTTGCTTTTAATCAAATCATGAGGCAGAGATGTATAAAGTGTAGAAAAATCAAATGTAGAAATTTGAGTCGCTTTGAAATTTAGCGAAAGAAGTTTGTCTATAACTTCATGAGAATTTTTAATCGACCAAAAGTAATTGATGTTACTATTATGAAATGCGACATCACAATGTTTGATAATATGATCTTTTATAGCAGTTAGAGCAGACGTAATATGCTTCGATAGTACCGTAGTAGAGCAGTGGCTAGAATTAGATATGAAACGTGATTTATATGGACTTTTATGTAGTTTTGGGAGCCAATATATGGTTGGTAGATCAGATTTATCAGTTTTAATTTTTAAGTCGGACATGGTCATGAGGTGATCGTGCAAGGTGCTGTCTTTTGAGGTAGGGCTTTCTACATATGTATGAGTGGAGTTTAATTCGTTTTCAAGTACTTCAATATAATATAGTTTTCAAACAACTATTATGTTATTACCTGCTTTATCAGCAGGAACAAAGACATATTTAGCATGTAAGTCACCTATCTTCTTTTTAATAGAATTTGCCGTCAATGTATTAGGCTGTTGAAATAAATGCGGATTTTCCGTAAAGTTCTTACAAGTCCTCATTAACACTAGAAACACTCTGTGGACAGTATATATTATTGTCTATATCGTGCTAGTTAATTGAGAAGTAGAAGTCAATGGGGTGATAAGGGCTTATTGCTTACATTTTGAATATCTTTGTTTATTTGTCGTTTAAGTGATATTTGCTGCGTCAAATTTTGTATTGAGGGAAATAAGACATTTTGTTACCATTTATACGCATTTAAAGTCCAGCACTAACCATTATATTCCAAATATTACCAGTTTTACTTCACGGCTAAATTTGAGACAGCCGCCTTTTTAACGCATGCGTATAAGGGTATAAACCATAAATCACTACTTTATCTGTCCTGGAATTCCTTATATTTCCTGTTTTTGGAAACGATATAGAGATGTTTGAAAAGACGATGTTTCCCGCTGGACATATGCAGAATGAGTAGATTTTCTGAAACATACTATACACTTCAAATTTCCTGTGATTCAAATTTGTAAAAAAATAGTATCTCATTCCAATTCATGCAAAGATCTGTACTTTGACTTTTACCTTTGGGTCAATTTGTAGTGAGTTTCTTGTTTAATTACAAACATTGTGGATTTCAACAATTGAGTAGCCAAAGTGGACATTAATTTTCCAGATTAAAAGATTTTGTATGGCCGGAAATATATATATATTTTACACATATTTTTTATGTATGAAGTGCTGCATTTAATAACGTTTTTGTGTAAAATAGAATGGTAAAAAATGTCATTGCACTGAATTTGATCCGCTACCTTAAGTATGCTAATACTGGTCTATAATAAAATAACGGATACATCCAAATCGGACGTCAAAACTCTTGACACCAGGGGGTAATAAAGGGCTTATAAGAAATGAAGAAAATGGGGAAAACAAATAAAACATATATATATATATATATATATATATATATATATATATATATATATATATATATATATATATATATATATATATATATATATATATATATATATATATATTTACACACACAAAGAACATCTACTCAGTGGTGTTCGTGAACCATCAAAAGAGAGCAGATAAGGTGCCCTTTGAGAATATACATCCGGAGATGAACTCCCATCAACGACGTCGAATATAAGTGTCAAAATCGGTGTTTAAGCTAGTAAGAGTGAGTTTCAATCTTGAATATCTTTCAGGAAAACTACATGTAATATGATAATCTCATAATCTGTCTAACTTCCTATGTAATTTCCCATGTCTACTGCAATGAACGTTTCCATCAATCATGGAGTATTGCAAGCGGTTGTGTTGTTGTCGTCTCGTTTTCAATAGTGTGAGTTGTTTAACTGACCGTAATGTCGTAATGTTGAATGATATCTAGATACGAGAGCAATTTGCTTTCTCTTTTGTTTCCTTAACATGAAGGTAAATGTAAATCATATTTACATTGGTGTGTGAAGATATACTGAAGAGTTATTTTCTTTTCATGTATAGAGCAACGACTGTTTAAATTCATTTTACGAGTAAGGAAATATTTCAGCGAGTGAAAATATCTTCAAAAACTTAATTTTGATATAAAAATCACTTCTCAAGATAATTACCTATCTCTGATGAACTTTGCAGACTGTCTGGCGAAAGATATTTTTCAAAAAGGTGTACAATTGAAGGCCAATATCTTCCTTATCTAGATCCAGTTCTTGAGACACCTCAACATAAACAATGCTTTGTAGGGTATATTGAATACTGCTTTCCTATTATGGTTCACCACATCTTTTCAGCAGTTCTGAAAAAGCTGAAAATGCTATATATTAACATGATACATTGCTTTAACTTGAGCCATCTGCTCAGGTAAGTTAAATGCATTATTTGAACTATGGTAGCTATTGTTCCAGTGTCAGAAAAATCTTTTTCCCCTCGAGCATATTATCGTACCCTTAACATCCAGTTGGTAATGGAAATCATGGTCCATTCCGTGCAACAGTCACATGATTGCAAATACTTCCCTATTTTTACGTTATATGTAAGACATATTTCATATAATATCTGACTGAGACGCTAACATACGAACACAGTGAAAGATGATTTATTCATACTTTGCTAAGACATATTGGCGTTGTTTATTGCTAGTGCGTTATTCGTTACACAGTTTATTCATATTCATTAGGAAAGAACACTGACCTTTGCAAGTTTTAAGGTAGGGAGTCTCAGTTCCATTATTTCTATGTTTACATAAAATAAATACAACCATATTTGATATTATTATGTAGAATACGTTGCGCAGACTATGATGATGATAATTGTGGTTAAACTTTTGGTTAAAAACCGATGCTTAATGCAACTTTTAATAATGCTTAGAAAGTTACCGGTTGATATGGAATATGTATACTTCAGTTAATCTGATCCTTGTATTACTTTTGGTTTTGTGTAAATATTTTGGCGTTGTCATTTTTTGTGTGCAAGTCTTTGGTCATTTTTGTCATACAGCTTTGTCAGATGTCTCTCGTTTTCTCTTGCTGCCGCTCAGGATATTTTACAATTGATTAAAATGTTAAACAAATATTTATAGTCATATTTGTATCACATATTACAGTTGAAAAGGGGATAGTTTTAATATATATATTTTTTTCTTTATATTTCATGTTTTAAACAAATTTATGCATAAACGTAATGCCAAATGCTTAATATCTACGTTCTAGCTTTCACAATCAAATAAAGAAATGTCAAACTTAAACAGTGTCGAAATTTTAAAAGCAACTGCTGAAGATATATATGTTTTATAATTCACATTTCCGATCGAGTTACCAGTTACTTGCGTTGCAGATTTCTTCCCAAATAAATGCACATTTTGTTAATGTAAAATACGAAAGTAACTGATGTTACATGACAATGGCACTAACAACAATGTACCACAATAAATCCTATGCTGTTTACCCGAACTACATCAGGATAATTGGTTAAAATTCAAAGGCCCTGGGTCTACTACTGCATTGACACATTCCTCAAATTATATTTTATCTCTTGTAGTAACTCCACAATTACAGTATACCATATTAAGTCTAACGATAAAAGCCGATCTTAAAGATTTTTTTATTTTACTTCAAAAAATGTTAGTCGGTGACAATTTCTGACTAACACTTACATATAAAATCTGTTTTACTCGAGTTTCAACACAAATATGAATCTACATGTGAATTCCCTACTTTAGTCCGACACTTCAAGTACATATTCTTAAGTAAAATTTAATTTCTTATAAATATGTGTTTAACGCTAATACAGATTAGTTATGAGCAAAAGAAATAATAGTTTCTTTCTTTTTATTCTTCTACTTATTATTTTATTTTTCATTTGTGTAGTTCTTTGTGTAATTTTTTATTTTCCCTCTCATAAACGCTTTCAAAAAGAATCTGTGTAGTTTTACTATGATACACAGAGTAGGTAAAATATTTCAACATTTCTCACTTTTTTTTCTCCATAGGTCTCACTATGGCCCAAAGTCCAATACTACCATGTACTCAACATCAAGAAGGCTTAGATTATTTTTGTATCACATGCAAGAAAGGGATATGTGAGAACTGTGCGAAGGCCGACCATAAAGACCATGATTGGACAGTAAAAATAAAATTTCTCTCAAAGCTAAGAAAGAAAGCATCGACGAATATAACTATATTGAGAATGAAATAAAACCTAAACTAAATTCAAAGCTTCGATCAGATCGTGCAAATGTCACAGCAGCGCAACTGACGCTAAATGAGATGGTGAACGAATATGCAGAGTCACTCTTGAAAAAAGTAGAAGAAGATGAAGTACGTGTACAAAATGAAATCGAAAACAGGAACATCTTCTCTGGTTTCATCAAGACTTCTATACACTCGGGTATATATTTAAGAATTATTCACTAGCATGTCATTTAATAATATATAAAGTAAAAGCTTGCACTATGTTTGAATGCACTTTAACACCCCTCCTCCCACCCCAAAATAATAATAATAATAAGAAGAAGAAGAAGAAAAATAATATAAATAAAACCAAATAAACCCATGTCGATTGTAGATATCTCATAGTATATATATTAGATAGCGCATAGAGAAACGCTCAATATGTAGCCAATTGAAGAAACCAGTTTTTATTAGACTAGTGCTTTGTATATATTTTCTATCTTTCTTTTCGTGTCTTTATATTTATGTAAGTGTTTGTTTGTGTTTGTCCTGAGGAAGAAGCAGATTGCTTCGAAAATTTGGCAATTTTTTAATTGTTTTAGTATCGCTATCGCTTACCTGTGCTTTTATATTGACCCCTTTTTCTCGAGCGATTTACATTAACCTTCATTGAGGTTGATCCGATACTTATCAATAGTGAATGTTGTTACAATTTCATTTTTTGTGCTTTTATATATATATATATATATATATATATATATATATATATATATATATATATATATATATATATATATATATATATATATATATATGAAACAATTGCGTCACAAGTGTAGTCCATAACGAGAGGTGGGAGCATACACGGACGTTAATAAATTTGTCGGTATTTGTGATATAAAGATTTGGTGTTGGATCCGGAGTTACATTTGTTGAGATTATAAATATATATATATATATATATATATATATATATATATGCAGAGTCACTCTTGAAAAAAGTAGAAGAAGATGAAGTACGTGTACAAAATGAAATCGAAAACATGCACACCTTCTCTGGTTTCTTCAAGACTTCTATACACTCGGGTATATATTTAAGAATTATTTACTAGCATGTCATTTAATAGTATATAAAGTAAAAGCTTGCACTATGTGTGAATGCACTTTAACACCCCTCCTCCCATACCCAAAATAATAATAAGAAGAAGAAGAAGAAGAAAAATAATATAAATAAAACCAAATAAACCCATGTCGATTGTAGATATCTCGTAGTGTATATATATATATATATATATATATATATGAAACAATTGCGTTACAAGTGTAGTCCATAACGAGAGGTGGGAGCATACACGGACGTTAATGAATTTGTAGGTATTTGTGATATAAAGATTTGGTGTTGGATCCAGAGTTACATTTGCTGAGATTATAAATGAAATATATATATATATATATATATATATATATATATATATATATATATATATATATATATATATATATATATATACATATATACAATTCTTATCAATAATTCACACAGGTACCTTTTTCTGCATCGGAAAAATATATCGCGGAGTAATATTCATCTGATGTGTTGGAAACAAAAATACCCGTGTTCAAATCATTGTGACATCGAGCTATAGCGAACGAAGGCACATTCTTATTGGAAGATCAGATATCATTTCACAAGATCATAATCCTATGACCACCGTCTAATCATCGCACGGTCGATATTGGTAAAGTGACCGGATAAGGTTTGCCATGCACTGTTGACATTAAACGAGTAACGGAAGGAATGCGACATGCGCATATAAAACGTTCAACAACGCACATAATAAAAACGACATCATTAACATGCAGATTATGACAAATAGGCACCTAAAACGACACTACCCGTTTTAATGCCGTTGTCATATTGGCTTAATACAGTAAATTGAAATGTCATTCAGTTGTCACTAAATTGGTGTGATTAAGGTACTTTGAAAAAGTCCCTTTTTCAGTACTTTGATGCGGAATTCCCTTTTTCCTTGTCATGCATCTTGTCGATGAAGCTCAGTGACTAGTACATTGATCAAATTTTCAAACTGACATTTTCTCGCAAATAAATCCGATACAGCCATACATCCTCATTAAAGACATGTAGATATTTCATCTCCCAAAAGTCATAACGTGTACAAAGAGGGGGGCGTCCTGGCTACATTTATTCATGCATCTATCTATAGATTTAACAATTACTATTTATGTAAATTTGTGTTTATATCCTTAATTTTTCTTAATATTGTTCATTATTCAAAAGAGATCTCATTTCTCAGTACCAAATTATACCATCATTTATACTTCTATAAAACTCTATTTTCTATCCATGTACGTCGATAGATTACATTATTATCTGATCTGGTTTATGGAGTTACTTACATATGGCCATGTCCCTCGACTCCCATCATATGGTATCTATATATCTCAATTATTTGGATTTGTCAGAGGCTGCACCAATGTTTTGGACTTTCATAAACGAAATTTACAAATTACTACTAAACTTAACTCAGAGTTACAGATATCACAAGCTTAGAAAACCATTCGGCAAATTCTTTAGATCTTATTCAGAACTTCTATCTAAATTTGGAAATATTTCTTTTCAACACTATGTATCCAAACTTAGGATTTCCCATCCTAACTTTTACGGTGATCTCGTATATAAACTAAGGAAAGTAAAAGGCTCCGATAACGTTATTTTATCATGTAATAAAATAGTCAAACGTCTTCTAAATAGACAATATGACATTGAGATCATCAAAAAGCCATAGGTGTTGTATTTGGTCCCTCTACAGCCTTATGCAGACTTTTACTTGAACGTTGCACGCTGACTAACAGAGCATTGGGGACTATATGACGGGCCTTGTTCAAACCTCTTTCAAAGGAGACATGGTCCTGAACCTCGTCCCCTCTGACTGTTAGTCGGGGCTCCTACAGATCTAGGGTCTTAGCTCGCTTTCAGACTGGCAGAGCACGGTTCATCATGTTGATGTCGCATATATTTTTATATCATTATGTGTTTTACAATACCTTACGTGTTTATATTTTTATGACCTCTCAATATGCGATACCTGTTGACCCTTGTTCTCTACATGGAGGATTATTTATAAATTTTTAAATGTACGGTGCTGTTACGGTGAGTGGGAAGGTGGGCCCGTAAACCGGTTAGCCACACCATTTGTTTGGCTTTTGTAAAATTAAATGACCGTCCCAAGTCGGTATCGTAATTGCACTACAATCAAATATTTTTGTAATGTGTTATATGCGCTAGTATATTATTGATATCCATGTATTGTTTAGCTCCATGGTGACTTCTGCCACATAACTGAGCCAGTAACTCCTCTGTTTTCTTACTAATACTTCACTTATTATACAAGTCGAGACGATCTCTACATGCACATTATACTACGTAAACCAATATATCATCCTGTTCTTCTAGCCATCGAATTCAAACATATTCTTTGAAATCCTTTTCTCGATGTGTCACAATGTGTAGCTGCAATTTCAGAATAAACTGATTAATGAAAAAGAGTGAATTGATTAGTACAACACTCATCATCATCATCATCATCATCATCATCAATATCATCGTCACCATCACCATCATCGTCATCATGTTTTATACTAATCAGTACTTTCTTAGAACGATTGACGCCTCGATTGACGAATTACATGACATTCTGGAATACGGCTATACCTAGTCACGCTGTTTTACCGATCCAACAAATAATCCATATGACTTTACAAGAGTTTCTATAAAACATTTGCCATTGACGTAATATCCTATCCTTCCGGACACCTGATATCCTTCCAAGGAGTCGCCATAACCATCACATTTCAGGTGCTTAACTGGACTTTGATTATTTTGATTATTTGAGACCCCTGCTTAGAGACTCGTTAGGAATACAATGATTAAAGGAATCACTGCACAGTTTCACATAGTAATACGTTATAAACCGTTATGTGTCATGTACCTTATCATATGCAGAGTGTGTAACGTACAATTAATTCCAATATTAGAAGATGTACTCCACATGGGAATGAATAACCACAAGTGGTCTACCATCATTAGGAAATAGCATCCATCCGTCGATCGGCTTACTAACATAGATAATTCCCTCATCGTAAGAAATGTCAGTATTATCAGAATTTTGAATACTTTTATGTACTAACTTGTTCAATGTTAAAAATCTTACGTTATTATAGCATTCACAATTAAAATCGAAATCACAATTATGTTGCTCTAACTCTGATTTTTCTACTCCGTCATGCATCCGAAATTCGTTTTCAAAGATAATCATCATTAGATTTCGATAACCTTTATAACGTAAAAGATTAAAAAGCAAGTACTTTTGATAAAAGGGAATTAGCTCAATCATTTATGAGACACATCTAAAAAACAAATCTGAATCCCGCCAGAATGTTTAGCCTTTATTATACATATATTTAGAAAATAACGAACTATATACCAAGAACGATAATTTTGAACGCATTCTAATCGATATGAAATGATTGTCGCCGTTTTTATCTGTGATTCGGCACATCTGCTTCATGCTTCATTGGTTCACTAGTAAAACTTTGCATTTCTTGATTTCGAATTTCGTCAAACTCAGAATTTCAAATCATTCCTTCCTGAGGTAGATGCCTTTGAATTGGTTGAGTTCTTCGAGATGGTTCGCCTATTTCTATAAAACTTTCCTCTGAAATATAAACGACATTCACAATGGACATGTATAGAAACCACACTAACAAACTCGTTGGAAGACATAATTGCAAAACACCGACTGATTTTTTTTTTCAACAATATATCATAATTATTCAATAACTTGTTGATGGGGCTGCATTCCTAACACATGTATAAAACAGTATACTGAAATGTAATAAACCGTGTAATGTCACAATACAATTTGAAGAGTCTTGCAACAAGTAAAAATTTATACCGGAGGGAAAATAGATAGCAAACATTATAAGACTGATAAGTGTTTTGCTACATAATCTACTTGATGTGTCTACAGTGCGAGAAACAAACTGTTCTAACAACAACATTGATAAAATCGAGTTCTATATATCATTGAATTCGTTTCTCGATTGGGCATTTATTCAGATATTTACGTTGGTCAATATATACTTGGTAGGGGAGGTGGTGTCACTTTTTTTTTATTTCCACCCTGTTCTATTTGCATTCTAAGCAATGGGAAAAACCTGTATCAAATTCGCAGATAGGAATAGCGCCATTCTGTTTTATCTCTAAATCTCTTGATGTTTCGCTGTCTTCTTATTGGTCAAAATGGACATAGTACAAGGTGGTTTTACTCAAATACGTAAGAAAATGTTGAGCATTGTTCTTTCTAAAAATGAAAACCTTCAAATTTAAAGAAACCTGATTATAGGTTGGGATGAATAAGGACTCAAAATTGTTTTGACACCTTATGCATGTTATTAATATTTTTATTTTTCGTAGAAGGCATGTAAAAGCAAACAATTATATCCAGAACTGGAAACTAGATTTCTCGAAATTGAAACTTTGGCTGTAGAACAGTATGATTCTAGGTCCACGAATGGTGTACCTACTTTAACAAAACTGACATGATTAGTAGTTTTATGGATAATTTGTTATTTACAGAGTGGCTATCCCTACATGTATATCGGTTCTATAGAAATATTTTCACTATCAAAATACCGTTTACCTAATCCATTGCAGTTTGAAACTCTGCTTCCTTGTTCCGGCTGTACCACTGAGATACTTCCTCCAACCTCTTAAAATGAATGTTTATTTATAACATATAGTCTCTTGCAACATACATTGTACGATTGTACTAGTTATCTTAACACACATTCTGACTCCAAAGAGAACGCTATAAACTGATCAACTGATCAAAGATTTTAGTTTTATCTTTTTAAATTCAGGATATGAATAAATGACACACTCTCTCTCTCTCTCTCTCTCTCTCTCTCTCTCTCTCTCTCTCTCTCTCTGTGTGTGTCAAGATCAGGCCTAGAGTTCGAAACCCCAGAGAAGTCCGTCGGCTTCCATCCTTCGTACAGTCCAATGTCATAATAATTGATACCCCTTCAAATCCTAAGTGCAATGAACGGACAAAGAAATGGACTTGTGAGTCACTATATATTCTATCGTATCTCAAGCAGTAGTATCAACATATAGTTTTGTTCTAATAAACTACCTACTATTATCAAGGGAATTTGAAAGTTTTGACATTTGTACGTGTGAAAATCAATATTGACTTGAATAAATTGGTTTGTAAAATATGAGAATTGAACAATATAATATAAATAAATTGAATGATATCTTTATAATCGATATACACTTTTAATGGGAGATAAAAGACCTGCAGTTGGTGAAATTTCAGTTGTTCCTATGTGGCGATGTTGCAATGTGAAGAGATGAGCAGTTGGCTGATCTGAGTTAAGAATACTGTCTACATTTGCTCCTTGGTGTACGGTGGTGACAAACTTCAGTGACAGGACATTCTTCAATACCTCCCTGCAGTGCATATAAACATAATTGAAAAATATCGTTTAAAGAAATGATATTATTGTCTTTCATAACGTTTTTCAACTTATGGGAAGCACTTTGACAATTACTAAAACAAAAAAAACAAAACAAAACAAAACAAAACAAAAAAAACCCAAACAAACAAACAAAACACAAAAAACAAAAACAAAAAAGAAAAGACTGAGGATATCTGATCAATTTGTAAGACTTAAAGTACCAAGGGCATCTACATAAGACATGATTATAGTCAAATAAACACAGAAAACATTACAAAAAATGCGACTGTATTGCAATTACGATACCGACTTAGGACGGTCAACTAAAGCATCAAACGTTAAAACAAACGTAATGTTACACGCATTGCACTATTTCTTTTATATTACTAACATTGTTTTGTCTAGTGAGCTGCATAGGCGGATCTACAGATTTTTGAATTTTGAAATTTTTGAGTTGTGTCTACCAAGTTAGTAGAGATGGTAATGTATACTAATGAAAGGATTCCTCGAGTCTAACGCAGATGTATGACAAGGACCGCCACAAACGTGTCGTTCAAAGCAATGCCG
Organism: Pteria penguin; assembly: GCA_035048485.1. Lineage (NCBI taxonomy): Eukaryota > Metazoa > Mollusca > Bivalvia > Pterioida > Pteriidae > Pteria > Pteria penguin. Next base: position 16,843,408 of record CM068584.1, read on the forward strand.
TGGGGATATCGACTTGGAAAAGGCAAAAATTACTGTATTGGTATATTAGGTATGTATGTACTGAAAAGCGATAAAGAATTAAACAAACAGAAATACTAGACAATGAAATATACTTACTTATGTTTCGTTCGTTTATAGTCATAGCAAATTGGATCTGCAATAAATGTATTATCCTGTACATACCTATTGCAATATGCAACATTTTTGTAAGGAAAAAAAAAAGAAAATAATCGCGTTACACATTTAAGAAATAAACTTTTGATTTACGATATCAGACTTAACGATCTACAAGATCAAAACAAATAATTTACACCATATTTTAATACGCAAAATATACGTGTATATCGTTTTCATTTATCTTGGATATTAACTCACATTACATGATTTTCTCACATGTCTCTACTTAAGACACATATAAATACAGTCAAACTTCGATATCTCGAACACTGATATCTCGAATACCCGGGATATCTCGAAGTCGAACGTCGGTCCCGAAAAAAATCCTTCATATTATGATTAAATTTACCCCGGATGTGTCGAACACTGATATGTCGAATACCATGCTTATCTCGAATACATTTTCAAGTCCCGAAGTTCTTATTTACCAGGTTTATCTCGAAGTTTGCTTCTTATTGACAATATTCCCCGCGGCGTTTACCCTAAATAACAGGTCGCTCGCGTGGTGTGATCAATTGACCGTGTCGTTGTACAAAGCCGCAGTAATTACATAATCGATCGCGTCCGTGCGTACCCTGTTATTTATACCAAATATTAATAAATGATGATAGCTTATTAAACTCGACACAAAATTAGATAATTAACATGAACTGTAATTAATGCTTTTTCATACCTGCGTTTAAAAAAATTTTCTTTACACTGTTCATTAATTATTACTATTTCCAATCCGTGTGTATGTCTATGTATTTTTATGCAAAGCAATAGTAATTAATAATAATTAAATCAAATTATGACATGTGTCTTTATCTTGTCTTACGTGTTAGCCCGTCCTCGGTTTTAAGTATAGTATACGACAGTTATATCCAGTATTGGATTTAAATTACGATGTTACTGAAAAGGAAACATGACGTTTTCAGTTTTGGACTATATTCTCTATATATTCATAAAATATAAAAGGTATGATGAGATTTAGATTGATTATTTAGGAAAAATACAATATGCACATCTTCATGCGTATGCGTATTTATTGATAAATACATGTATATCTCGTACATCTACTATAATAATCACAAATGTCAAATGAATCGGCGTACATTAACAACTGCAAGATTTGTGATCCTAAACTCGAAATTTGGATATCTCGAACTACGGATATCTCGAAGTATTTTCCACGGTCCCTCCGACTTCGAGATAACGAGGTTTGACTGTATATGTGTGTGTGTCACTTTAATGCACCATATGCGCATTTCGGGAAAAACAGCATCCAACTATGATGCAGAGTAAATTATCATAAATCCTTACATTCGTACAACTTGACAGAGGAATAAGAATCCGTAGGACATTCTGCAGTTTCGCATGGTATCAATGCAAATTTTCCGTGTCCGACAGCAAACAGTGGACAAACTGAAATTATTCAATTCATCATACATTAAAAGATAAATAAAAACAACAGTGTATTATTCCTTTGTAGACTACCGTTGCATACTATTTATGACCTCTGAGTAACCTGATGATCCTTCTTCTATATCCTGCGTAATTCTAATCATCTGTATTGGCTCAAACTATAATGCTCAGTACACAGTATTCAATACCCAATGAATTTAAGATATCAAATATACACTTCAAAAGTATATATACATGGAACGAAATTACATATGACAATTTCCTCTTTCACCTACCTTATCACAGAGTTTGAGACTATATAAACAATATTTTCTCTTCAGAAATTATAACGTTTCTAGATGTGATTTTTATCAACATCTTATTTAAAGCTTTTGCCTCCTATCTAAAATATTTAAAACCACATTATTAAATTAAGGTCGTCAGCACACGATTTCCCCATCGAATAAAGACGATCAATGTACGGTAATATTGACAGAAGATAATATACCTGTAACTTTAACTATAATGATATTTTGCTGGATTTTACCTCATACTTAATATGTTTTTATCATGAAATATTAAATGCCTGTGCGGTGCAGTGGGTAAAGTGATCGGCTCGTGATACCGAGAGGTTCCGGGTTCGAATCCCCGCTGTGGGAACACCGGTGCCCTGTCTTTCGGATGAGACAGTAAAACCCCAGGTCCCGTGTCGCAGTAGGCGAAATAATTGTCGAATGACAATAATAATTCACTCAATCATGAAATGTGCACGGGCGACAGACAAATAGGTATCTTGTGCGTTTTACTCAATTGACTTTAAGATTAAAAATTCTATAGTATGTATTAAGTTACCTCTTTATAAATGTTATCATTAAAATAAGTTTATAATCTATACATATTATAACTTACAGTGTTTAGGGAAGATCTTTGGAGTGAAACAAAATTCCGACAAATTCCATGTAAAAGATAGTCCGCAGTGATATTCATTATATCTAGTACAATTGAACACTGTTTTTCGTTTATCCCATTCTGTAAAATTTAAAGGACAAATACTAACTGAATTAGCTCGGTAAACAAACCCCAGAAACACAATAAGAATCTCCAAAACTCTTGGACTGGTATCCATAATTTTCCTGACAATACTGAATCTATAATAATCCGGGGGAAAATATTTCAGTCTAGTGTTAAATGACATAAATCGCCATTTATATATATAAAAAAAGATAACTACGTGTTCTTTCATTTCCTTACTACGGATACAGACATTTATGCAACGTATATCCGTGCGTGAAATTGCCGAAAATAAATAGGAAATAAATACTCAACGATTTTTTTGTGCTGAGTAAACCCCCCCCCCCCTGTTTTAGTAGTATTATAAAATAACAACCACTGGTGGTCTAGTCACATTAGTTTGACTCTGATGTTAACCCCGTTTTACTTGTATCACATCTGTCACAGTACAATATTCAATATCGAGCAGCCATTACATAAGTACATGTATCTATTTATTTGTAAAAATAGATATGAATAAACGCACAAGAAAGACGCAGAAGGGAAGTGACATAAAACAAAGAACAATAAACTCAGCATTTACAATATTTCGGTCTCCTGATCTTCTTCCGGTGAATTTTATTGGAATTGGTAGCGTAAGTTATATGAAATCCAGCCCCACTTTTCCCGTCCCCTACCTCCTCTTCCCTCTCACCCTGTCCGACTATAGGTCCGTTGACAATGGCGGATCCAGGATTTGTGTATTAGCCAAACTACTCAGCCATATCTGGAACCAAATCTGGATTTTTACTTGTAAATATGTGGCGAAAAGGGGAAGGGGTACAACCCCCACCCTTCTAAATCCGCCACTGGTTGGAGTAGTAAATTATGTACATAAACGTTGCTTCAACATTGGATGAATGCTAAATTTACATTTTAAATATACAGTGCCCTAACCCATACATGCTATTGATATGATGAGTGCGTCGTTGTTCCTACATTGATCCCACATTATTCACTACATGTATGTGTGCAAATGTTAGTACAACGTAGACTCATCTCTACGCCCAACACCCTTACCTCACATACGTTCTACATAACTTTTATTATTCATATGCTTGTTTAGGTTATAAGTATATATCTTTGCGAGGACAAACGTTAGCTCTATTCTGGTCCAACGTTTTATTTACGGAAGCAGCGCTAGAAACATACGTACACCTGGTTTTTTCAAATGTAGAAACAATCTATCCCATCCATTCAGTCTAATGGTCAATTTCTTTGGTGATTCTGACATCTTTGCATTTTACTTTTCACTGTTGTCATTGCATTTTAACAACATAAATTCACAAATTTTCCTAATTTTTGTGGAGCATCGATCCAAATAAAACAAGTAAATGCATTGATAAATGAACTATGAAATATGTAAGTGGGGGACACAATAACTGAAGATAGATACGAAAAAAAAAAATCATGTGTTTTAGCGGAAAACCCCCACTACTTATACAAACAATGTCAATTGTTTCTTTTAATCATTTTAGCATAACGTTTCAATGATTTGTGAATTTATGATTCATACTATTTAAGGCTTAATTTACATAAAACTGATTGAAACTTACATTATTTTCTACACTTTGAAAATCGTGGATATCAATAATGATATTATAATAGTAGAAATAAGATTACCTCCATACCTACCTGAACATTCTACCTGATATGCATTATATTGGTTGACGTTAAAAGGCTAGTTGATTATTAATTTAAGATATTTCAAGCAGTGACAAGAAGAGTGTACACTATACTTGACTCTCGTTCTTATATTGATTTCTAGCGAGAATCTTTCTTTTTATTATTCCACCCCGACCCCGTTTTAACCAAATTCGGCCTTGACCTGCACGTGACATAAAAAGTTTATCACAAAAACTGATGAGGTGGCAAATTTAAACAAAGTAGGAGATTTTCCATCTGATCAACCCTTGTCATTATATTTAAGATGGCCCCATCGTAATCAGATAGAGGTTTAAATGTGCCGAACTGAATCCTTCAGATAGACAATTTAGCACATTGCCACCGTCTCCAAAATATTTTGTATGATGATTAAAACACTGATAATCTAATTAGGCCCAATGTTAGTAATTGTTAAGTTCTTAATTTATTTAAAGTGTGGCTTACCATTTGGATTTATTCTTGATCATGAATTGACTACCGTTACAATAAATGAATGGAAGAAATTAATGAAGGAAATGAATGAATAAATGAATGGACGAATGAAAGAATAAATAGAAAATAAATAAATAATCACTCATTTCGTGATTTCGGACGGTCATTTAAACACAATCTGATTAAAACCATATCTTTATTCCGCTTCTCTATTTGTCCCATTATTTCGGATAAAGATCTGGCGAAACCCGGTAAGGGGCCATGCTCTGTTGAACTCTGATGACGTTTCAGTCGCCGAAACCATTATTTCCCATAACAAATCAATGACTCGGCTAGGCACGTGATAGTGACGCAAGATGTAACAAACACTGCTCAAAAACTACCTTGTGGGTCATGCACGCTGTGCATGTTAATTTCATTCCTAGGAATTTGTAGCCGATTGGCTGGAAATCCGAATTCACCAGTACATGACCCCTTACGGGGTTTCGCAAGATCATTATCCTAAATCGGACAAATAGAGAAGCGGAATAGATATAAAGTTTTAATCAGATTGATTTTAACACAGCTTTAAATCAAATAAAAATACCTTACATTTCAATAAATGTCCATGGGCAATGTAGACGGATATCTCACCGTGTGGTGAGACGGTCAGTACTATCTCCTGCCACTTCAAATTTCTTTGAGACACTTATAGGAATCTTAGTCACGTTGTTCAATAAACACAGTTTTTGGTATTGCCTGAATTCAACTATGCATGCACATTCATAAACAAAAGGTAGCAACCCACAGACTTTAATGTTAACGACAGAATGGTGATCTTCACACTCAACATCGATGTACTCAAAGGAGATTGTAAGTGACAGAACCATGACGAAATTGATGTGTCCAGTTTGAATCCTGGAATTACCGAAAAAAAAAAAAATTCTGAACAAAATTATAAGTGAAGAGCTATGACGGAAATATCAAGTGGATTCCTCCCTCGTCTACCGTTGAACCACCACAGCTACTTGACGACAGGATGGTACAGTAAACCAAACCGTTCTGGCAGTTCGTCTGCTTCCATTGATGGTGGCACCACAAAGATTCTAGCTTTAGCCAAGGTAACTTATAACTTGAAACTGGATAGTTCCAGTAAGACTTAGTGATTTTATCGAGAACATATTTCAGTGCCAAATACTGAAATATACAGATAGTTTTATATTACCTTGGTCAAGGAAAAACCCCCCAAACAAAGCATGATTATTACTATTAGGTTTGTAGTCACCGTTAATATAATTGTCAGAAATATGTACCAAGTGAAATGTCCCAATGAATATTCTCGTTACTAACATGAAACTTGAAAAGTTTGTCTGTGAATAGAATTTGATTATCTGTATACCTATATATCTAGTATAAGGTTTCGCATCCTTCGTTACACTGGAATTCTGTACGGAAGGGAGGGGGGAGGGATTTAGATTTATACTTGGTGATATATTTATGTATTATTACAGAAATATTATCACTTGCGCATCCGTATTTACAGTACATTTTCTTTCAGAGATGTGAAATGGACAGAAAATTCGCAAAAATTTTGCCTCCAATCAACCCAGTGATGACTCTGACGTACTCTCGGCTACCAACTGACTATCCAATACTCTACAGCTCACAGAAGGTTAGTACACAACCAACTACCCAATACTCTACAGCACACAGAAGGTTAGTACACAACCGACTACCCAATACTCTACAGCTCACAAAAGGTTAGTACACAACCGACTACCCAATACTCTACAGCTCACAGAAGGTTAGTACACAACCGACTACTCAATACTCTACAGCACACAGAAGGTTAGTACACAACCGACTACCCAATACTCTACAGCTCACAGAAGGTTAGTACACAACCAACTACCCAATACTCTACAGCACACAGAAGGTTAGTACACAACCGACTACCCAATACTCTACAGCACACAGAAGGTTAGTACACAACCGACTACCCAATACTCTACAGCACACAGAAGGTTAGTACACAACCGACTAGCCAATACTCTACAGCACACAGAAGGTTAGTACACAACCGACTACCCGATACTCTACAGCTCACAGAAGGTTAGTACACAACCAACTACCCGATACTCTACAGCTCACAGAAGGTTAGTACACAACCGACTACCCGATACTCTACAGCTCACAGAAGGTTAGTACACAACCGACTACCCGATACTCTACAGCACACAGAAGGTTAGTACACAACCGACTACCCAATACTCTACAGCACACAGAAGGTTAGTACACAACCGACTACCTAATACTCTACAGCACACAGAAGGTTAGTACACAACCGACTACCCAATACTCTACAGCTCACAGAAGGTTAGTACACAACCGACTACCCAATACTCTACAGCACACAGAAGGTTAGTACACAACCGACTACCCAATACTCTACAGCACACAGAAGGTTAGTACAGGTGTAGAATATGCCAAATTAGCTCACAGAAGAAAATACGCTTCTAAAGGAAGGTTCGACTTTAAAAGTGTTAATATACATGTATACCATGGGTGTAAATATATACATATATCAGATTAGTTTATTGTATCGAAAGACATGCAACAGAATGCATCAATGCACATTTATAAGTGAAAACACGGATCATCAAGGGTAGATGGAACCCCGGATGAGAAAAGGTCGTCATCAGAAAAGTAGGAACATGGAAATCGGGGTGGGGGGGGGGTGTTCTTTTTTGGCCGATCATGGTCCGACTTTTTACATCATGTTACGAAACGGAACAAAAACTCAAAGTTTGCCTCCCCCTACTTTTGAAATGCTTCTTTCTGCCCTGGGGCCATTTGGAAACTTTAACCACAGGTTAAGCGAACGTATGGTTAAATTCCACCTGATCATATCTCTGAAATGAGAAGACTTTATGTCATAGTCTTTGTACTGATTTGTAGAATATGAAACAAGCTTTGTTAAGTACGTTTGATTTTACACAAAAATCTATTAAATTAAATGAATTGCCTCTCAAACTTTAACCACTGGTTAGCTTAACCAGTGGTTAAAGTTTCGAACAATTGGCCCCTAGTCATTAATGATTCATATGTGTAAATCAGATACATGAATTCATATATTTGACATCATCGGAGCCTAAAAATGAGATGAAGTGAAGAGTATGTGATGAGTTTGTTACAAAGGCAATCTGGGTTCGAAACCCAGATTGCACAACATCTTTGAATTGGAACAATCTTTCTCCATGTAACCGATCTGGGTTCGAAACTTGGATTGCACAACATCTTTGGGTTTGCAGCATCTCTTTTCGCGTCGAGGTATGATGGTGAAACCAATCGTATTATTGCGGGTAATCGATCCACTGACCAAACAATATCTTTTCAGCTTCAAGATATTCACAAAGGACATTGGAATATAAAGAAACCGAATTTCCCTCCAAACGAAGAAGTGCAGAAGGAAGTTAAATCCCATTTAAAGGTAAAATAATACAGTGTATTTCAAAATACATAAATCATGTTCAATTCATTTATCATTTTTATTCTTGTTTTGTGCCAGGCCAATTCTTGACTATATATTCTTTCAACATCATGTACAAAACTGTAGCTACTTTGTATGTTTATGTATAGTATCCTCCAAAATGAGAGATTGGGGATGACCTATTCACTTCTAAATACCCTTCCTTTATCAAGTGACAAATCAAAACGGCCCATTATCCCCACTTTTTCGGTAGTTTCATCATAATCTTGGATTTCCTTTTTAAAATGTAACCCTCCCCCCCCCCCCCCCACACACACACACTTTTTTTAAAATAAGTCTTGGATTCCTGGTTCGCCTAGCTCTTCTCTGGTCAACACTACACCTCATAGGAAATTCTGCAATTGAATTTCATCTTGAATTTACCCTCGAACTCTCACATTAGCTTTGAAGGAATCTGTACTTCAATTTACAATAGCCTCCATGTAATTTATGTGAAGTTCATCCTTCTACTTAATGCTCTATTCTGATCATAGCCATAGTATGTGAATCTAGTCTATTACAAGGCTTGTGAATGAATAAATCTATTGCAGAAGGAATTTAACAAGAAAAAGAAGAGGTACAAGATTAACAAACCACCAAATGAAGAAATGTTAATGACTCTAAAAATGGAAAGGAGTAGAAGAAAAGAGAAAACAAAAGCATAACATTTGACTGTGTTTCAAACTTAAAGTAATGACTAAAAACCAACACTTGTAAAACCATATAATTCACTTTTCCATCTACATCGATCACAATTATGGCAAAGGCCCACACCTATGCTGCAATAATTTGTATTTTTACCAGTTTATTTTTACAATTTCATAATTATCTACAACCAAATGACTCCTGTAGATTTCTGCATTACATAACAACAGGTATCACAAAAAGAAAATAATAATGATAATAATAATAAAAAACGAGATGCATCAATAAACTCTGACAAACTTTACTTTAAAAAGTTTCGTATAACACATAATTATATGAAGTAGTGATACACAAGGCCCTTAACAAATGGGATGAGGAGTTTCATGAGGTTTTTGTTACCTCGATTTAATAAATTATATACAAGTGCCTTTCATATTGTGTCTACCCGAGATTTGTCTGGTTTAAGTACAGAAATTCATGTATGTTATACATTTAACACATACACTGTGTGGAATGAATACAATGTTTGGGTTGTGAAATATATTTATTTATTTATTTATAGATATTGTATATTATTTACAATGTAATTTTTTTCCTTACATGTATTGTAATACATGTAAATGCATAATAATTATAATAAAAACATTTGCATGTTTTACTTCTTGTTGGCATTTTACTGCAACATATACAAGTACAGTTGTATGATGAATGCTTCTAAAAGAGTCTGACAAAAAGGGAAGGGGGATACAAATGACCAAACTGAGAAAACGTGCAGAATATGTTGGATGATAGATGAAGTACAGAAAAGATTTGTGTATACGTAGATATACAATTATTTTATTTCACATTCAGTATTTGATATCCTTTTCATGACACAATGTAATATAATTACAATTTAAATGATATAAACCATACAATTTGTTATTACATTACATATGTATCAAGTTTTGGTTTCAATATTAAAGATGGGTTTGTGAAACATGTACAGTGTGTCCCATCAACAGTTATTTTTGGAAAGTAGTTCAAAGTCACACGTCTTGACATTATTTTACATCCACTTGTATATTATCCTTGCCAATACAGACACATAGATCATAGGTTAAAATTTGGGATAAACAGATAAACTGAAAGTAATACACGTCCATGAAGTCCGTACAAATGCAACAATGCCTTTAAAAATGTAATAACACACTCTTAAATACTTCAATTATAGCATTGTTCAATTTCAAAAAGCAAATTCTGAATACTGGTACATAAGGTAATTAAGACCTTATAAATGTGTTTGATTTAATTGGATAGGTATTATGATCAAATAACACCTATCTCACAATGACAAAAAAGGTAATAAAATGGCAAAGTATCAGTAACAAAAAGTAATATCATTTAAAAATATAAATAGTATCACATCATACATACCCGAATTTTGTCATTGACGTATGAACAAATTCATAATAACAAAAACAAATGTCAAAGTTGCAATACCGAAGTCATTTAGACTAAAAATATTCCTTTTTCTCATGCCATATTTACAAAAGAATTTGTGGCAAGCTAGTATTTTATTTCTGAATTTCCAAAGACGGTTGGAAAGTGAAATCCCACAATACTGATTAAACACTCAGAGTGTTTCTAATAGCTCACAAGTTATGAAGAATGTTAATGTTTTGAAGACATACGGGCCAAAACCTTCCCGTCAATCTTCCTTTCTGGGGTAATACAATGCATGTAGATAATAATATGATGATTGATAGATACTGAAATCCATTCTGAATAGACCATATTCCGGTTTTAATAATTGCTGTCTTTTTGTCCGAGCTAATACATAGTGACGTCATAATGCATGATATAGATTCATTATAACGTCACTATGAAAAACAATGCCAAAAGGTATTAGTTCGGACAAAAAGTCGTCATTTATCAAAACCGGAATATGGTCTATTGGGGATAAGTTAATTTGGACAAGAAAAATATATAGACAGACGGTCAGGGTGATTCCAGTTAATATCCCTATATATGTCTCTCACAGTCAATTACAGCCAAGAGTATTTATCAGATTACAGCTATTTGTATACAAATTTAAACTGAAATCATCATGGAAACCACCTAAATGGAAAATACTGAAAGCTGTTAGAACAAAAACCTACCAAGGTCTGGTTTTAAAAAGTTTATTACACATGTGCATGTATGCTTAAAATTTGCAAAATGACTAAGTTGAATTTTCTAAATATAGTTCAGTATACTGTTTTACTAATAGTCCTAAACTTACAGATAGAAAACTAAATCTCTATTTTCTTCCAGGTACATACATGCAGGTCTAGGTTTCTAGATATTATATTGTGCTTTATTTCTAAAGAAGTCAGTCTAAGCACTATTGCGTGTTAATCATCCGGGCAAAAATATAATTCAATCCCATTTGGATTTTGAAAATCCAATAAAATACAGATGTGTATCTTTTCCTTTTTTACTTCATGCACAAGTAAACTGCACTGAATTATGTAATCAAGGGAAATATGACATTTCTATCTAAAATAAACCCAGATACACACATGTGTATAATTAAAATCAAACCTTGGAGAGCTTCTCCCAAACCAGTACTCTACTACTGACCTCTTATTTTAAAGAGGTCATACTACGAAGATCATGTGACTCTGAGGTCAACTGACCACTCTGGTGGACGTCCATCATACAACAGTTGTACATGACTTCTCTGACATGAGTTGGTATCCTTCTCTGAGCTCTCAACGGATGCTTTAGCACCTTCTGCAAATGTTACAGAGATAGTTATTATTAACATGACATGTAAAATTAAAGCCTATGAAAGACATGGTATACATGTTCAATGAAAAAAAAATTATTGCCAAAGACATACAAAATTAAAGTTTTTGATTCATTGGGAGTTTGAGAACGAAGTTTTAAGTCAAAAGGTGAGAAAGAGCTCTCTTATAGTTTGGAACCTCACTTCAGAAGATGAGATGGACAAACTGATTTCCAGAGTGTATCATCTTTCAGTAGTACCATAACAATTATCGTAACACATATTACATATCAAATTAGAATTAAAACACAAATAATCTTTTATACTCTGAAGTATTTTCTTTTTGCAGTGGCAGATTTAGAAATTTTCACCACCTATTTACAAGTAAAAATCCAGATTTGGCACCAAAAATAGCCGAGTAGTTTGACTTATGTGGGCCCCCCTTTTCGGAAATTCTGGATCTGCCACTGTTTTTCCTTGTGTTCAAAAACTATTAAATATCAGAGTTTATTACCTTCCTCCCCCTTTGCTGAATCAGTTGTGTCAACATTTGAAGCCTCCCTTTGAATATGGTCAATCCCTGTGAAGTCTATGTCTTCACTGAATGGATTTTCGAGGAGCTTGAGAACTCTCCTGACTTCACTATAATCTCCTCTTTCTGCAGCAGTTATTGCATTCTGAGCGATGTAATTCCTCAAAATAAATCTGATAAAAATACCCTGGTATAATTATCATAAATATAAAAAGCGCAAATTTAGAAATGCCATCATTTAAAAAAATCTATATTATACTCAGAGAGACCTTTAAATATAACTAGATTTCAATTATAGATGTAACCAAAATTAGAGCTGAAATTTTGGGTAACAAAATACATTTCTTTTCAGGATATATTTAATAACATTAAATTTTCAGAATATTTCTCAAAATCAATAGGACTTTATCTCACTCCAATTATTTTGCATTTGTATGACCTGAGAATACAAAGTGTTAAACTCTAAAACATAGCTGCACAATCCATAAAAACTAACATAAATGTTTAACCACTGAGCCAAGTCTGCTGCACCTGCAATGACCCTTAGTTTCTATAAGGAAAGCATACCTAGGAACTATGACAGCATGGGTTATTTATCCATTCAGAAAAAAGCTACATTAATAGTAGGTATGTTTCCCCAAATTTTCAGTCATTTCAAATGGAACAATGCTGCTGATGGCCTCTGTCATTACTTTCATGATTAAAGTTATTAGGCTTTTTCTTGAAGACAGACACAAGTCAAACACCCACTTTTCTGTCCAGGGTCTGCTGTTGGTCAAATGTCACAAAATATCAACCAAATTCCTAACTTGAAATAGACCAAAGAACAAAATCAAAGATATACCCGGTGCTACATCACTTCTGTCACGTAGAGCAGGCAATCTCATTAAAACTCAATCTATCGTGTTCCTCAGTTTTATCATGTTTGCTGAATTAGATCTCAATACACTCCTTAGCAGTTCATCCCTGATCAACATTTGACACTGTCCACTGCGCGAAGCTTGCCAGCAAAAGGAACTCAATGTGAACGTGTGAAAACAAATATGGCTGTGCCCATATCTCACGGCAGCACGCCTCAATAAATCTACTCCTTTGGCAATTTGTGCAGAACTTGTGGATTTAAATTCCAATTATCATAGACAGCAATGGAAAAAAAAGAACTGGCCAGCTTCACACAGCGGACACTGATTGGTCTGTGTCAAAGGTCGATCTGAAAAGAACTGCTACAGAGTGTATTGAGATCTACCACAGCAAACATGAAAATAAGGAGCGTGATAGATTGCGTTTTAATGAGATCGGTAGAGCAGGCAGAACAAAATATTGAAAATTTATGAGTATGAAAACTGACCTTGGATTTGATGAATTCATGGCTTCTTTTCTCCTTGCATCAGCATTCTCTACATCAGAGGTGGCCTTGACCTCCTCCTGCAGCCGGGCTTTATATTTCCCAAACCAGGCAGACCACAATTTCCTATTTTCAATTTTCTGTCCTTCATCTGTTTTTTCCTATGAAAAATAATGCATACCAGATCAGATCAAAATGCAAATCAACTGATTAAGTAAGACAAGACTAGGTATTATTTACAGCTAATCTTATCTCAAATCACATCACATCATACTAACTCTTTTTGTTAAACAGAGTTACTTCCAATTTGGGATGGTATCTGACGTAAGACAATTATGACGTCATCAAATTCCTATGAAAACATAATATGTGGACTATCATTTCCCTGAGTTTAGATCAGCTTCCATACAATTTGATGATGTCATAATTCTTTTATGTCAGATACTGTCTCAGATGGAAAGTAACTCTGTATAATTTCATGTGATATACAGATAACTGAGGTTGCTGACAATATTTACCACTGAAGTGTGTAAAGCTCTAACCATTCAGTGTATCCTATGGGAATACTAGTGTAATTATTCTGAATAAAAGATTGAGACACTTGCATACGAGAATTCCTAACCTTAAATATTCATCTTTGGGTGAAACACCAGACTGACTAAAATAAACACTTAAATAAATATAACATAATATCATGTATAAGCTATAAACATAAATATCCAAAAAAGTTTTTGATCACCTTTCAAAAATCAGTAGGCTAAACATACAGTTGAGTTTAAAGATAATGTTGATTCTAAAAGCTTGAAGCAATGAGATGGAAATCAAGGAAAAAGAACTCTAAGGATAAATGACAAGGAATGAGAGTCCATTTTGTCTCGTAATTTTTTCATGTAAATTGACTATCAGATTAAACAGTATCTACTGTGCTCAAATAAGCAATAATTTTGGTTTAGAATTGCTAATTTGATGCCTGCTGAATTGAGATGTTTTTCAAGAAATTAAATTAATTTAAGTATCCTCCTGTACAGCATCAGTACAAAAATACAAAATGAAACAAGAGCAATGCCAATGTAGAATATACCCCATTTCCCATCCCTGGTTATTTTTGTAACGTGGGTAGGCATAAAGCACTGACATTCCTTTCAATTTTTCTATATCGGTGATTTTTGATTACTGAGAATTTAATCAGAATCAGCATATTATTCGAATCAGCATATTTTAAGTGATCAACAATCAATCATTGGCAATAATTATTTCATCACTGTGCATAATAAAACTTGACTTTGATATCTTCATGATGCGTCTTTACACCAAACATCAATTCAATATCTTTATCCATTCTTTAGATAAAGAGCTGAAACTGCATATTTTAAGAAAATTTCAAAGTCAAAAGGGGGATAACTCTGACAAAAATAATTCAACCATATCTAAATTTTAATTTATTAACTTGACCTAGATATCCTTAAGATGTATCTGTATACTAAATATCAATTCAATATATCTAACTGTTCCTGAGAAAATGTAGAGAACTGCTAGTTGCAAGAAATTTTCTAAGTCCAAGGGGGATAACTCTCACAAAATTATTGAATCAAAGTAAAATTTGAACTTGACCTTAATATCATTTAGATGTATCAGTATATCAAATATAAATTCATTATCTTCATTGGTTCCAGAAATAATGTGCGAAAACTGCTAATTTTAAGAAATTTTCTACGTCCAAGGGGAATAACTCTTACAAAAATTATTGAACCATAACCAAATTTGAACTTGACCTAGATATACTTAAGATGTATCTGTATGCAAAATATCAATTTAATATTTTTATCCGTACCTGAAATAATGAGCAGAGACTGCTAATTTTAAGAAATTTTCTAAGTCCAAGGGGTATAACTATGACAAAAATTATTGAACAATAACCAAGTTTGTACTTGATCTAGATATCCTTGAGATGTATCTGTTGACCAAATATCAATTCACTATCTTTATTAGTTCCAGAGAAGGAGGGCATAATAATGCTTGGTTGGTTAAGATCCTAACCTCTAATTCTTTTTTCCTTTCCATTCTCTCAATTTCTTGTTTTACTGTGACCAGACTCCGACCAAGCGACGACAAAACCTCGGGTTGGGCCTGCATTAGCATCAGTATCATCTGAAACTGCCTACAAGAGAAGCGTTAATAAAGATGAGAACCGTTATCATTGCCAAATTCTATCCTGTAAACATATGCTGTATCATTCAAACTTCTTATATTCATTATGTAACTTATACCTGAACTATCAATGACTAACACTTGAAGGGTCCATTTATAAAAATTTCAGAGTTCAAGATTGAGCTTTCTATTCATAGACAATAAAAAACTGAAGTGGGATTTTAAAACTTTCTAAGCTAAAAGGAAAAATTCAAGTCATCAGTGTATAAATAGTCATGTTTATTAGACAGAACACTGAACTCAATATTATCTCAAAAGTTAACACTAAGAGAGTTATTTTTCATGCAATCCAAGATAATTCTAAAATTACTAAATCACTATAAAAATTCTATTAATTCTTGCACCAGTTCATTTTAAAATAACTTCTACGATAGCAACATGAAAAAATTCCAATCAAAGCAAAGCTTCCTCAGTTCAGTCACTTTTCTTGCCATAAACTGCTGATAATCTTTGTGTACCTTGGATCCATCCTAGGTTTACAAGCTAATTTCATTTCTTCAACTGTTGCACACTGGGATAGAATGTATTCCATAACCTCTGCCACAACAGAATCAAAGTTGTCTGCTCCTGGTAGTGGGATCTGACTTAGACACCTGAAGCAATTTGTGAAATCAGCTCCCGTTTCATGCATAGTTTCGAGGAAGGATTCTACAAGTTGGCTAAGGAGAAAAATAAATAAACACAAATTAAATGGCATTTAGTAAAATGTGACAGTTCCTTACGATAGCAACACATCGATAGCAAATTGAACCAATGAGAACTATTGCTGATAGTATGCTAAACTATCGACTAGTTTTGATAGTTGTGAAATACTTAACAAGACTTTTTTAAATCATGTAATTGTGTTTTCTTTTCCAAAAATAACTCCCTCTGCTGCATATGCCCTAGAGGGGAATTGGCATCATAGATCATTTATAGGTCCGTAGATTCCCTAATTAGTGATTACTACTAGACGGAATAACTGACTTGACACATGAAATATTACAAAATTAATAATTAAATCATGGTAAAATTTATATGTTAAATTCATGTTACGTAAATATGATTAGTATTATATTCTTCAATCGAATGAAGGTGCACAGTCACATTTCAAGATATTTGTTTGAATTTTGATGTTAACTTAAAGATGAATTCTGCCTGTACTGTCAATCCAGGACATTTAGCATTTATGTCTTTTATATTATCTTACAGGCTCATTACAAATACAAATAGCATGTTAGCAATGAGAAATATGATGGCCCGAAACAGTAAAAAATAAAAATGAAAAGGCCTCTATTTTGGAATATTTCAGTGCAATTATAGTTATACATTTTTTCTGTGCATTCAATACTCAATAATGTTTTGTTACGTGATAAATACATGAATTTTTTTTTGTTTATATTCTATTATTTTTGTACCCTTTTTTAATATACCAATAGTATTGCAATAGTATCCCAATAGCAGTGTCACAATAGTAATACCTATTGCAATAGTCATTTTTCCCTTCACTAGTCACCCCATAATTAGTAGAAATTATACAACTGACTTTTCTATAGGCAACATAAATCTATAATAAATCTTTCTTACCCATCTTCTGGTTTCTCTTTCTGTAGCAGTCCAAGCTGAAAATATAAATATTTTTTAAAGTAGCTCATTACAATAGACAGGTATAGTAAATGTTGAAAAGAAGACTACATTTTGTTTCAGAAACTCAATAATTTATATCAAATTTCATCAGGATGTTCATAGCTAAGAAAGGAGGACAATCCTTTACTAGAGGCTTGAATGTATCATCTATATCAATTTTTACAAGTACCTACACATGTATTAGATATCTTATTATCATTTCAAGCACTGTATATTGTCAACTCAACTTTGCTTGAATAATGTCTGATGATCAGAGTGAAGCACAGCCTATATAACAAAATGGGTTCCTAAAGTATCCAAAGCATTTAGAATTCGTTTCAGCAATTTCATAAGTATTTCAAAATGATATGACTATCTACAGCTGCCATGCATAAAAACCAAACTGAAACTCATGAATGTCACTATTCCTCAAAAAGTGAAAATATCATTTAACTCAAGCATACTGACTAAAATGTAGTAACATTGTCAAGTTTATGAATGAGAACCTTGTGACATTACTTTTCTTCGCATGCCAGCAGTATATTCTCTGCTAAACACTTCATCAAACAAGTCTAACTCTGGTTCTGTCTTTGAGAGGGGAACAGCACCCTGAATGGCCTCTGCCAGTTTCTTACAATTCCATTTACACATCTCTGGCTGCCTCTGGTATGTGTATCTTCCACCATCATCTACATCAAAATAAATCTTACATCAAAGCTGCTTCAAGATGAAATTAATTACACCTATTGATTAAATATCAATATTCATATGAATGTACAAGGCAATCAAGATAGATGTATATATATATACAGATATATCCACCTGCCATGTGAAGGGAAAATTTTTAATCTTTTAATCTGATCCAAAAAGCTTATAGCATAATGTTAGAAAGGATTATGACAGGAACGTTATCAATAATATCCAAATAAAATATCTGTATGTAGTTTAGTTGCTTTCACTGTGAATGGGGAGACATAAAAAATGACAGTATCATCCTGCACATAAAAAGATAGTACTTATAAAATCAATGCATTAATTATGATTGGTTACAACCTACCTGATGCATTACATATGAAATCTGGGTCATACCGATCCATGAATCCATACGGGCCATAGTCAATGGTCACCCCTACAATACTCATATTGTCTGTGTTTAATACCCTGGAATAACAAATAATTCTAGTGAGTTTTATAATTCTGAAAATACATGTATATCATGAGCGAAAATGACTAAAGTAGAGTTTATCATTAAATTTATGAAATTAAACATTTTATCAATTTCATCAATTTTATCTTATTTATACATATGATTTTCGTTCTTTCTTCATTCTTCACACCAAAAAAATGAAAGAGGGACCCCTCATTTTCCATCTTCTGTGCTCTTCTATTTCTACAAACAAGTATTTTAAAAATAATCTTGATGAACTAAGTAACTTTTTTTCATCACTATGAAAAGTCAGTGATCAACTACTCTAGACAATATTACTCCTTCATATACTTTTACATAATTGTGACAATAGCTTTTAAAGCAAAATGTTTTTTCCAGTTCTGTAATTCATTTAATGAAATTAAGGACAACTATTCAAAACTTTCTGAGGGGCAGGCTTATTGTAGTGGTTAAGCGCTTTGCTTATGGCGTCGATAATCCTGGTTCGATTCCCAGGTTGCGCCACTATGTTTAAAAGGTTGGATACCTCCTGCTTCCATGTCGCGATATAACTGAAAAATTCTTGAAAGCGATGTAAAACACCAATCAACCTACCAACCAAATCAAAACTTTCTGATGTTTGCAATAAATAATCCAGATAAATAAACACACTAACAATATAAGGCTCTTTTCTTACCCATGACACCATCCCACGCATTGCCACTTGGCTACTAGCTGTGCTGTTCTGCGTACTACCTCCTTGAAAAATTCTATGTACATTGTTTCTTTATCATTTTCATAGGATGTCCATATCTACAACATAAAATGAAAACATCAGAAGATGCTGCATGTTGTTTGTTTATTGGTATACTGGTATATTGTGGTATTTCCACTGGCAGTAATATATTGCTATATGAAATTTAAATAAGGGCATCTGCAATATTTCTATAACTCATAATAAACTCCTAAGGTTTTACTCTTATAACCTAAAGAATCCACAAAACCTATAATAATGAAACTCTCTAGTTAATATACAGGAAACATGAACAGGAAACCCTATCGGTCGTAGCCTGGGACAGACAGTGAATGCATGTTATGGATGTTACCATGCTGCTTACATTTAATTGATTTTACATTTTTATAAATATATAGCTGATTTATGAATTATGTTGAAATAAATAATATCATTCAAAATTTGATTTCAATATACAGTATCAATCCAAATTTACACCAGAAAGATTATATAGTATGAGTTTTAGTGTATTAGCAATTGTACAATTTACTTGTATTATCAGATTGGCAATATAATACAAGATCCCTCTGAAATTTTGCAATACATCCCGGCATCATTTAGTTTGGTAAAAACCCAACTCTAAATGTATGAGACATTGCATAATATTCTAGAAATATACTGCTTTGTGTCTATTTACACTCCAACAAAATCTGTTTGGTCTGAAAAAAATATTGAATTATAAACACCCTGTTAAAAATCCAGGTTTTATCTGCAAATTTCAATTAAAATCTCTAAGAGCAAATGTAAGTAAAGTGTTTCTTAATTCTACAACTTTCCTTGAATGTAAACTATTCGGTCTTTCATTACACAAAGTTACATCCAAATGATAGTCCAAAAATGACGTTTCTTACAGGAAATTGATGACGTCATAATTGTTTTACGTCAGATACCGTCCCAAATGGGATATGCCTCTGTTAAACGAAAAGACAATATATTTATTAGAATTTTAGTTCAGAACAAAATACAAGGAAAATGTCTAAAGAAAATGCATTCAGCTCTTCATATTTATACACGATAGCTATTGCAAATATTGAAATCTGAAATGTAAAGAGCTTATTAAATACATATTATTAAAGTAACGCATTGATAGTCAATAGATCAGGAAGGATACAAACTATTGGCAGTATTGTTAAGATCTGAGCAATTATGTAGAGTTTTTTATGCAAGTTAAATTGAGTCTATGGTCAAAATAGTTCATTTCTACTTTACCTCATTGTAAAATGTCTTTATAGTGTAATCTAACATTTGAAATAACAGATCATTCCATCCAACACTTGGTCCTTTCCGACCTGTCTCCCTGTCTATTGGCTTAAATATCTCAAATGACCCAAACCTACAAAAGAAAAAACTGTTTCTGAAAGGTAACACCAATCTGAACCAATCTGAACAAAGAAATTTCACTTCTGTAGATGTCTTTTTGAGTTATGTAGCTGGAAGTTTTTCAAACCTTTCATATCCACTGTCCAATGACATTGGACAAATAAGTTTGCTTAAGATGAAATGCTCAATTTTCAATCTTGAACAATTATAATGACAATACCAAAAAAGACAATGTGCTGTATGCAATCTAATGAAAAAGAAAAGCACTAGAAACATGTACATCATGTTCAAAGTGGCACATTAAAATATACAGACACACTGGCATAACATGAATTCATATGTATGACATCTTAGTCTACATACTAGAGACAATGAAAATATTCAAACTAATCATACATCATAAAATGATAAATGATAAAATCATATAACCTGAAACAATAAGGTTTCGAAAAGCTGAAAGCATTTATCATGTACCTGTCCTGATTTAGTCTTCATGGGCACCTGGTATCATTACCAGTATCTATTAATGACCACAATTGCTCTCTGTTATGGATGCAAAATCGACACTGGACCAGTTAAATTCACATTTTGAATTCTGAAAATTGTTTGAATACCTGTGTTTACCTGAGGAATGTTGGTGCTATCCTGAGCACGATTGTACACCGTTCCTCTATTGGATGACCATCATAGAAAATATCTCTGATGACGGTGGAGTCAGAGGTCACACATGTCCCTGCTCTGGTGGAAGGTATTCCCAAGTGATGAATTGCCTGTAAATTTTTTCAAACTAAACATATGGTTCTAGAGAAGACACATATGTATATCAAAAAATTTATACATACAAAAATGAGCTGTACTGGATTGTGATATGCCTAATTTATGTTAATTCATAACAGGCCTTGCCTACTCTAAATAAGGTAATATCTGTTTCCTACACTGTTATATAAGTTTTGTGTTCTATCCAGTTATTTTCCAGTTATTTTCAAATAATTTATTTTGATGTTAGATTATCTAGCTGCCATATATTTTGGAAAGCCTTTCAGTGGTGGATCCAGAATTTCTGAAAAGGGTATGGGGCCCACATGTGTATTAGCCAAACTACTCAACCATTTTTGGTCCCAAATCTGGATTTTTACTTATAAATATGTGACCAAAAAGGGAGGGGGATTCTAAAACCGCTACTGCCTTTTACAATCCCTGCACTATCAAAGTTTGGAAGCAAATGTCACAGAAGCAACATCTACCATTACTGTGTCACACTTCTGACCACCTTTTCATTTGACTAAGACAGATGTCCAACATTATGGAAGAGAAATGACACAGATACCTGCATCACTGTTGGGTTATCATAAATGACAACTCGATTAATTCATTGATGTAGTTTTCCACAATGCTACAGTCATATCATGAAATGGAATCAGGAGGTAACCAACCTCTTAAACATAGAGGTACAATCTCAGAATTGTCCAAAGACCTCCTGTACCTCAAGCTTAACCACTTCACCTAATGTGACCATTAAACAGCCACTTATATGAGGACCAATATATAGAAATGCCCATATTTAAAGTCCTTAAACTTGTACTCCAAATCAAAATCCTGACTGGAAATTTATAATTTTATTTTATTGTATGTATACATAACCTCACTACATAAGAACTCCCTAATGGTGCTTCTGAGGACTTTCCTGCCGTCTGCGTGCCGAGAGTATGGAGTCTTCCCAGAACCCTTGAACTGTATCTCCCATCTCTCTCCTTTCTTATTTAAAATTTCTCCTAGATACCTAGTGAAAAAAAAAGAACTTACATTTATGAATCTGACCTTTGTCTGGCTTTTGTTTAAATTTTCATTCTGCGTAATTATGACTGGTTAAACATTGACATTACCGTATATACTCGCATATGAGTCGGTTTTTTGGGAGTAAAAAATCGTGGTCGAAAAGCACTACCGACTTATATGCGAGATACTGACGGAGAGAAAAAAATCCGACCTTGGATTGAAGCCAAACTTTCCCGTTTATTATCAGATAATGAAGACATTAGACATGATAGATAACGTAGATGAAATTCCCCGTCAATACTGCTTTAAAATACGATTTTATGACAATAAAATGTATATTTTGTGATCAACAGATTCTGTACTTAAAGTCGTAATATATCGCTTATTTGCTGTTGAAATACCCATTACAAAAGGTAAAACAAATCCGCTAGAGTACGTCTACAGGTTTAGTGAGCCGTGACGTGATGACCATTGATTAAATAACGGTCCGGCGTATACATGACACTAGAAGTAAGTTAATGATACTGGTAGGTTTGTCGGTGTGGTAAAAGAGTCTTTGTCGGGTATCAATCACCGACTCATAGTAGGGTTTCACTGCATTAATGAATTAATTACTTAATAGTTAAATAAACAAGCAATGAAGCCACGGTCGTCGTCGTGTTGTATTTGCTGTAATTATCAAATAAATAATTATATAAAAACAGCCGTTTTCACGGCTACCAAATTATTCGAAAAGTAGTCACTTAAGCTATGAAGTAACACCAGGTAGATCGTTTTATCTTAAATAAATACATCTTTTATATGTCACGTTTTAAATGCCCCGTTATTGAATATGTCAATTAAATTCCCGTAGTGTGATTACGCACGATCATCATTCTCCGAAGCCTTTGTATACATTTCTATGAATGAATGTCGGTTAACATGTACCGGCTTTGTTCACTCAAAAATTCCAACCGACTAATATGCGGGTCAACGGCAAATCCTAGAATTTGAGCTCCAAAGCGTATCCCCCGACTTATACGCGGGTCGACTTAAATGCGAGTATATACGGTAAGCTCCCTTTTTCCATTAATAATATAATTTTGCAAAATTATGCATCATGGTATTACTGAAATTTGTTGAATTGATGAATTAATGTGAGGACAAAATATATTTAGACAATACTAATTTTAAAAAAATTTTCCTAACAATGAATTTTTACTATACCTTATTTTGATTTTTATATGTCCAAATCTATGTTATTTTGCTATGCTACCCTAAACAAGTAGGCATTTCTTGGTTAAAATATAACAAGAGTCAATGGACACTTTGTCATACCCAAAACACACACACTTAAATTGTGTCTTTTGGATCTTCATGTTGTGCTCATGATTTTGTGATTGGAAAAAAATTAACTCTTCCCTGTAAGGTAATTTATTACAGTAACAATGTCATCTGAGGTCGGAGAAACCTCCTAAAAATGATTATTTGCAAAAATATAATGGATGAAAATTCCCTAAAATGTCACTCTTTTGCAAACATTATATTTAAAGTTTCTGGTACGTAAATAAAACCAGGATCCGGTGCCATAAACTGAGAATATACTTAAATCAAAAATTCATTTTCTTCTGTTCATCAATGAATTAGTAACTGGGATTTGGATTTTATTAAGTTTTGTTCCACTGATAAATAGAATTACACCATTCTGCATTAAAATTTATTTGAACGTTTGATAATGGAATAAATTAAAATGAAATTTTTGACTTAAGTATATTCTCAGTTTATGGCGCCAGACCCAGATCATACACTCTGTATCTAAATGGATAGTACAAAGTACTTCAAACTATGGTTACATAAATATGGATAATTGGGAAGCGAAAAACCACAAAAATGATTTTATAGTCAGCATTCAGCACTTACATAGCTGCACCATCACCAAGCTGACCAGAGAAATATCCAAACTGATGTCCGCAGTAACAATGTGCAGCAGGGTCACTTCCTGGAAGGAGTTTATTCCCAGAGAAATATTCCACAAAGTCTTCCTTTTCCACATCCTCCTGTCTGACATCTATCAGGTTCAGAGCCGGCAGAGAGACAGCCACCAGAGATGGACTCTTTACAGGGATTGGCTTTACTCTGGAGAAACAGGCTCCTGTAAAAAGAATATCAACTTTTTTTTCAAATCACATACAGGGATCGAAATTAATGGAATATACTCGCAAGAAGCGAGTGAAATTTGGTTATTGTGAGTCGAAAATTCAGGAACTCGAAAAAAAAATTGTGAGTGACTAATTTACATTGCATCATACGACCTCCACTGTTTTCAAATCCGTTTTTTATCAGGATGTCCGTTTTACAGGGTTTGGACCACATCTGCATAGTAAATAGCTGGAATAATCCTTTATGTTTTAGGCAGTAAGTAAAGCGTTTACAATACATGTACCATATGAAATTGTAGATTCATCTGATTGCACAAAACGTCAAACTAACAGACTAAAAGTTGTTATTATGGTTATGTACCTAACTCCCCCAAAAGCAAGTTCTCAAGATTAAACTAACTCTTTCATTAATCTATTCACACTCAACGAATCACTTGCCCATGTGTCATATTCCAGGGCGCTTACCTGGCACCTGTCTAACAAAATTCTCAGTTTCTGGATCGATGGGTAGAGATCTTAGAGCCAAGTTGTCAAATTTGAGCGTCTCCATAGTTACCAAGCTATTCTTTTGGCAAAACAATACACTACAACACAAACGAGTAAGGAAATTCGATTTGCATTGCATTTGATTCCTCAATAAATAAATAGATTTTGGTACATAAATTCCTAGTTCATTGCAACATATTGTACTTTCACTTTAGGTTAGGTAATTTGAACCCGATCATATGAAAAAAAAAAAGAGTAAAAGCTCAGATTTCAAACGGGAGGATACAGGCAGCGCTTTGTCCATTGAGGTCAAACAATTAAGGATCTATAGTTTAAGGCTTTAAACTATATTTCCCTGGGTCAACGATGTCTTTAAATGTAAAATAGTAATGACCAATCAGTACCCCATGCATGGAATTTTTACCCTAAAGCAGAAAATTTGCATATAAAATCCAGAGAGATATACCATGTATATATGTTACTGTAAAATCCGTATTAACATTAATGCCGACTTTAATACGGTAAATTCGAAAAAGGGACACATGCATATGATACATGAAAGAATAACGTACATTGCGAATAAAATAGTACTGCTGTAACCCCAAGAAAGCGAGGCTGTACATAACGGTAGACAAACTGTCATCTATAACTGCTAAAGGCAGGTAGAGAGGATACATGTATTGTACCATTCTTAACATGCATGTATAGTTAACCAGTCTGAGTTTTTCTATTTTCCCGGACAGACTCAAGTAGGATCAAGTCACTCCTTTGTTTAAAAAAATGACTCCTAGACAAAAAGAATTAGGGTCATTCTCTGACAACTTTAATCTTTACACTTAAAATGCGTCCATGCGATAAAAAATTATTTTATAAATTAAAAAAATCCCAAATTTCGTTAATTACATAAACTGTGTGTATAAAATATTAATGCAAATATGAAAAAAGGTACTTAGAATATAAGCAACACTATTTTTTTGCCTTTGACATATCTTCATATTTTACCGTCACAATTTTTCTAGCGGAATTACTCACTATATAAAAGGCAGAAATTTATCATTAATGCTTATAAAAGCTGCTGTAAAAGGGATCCATTGATAAATCGAAGAATAATGCATTGAATTTACTCCAAATAGTACCGCCTTAAATTTGAAATATGAATGTTATAGTGATCTAAAAAATATATAAGTATTTACCGTCACAGCGTGACGGTAAATGTCCCAGATAGGTAACATCAACTTTTTAATTTACATATAAATATTTTAACTGCTGTAAATGCCATTAATGATGTTCACTCGGCATTTGAAAATTTCTCAATATGCAATACGCATCTTCCGTTAATCGAAGAATTTTTGCATTATAAGATAAATTAATCTCAAAACATACTATTTATGTTGTCCGCAAATAGTTTGTCTTTACCGTCACGATATTTGACAAGAAATTCTTAAATTCCCTAAAGAGCGGCCCCATATTTATGACGTAATAGTGAAAACGCATGATGTATTGCTTACAACCAATACACAAGATGGCGGACAGAACCTTCTGATTCAACTAAATTACGAGGGTAAGTACCATTTTATGAAACGTACATTTATTCAGTGTCTTTACCGAACATATTCTGATTCATAAAAAATAATATATATGACTTTCAAAAATGCATTAACTTTAAGAGTTTGGCGCCCGCCAACATTAAGCACAAGTCACAAGTAAGTGTAATGTATACATTCGAACCTATAACGTTCTAAACTCCGGAATGTCTTTACCGTCACATGTCTTCACCGTCACGAAGTGCTGCTCCAGATCGTGACGGTAAAGACAAAAATATTCATCCATAAGTATTTTTCTGTAACTTTTGTATTGTTAGACAAGGGGAAAGGGGAGGGCTCAAAATAATTCGGATTAATCAAATTACTGAAGTATGGTTGACTGTATATGGTATAAGTGGGATGACATTGTCTGTATCATAGAAGAGCCAACAAAAGTTACGGCTAGACACAAACAAATAGATCCAATTTTGTTTGAAAAGCTATCAAATTTGTATGACCTTTGAATTCACAACAACCGACTAGCTGTAACATAATTTGGCAGCATTGTTTTTATCGAGTTTTTATTGAAGTTTAATGAAGTTTTTGTGTTATAGTATTCGTTTTCAAATTACATATTCGCGTTGAGGTTGAACTCTGAATTCACAGAAAAAGAAAGAAATGTTATATTCTATGTGTTTCCGTTGAGTTTTGTCGTTTATTGCATTGTTTGATTCCGTTGTTATAAAGTTGAATAAAATGAAATGTTTAATTAATATGTGTGACATTTTATATTACATATGACGTCATAATTTTGACGTTTTTGTACCTTTTTTGGTTGACTTATACTTATCTACAGAATCCATGAGATATCCAACAAGTACTTGATGTGTTTGATTCAAAGTTGTTGAATGAAATGTAACAACGATGCCATGGGAGTTTACCGTCACGTGAGATGTCTTTACCGTGACGGCATTGTCTTTACCATCACATACGATTTCGGCGTATTTCTCATAAATACCCTGTGTTTCGTTACTTACATGTTCATTAAGTTTTACTACAGTCAGATATCATTGAGATATAGCAACAAATGTATGAATATCTTCAAAATTATTGGTAACAGAATAAAGTAAAAATTATATTACCCTTATTTTGATATCACGTTCAAATGATGCGTATATATTACAGGTAAATTTACATATCAAACCTTCTTTTTCGGATGTTTTATATTGGTAAAATTCTCTTAAACGTTCCCGTTCTTGTTATATACAAAGTAAATCACTAATTTAGTTAGGATGAGCGTATTCATACTTGTGACGGTAAAGACATTTTATGCATGGCTCAAGGAATAAAACGTTGTAAAATTGATTTAATATTCCAAAAAGTGCATTGCTGGTACTGGAACTGGAAAGAAGAAACATAAATTGATCTGATTAGTCATTTAAAACATTCATTTTCGATATTCGGGGATTATATAAAGAATTGACGGAAAGTTTAAAGTTGTCAGAGAATGACCCATTACCATCCAGTCAGTATTTTAGATAATATTTCTAAAATTTTTGAGAGAGTTATATGTGATCAACTTGTTCTTTATATCGAAACTGTGTTCAACGAATTTTATGTGCTTTTAGAAAGGGTCAAGGATGCCAAACCAGGGACGTATATAACACATATATACGTCCCTGGCCAAACTGTTTTATTGAGACTTTTAGAAGATTGGAGAAATGCTTTAGATCAAAATCAATGTACAGCTGCAATTTTAATGGATTTATCAAAAGCTTTTGAATGTTTACCCCACAATATTTTACTAGAAAAATTATCAGCTTATGGATTCTTTACTAGGGCAGATTCATTATTCGCAAGCTATTTAAATAATAGGAAACAGCAAATAAAAACAGGAAAATTTGTTATTTCTTGGGGAGGGGGGGGGGGATCAAGAGGGGAGTGCCCCAAGGGTCTGTCCTCGGACCAGTACTTTTTAACATATTTATAAATGACATCTTTTATTTTATAGAACATTGTAAATTGTATAATTGTGCAGATGATAACACTCTGTCTATGTCCTCTCCAAATTATAATGTTTTAGTCAGCTCACTTGTTAATGACAATAAATCACTCACAGAATGGGTAAACATCTCCACAGACAAAACACACTATCAATTTTTTATTCATATATGTTATCTAATTTTAATTATTGTCCGTTATCTTGGCTTTTTTGCAATGAAACAAATACAAAGAAAATGGGAAAACTACAAGAAAGAGCTTTAAGATTTGTTTATCTTTTAAGCAAGGCAAAAATACCATCTTTAAAAATAAGGCGCCTACGTTCTATGACCATAGAAACTTTTAAAATATTACATAAGTTACACCCCCCCCCCCCCCCCCGGTTTAACCTCAGACCTTCCAATCTGCAGTCCTAACACTTGACCACGGCGAGCTTAACAAGGGAAGAACGGACTGGATTATGTTTGTTGACGAATTGAAAACACAAACATTGTAGAGAACGTTGAAAAGTCGTTTCCTGACCAGTTTTGTTGATTTTAGTTTTTAAATCTTAGCCTTTATGTTTGACCCACATTCCTCTGCCCCTCGCTGAGCTTTGCTGTGTTCTGGACTAATCTAGTTCGAATCTATTTTGTAACTTCAGTTTAATTACCCTCTTGTTCATGTTGTAAGCCATTGTAAATGCCATACAGCCGAACCCGATCTCCTTTCAAGTCCCTTACACTTCTTAATTGTAGGAAAACGAGAAATCGAACCGGCGGACTACCATGTTCTAATTTATTTAGAATTTACTTGGGGGAGGGGGGGGGGGGGGGTTTGTTAAATACAAGAATTAGAACGACGAACCCGGTCGATCTAGTATCTGTCTCTTGTCTGTGCTGTCTTATTATTTGTTCTATATGGGTATATGTCATGTTTTGGTTGTGCTCTTTTTCTTAATTGTGTGCATAAGATCTGTATCTGATGTACTTATTTTGTTTCATTTTTCCTGTACCTTCATTTAGATGCTTCTTTTTACTTTAATGTATGTCTGTGTCTATATTTCTTAACATAATATTTTTGTGGAGATGCCCATTATGGTTAGGTTTTGGCTCAAGTAGGCTATTTAAATAGATGTTTATATTGCCCTCAGTATCAGTATCTTTTTCCTTTGTTGTTTTCCTTTTATTGTTTATCTAAATAGTTTATATATTAATGTATTAGCTTTATTAGTATCTATAATTTATTGTTAAATGAATTTCGTTTTTCTATGGTCTTTCAATTTAAGAATTTGTAATAATCATGATTGCATTTGTTGCTTTTCCTAAAGTTTTTATTACGCATCATAAAGTCTATTATAATTCTGCCTTTTTAGTGCTTATTGTGTGCTGTTGTTTGCTTAACTTTTTATCAAGTATCGTACAATTTATACTGTGCCTTTTCAGTGCCTTTTTTCAGTGATTGTGTGTTTAACAGTTTAACCTCTTTATGTTTTTGTATCATGACATTTTCTATCTTACTATCTTTTTATGTTTTCTTCTGTCTTAATTACTGTTATTGTTACCTTGTATATATGTTAGTTGTATATACATATATGTCCTATATCGGCTTAAAAGCTTATTAGAGCTTATGTTATCAAATGATTGTTATGCTGACATGCCGACTTTAAATAAAGACAAGTACAAAAGTACGAAACATTTTTACATTAATTTAACATGCATTCATGAACGTCAGATAAATGTATGTGCCTAATAGATAAAATGAAATCAGTTGTAGATAGGTTGTTGAGGTGTGTAACATACATGTTTGTCAGTTATCCCTGAAAAATGACCCTATTACGATTGTTTTCCTGTCGGTAGCGTCAATTTCAGAAATGTAGGATTTAATTTATGGAAAAAAAACTTATCCTTTTGATAATTTACATCAAATACGAATATTACTAACACGCCCCAAAATTGAAAAAAAAATCGCTGTCGATTTTTAATGTGTAGGTTTGCACCGAAACACTATAGACCCTTTCACGTTAACTGCGGGACTGATGTTTTGAGTTGCAAAATCATTACTGTTCCCGCAAAATGACGTAAAAGACAATTAATATTTTATTATGACGTCAAAAATTTTACGGGAAACGTAACTATTTGCTACTCAAAACGTCAGTCCCGCAGTTAATGTGAAAGGGTCTATTGCTTAAAGAAAATTCATAATACCATTTTGATACCCATGAAAGGCTATTCTCTAAATTTCAACTTTGTTGAAATCTTTTTTTTTTTTTCAATCTAATGAATACTAATTTTTTATAATTTGTCGGTCAGATTCATCTAACCACCATAACAGAATTTGCACCACATAAGAAACAAATTTAATAGATACATACATATGTTAATAATCGAATCAAAATTGATTACATTTTCGAAATCTCAAGTCACAAAGATCGGCATTTGTATCTATCACTGAATTTTGTCAGATTTAATTTGTCGCATTGTAGACTCTAACCACCATAGCTGCTTTTTCTCGGTTATATCAGAAACCATTGAATATTAAATTCTTTGTGAAATAGATCCTGTGAATAGGCAGAAACTACTGCTGGACTAATATTTTGGTTGGCAAATGATAACGTTCCCCATGAAAATTTTGACGACATAAAAAAAAGTGATTGTCTCTGACGTAATATTGCGGAAGCAGTTATCATTTTGCCAACCAAAATGTTAGTCCCGCAACAACTTAGAAAGGGTCTATAGACACGTTATGGTTATTGAAGTTATGTGTGCATAACGATGAATAAGTAATTAGGTAAAAAAATGTGACACCATCGAAAATGAAAAATAAAAGAAACTGAAATATGTGTGTGCTTAAAAACCAATCAAAATCGCCGATAAAATGACAGATAGATCTGGAATTTTATACCAACTATTTAAATTTTATATTGACTGTGTTTTGCAGGGATGCGATTAAGCAAATACGGCATGCTCTGGTATAAATTTGCAGTCTTCATGTATGTTATAATCCCATAACATAAAGTCCATTGAAATGTTACGAAAGTTTGAAATTTGTGAATTACAATTTTCATTTATTTGTTTATTTATTCAGTAAACAGTATCAGGATGCTTATTTTTCTCGGACACCTGGTCTCACCTCTGACAGAAGACACTAACTTTCTCGGGCATCTGGTTTCTTTCCCTCGGGCACATGGATTCTACTCTCAAGGAAGACGCTTCCTTCTCGTGGGCAACTTTTCTCACCTCTGACAGAAAACGCTTACTTCTCCTGTACAACTCGTCTCACCTCTAACAGGAAAAAGGTTACTTCTCGCGGGCACTTGGTTTCACTTCTCACGGGAAACGTTTACAGCACCTGACTTTATCTCTGACAGCGGATGCTTGCTTCTCCCGGACACCTGGTCTCACCCCCGAAGACAATATTTACATCGCCCGAACACTTGGTCTCACCTCTGGCAGAAGATACTTCCTTATCTCGGACACTAAATTGGTCTCACCTCTGTCATAATACGCTTATTTCTGTTGTGCACCTGATCTTACCTCTGACAGAAGACGCTAATTACTTCTCCCGTGCACCTGGTTTCTCCTCTGACTGGAGACGCTTCCTTCTGCCGAGCGCTTTGTCTCACCTCTGACAGAAGACACTTGTACTCACCTGGTCTCATCTCTGTTAGGAGACCCTTACTTCTTCCGTGCACCAGGTCTCACCTTTGACAGAGACGCTTCCTTCTCGCGGACACTTGGTCTCACCTCTGACAGCAGAGGTTTATTTCCCTCGGGCACATAAATTCACCTCTTCCGGGAGACGATTCCTTCTCTCCGGCAACTAGTCTCACCTCTGACAGAACACGCTTACTTCTTCTGGGCACCTGGTCTCACTTCTGACAGAAAACGCTTTCTTCTCCCGGATAACGGGTCACTTCTAAATACGACATTTACTTCTCCCGAACACTAGGTCTAACCTCTGACAGAATATGCTTATACTTATCTCGGTCACTTGGTCTAACCTCTGTCATAATAAGCTTATTTCTCTTGGGGCACCTGATCGCACATCTTATAGGAGATACTTACTTTCAAGGCACCCAGTCTCACCTCTGATAGGAGACACTTACTTTCCGGACACCCGTTGGGGGCCAGGTAGCGCAGTTGGTAGCGCGCTCGCTTCTCACCATTGCGACCCGGGTTCGATTCCCGGTGTGGTACGTGAGATGGTGGGGCTGTCACCAACTTGGCTTCGTGGGTTTTCTCCGGGTACTCCGGTTTCCTCCCACACAAACGACACTCTTACGCCAAGATCCGTGCCAACGAGCAAGATTTATATAAGTTGTTAACTTGTTTCTTAATCGTTGTAAAATAAATAAAGTTTAAATTTTAGCTGAAGTCGTTAGCACCCTTCCTACTCATACATTATGCAAAGTGTAAAACGATACACATTTATATACTGGACATAGTGAAAAGTATATCCAATTCAGATATGTATATTTGACTGTAATCTCTAGAATCTAGTATACGTATGTTTGCTGTATAAACCATCATCTTCCTCGTTGTAAACACTAACATTTGCTGTGCGAAACATTTCATATTTACATTTGCTACCCCTTTTCAAACGTGGAAATCAAACGTACAACATCTTGTTTCATGATTTATTTCATTCAGACCATGTCTAATTCATTCCTATGAAATAATGATAACAATACATGTTACAATCAAACAATCATAAAAATATATACATGTATATATAACAAGTACATTAAAAGAAATAATTAATTCATTAGCAAAAGCCTATTATAAATTAAATTTTAATTGCGTATATCATTTACATTTATCAAGACAAACACTTCAAATAAATGATAATTAATTACCAAATATACTGAATTGGGTGAAAATGTCAAAGGTCAATTTTCATCAAGTTTTCAACAGAGACATAGACTACTTTCAAATAGTCTATGTCTATGTTTTCAAGAAGCGTTCATTGCACATGTACACACCTTAAAGCAGAACAAAACTATTTCGATACGCATTCATGAATGCATAGCAAATACTAGTATGTGAACAAACCAAAAATAAATTCTACGTACAATAACTATATATAGATGTATATTCATAAGATATAAATGAAACATGAACTTCATTTTTCATCAAATAATCTCCAAAATAACGTATTTATAAATATCGATTGCAATATATAGTAGTACTAGTAGTAGTAGTAGTAGTAGTAGTAGTAGAAGTAGTAAAGGACTTGCTTGAAATTAAGATCAAACTTGAAAATCAAGGTTAATTGTACAAAATAAATAAATAAATAAATAAATAAATAAATAAATAAATAAATAAATAAATAAATAAATAAATAAATGCCCGGTGAAATCTTTGGTTGTAATGGCTGAAAGATTATGTCCCATGTTTAAAGTTTTCAACAGAAAAACAAATACACAAACAAACAGACAGACAGGACAAAAACAATACACCTGCCCCATTTATCGATCCGGAGCATAAAAAGAAAACAAATATGAAAACTGATGTCAATGGCATATAAATTAGACTGGCAATGCCTTCTAGATCTTAAAATATCTATAGCAAGCAAGAGCAGATTACTCCAATCTACATCTATATATCTCTGCTGATGTTGATTTTATTTTCGGGTATGGAGAACGAAATTCAAAAGTTCCCGCAATATAGTCATGTGATAAAACACGTGGTTTCAAAACATGGACGATATGTCAACAACTTGGGACTCGTTTAATAACACAGATGGGCGGGATATTATAGCACATCATAAATCAAGTCAACCAAGACAGCAGCCTGACTATGTCCATGATAATTCAGGAACGCAGCAAACGGATCGTCTGCGGACCGTGAATTCTTCTGCGCTACGAGAAAGCGTCTACGATCACAGTTTTCATGCGGAAGATTCTCTACTTGGTTTAGATTTCGGTGAATTGGTTGGATCAGGTACTGACACAAGCGGCGGTTTGAGTTTTCTAGACAACGAAGATTTTCATTTGAGCGACGGGAATCAAAATCCAAGGTTAGAGTTTAGCCCGGATTTCCACGGTCGTGTTGAAATGGGTTCTGAAAATAGATTAGATTTGGGTCACAGCGATATTGATAATTTCGAAGTGCGTACAGCCACGACTTCAAAGAAAGCTGCTACAGCTCCATTGAAGTATGAGGAATTTATTCCATCATCATTGGCAGAAAATATTCATATAAATGATGAAGTTTCACAAAACAAAAAGTACTCTACAAATACAGGTAGTGGAGTGAATATTACCACAGAGAAAACAAATAGAAAACCCTCCAAAACAAATGGGACAAACTTAAACCAAACTGGAAATCAATACATGCAAATAGGAAGAAACGCCTCAAACAACATGTCACATGTGCGTCATGTGACTCATTACTGTGATAGTTCCGATTCAGAGAGAGAGATGTCTGGTGAAGGGGATCAATGGCATTGTCATGCAGATGAAATGCCCCCTGAAGATAAAGTGGCAAGGAATCAGCTTATTGCTGTCTGTACTCTATGCAGCCTGTTCATGATAGGGGAGGGAGTAGGTAAGGCTTTTTTCAGTAAAATTATAATTAACAAAATTGTGTATTTATGAAGAGATAATTAAAAGGGAAAATTCTGGTATTTTTATGTAAAAGAGAAACATATTATATTTGTTCTTTTTCATCATTTTGAATTTTTGTTGTACATCATGCATGTAGTAAGGTAAACTACTAAAGTACAATGAAAATCTTAATTTGTGTTTATACTTTTCACACATTGATTTCATTTTTACATCCATTTTGTATGAGTATATTCTCATGGATTGTTGTTGAAAGCGGTATAATATTTACTAAATCAAACAGAATCTCAGACTATATACATGTTGTATAAGTATACATGTGATTAAATTGTGTCTATCAGTATCAGGAGTCATACTGGACTTCAAAGTTGTTTAAAACTATATTTTGAAGTTAAGAATAAAAAATAGTAAAATCCCACAAATGTGATGTGTAACTGGAATTGTAATCTAAGTAGATTATAATAATAAGCCTGGTAATTCTTTTTTAATTTTATAACATGTACTATTCTGATTCTTACTTTGTAAAGGTGTCATGCATGTAGTGCTGTTGTATGTTTAGTAAACACAATTTTAATCCCCTATGTGATAGCATGCATGTATACTTGTGGCATGTCCTTAACCAGTGTCCGCGAAACTTTGTTGAACTCCACAGGACATTCGGTCCTATTGGAAGACATATTTCATAGGACCGAAATCATTTCTGTCTGACCAAAAAAGAAAATTGAAGAATTTTCAATGGGGTATTTAACATCGCCTTTTTGTCGGCGTCCGTCGATGTCAATTTTCTTTTGTTTAGTGGTTTTCTGGGGATTGCCCCCACCACATATTTTAATTTCGCTAGAAAAGACATTCATGAACACTCAGGAACGCTCAAAATATAAAGGTTGTTATTAGATAGTATGAGTGCTTACAAGACTCTGTCTTTCCGCGTTATACATAGTGTTGGAAGCAACATCGGACAAACCGGTCCGGCTAGAAAACGCGCAAATCAGACCGATCGCACTTTTGTCCGTTCGGTCCGACGGTCCGATGAATTTCGCGGACACTGCCTTAACCCTATGACTCCAGGATCATCACCCTAGCAGATGCACCCAAAAACATTGAGAGAGATTGAACTACTAGCCCAAAAGACACTTCAGGCAACAAAAGATGATAATTGACCCTAGAGAAGTCTTTTTTTACAGCTAGGATTTAATCTCATCCCTTACATTAGACACTCAGTACATTATCACTGGACCCACCTGTCCCAGTGTGTTGGTACCGTACATATACCGTACTGCAACCATTAGAATATACATGTACAACATACAGAAATGTATACTGTAAATCTAGCTTCTTTCATGTACATGTATCAGATTTATTGACACACTAAAATCTTTCAATTCATGACAGTGTCACTGTCTGCAGCTGAAGGGGGATGGGTATTGGAGAGAGTGTGATCAGGGACTGACACCACAAATCTTTAGTCTGCATTGGGTTTACAGGCTACTGATTAATACAAATCCATCATGGTTATCAGTTTAGGGAGATGCAGACTGAGACATTTTAAGTCAAAAGGTACATCTCAAACATTCTTAAGGTTTGAATTGACTTCAGTTGTTGTACACTTGGTAGTGACTTACAAAGATTGAATCATTGAACTTTCTGTTCTTTTTTGTATAAAAAAATATCGGAGTAGTTATCACCATGTTTTATATGTACATGTACATGTACATGTAGCCGTGAATAAAAATAACAGAAGAAACTCAGTGATAGATATTTTAGGCTGTCTGAATATGTTTGTTATTTTATGTCCCTTATATATGTTACTTATAAATTTCCCTTTTAACCTTACATGTGTCTTATGTGCACATATGCTATTAGTGTATTTTTGTTTCCATTCTGTGGAATTATATTATGCTGTATCACGTTTGAGCATCTGTTACAAGCCAAGTTCAATAGTGCCTTTTGTTCTCCCATTCATTGCCCATTTGTTATACCCTAACTCAGCTGGTTTGGCAATAAGTTTATAAATAAATGCCTGTAATATTTTTGCTGAGTTGCTTATGAACAAAACACCACTACTACTAAAAGAGGTATACACAAGGCCTAATTTGCTCATCTGTGTTCAGAACTGTGTTGTTCTCACTGCATATCCAGTTTGCAGGCTGGGCAGAAAAATAGAGATACATCATTACAATTTACATGTAGTATTATTCTTGGACATTTGATTGTAAAGAATACTGTAGCATATGCATACCATTATACATGTATACTGGTACATACAGTTTACATACACATTAGTTCAAGATTCTCTGTCTTTCTCCTGCTTTTGATATCAGTGGTTTGTTGGAGAAGGGCAGAGAATCTCGGACTACATACACATGAAACTGTGAAATTTGGAGTGTATTAGGTTATACAGTGTATGATTTTGAAGGTGAGATTTCAAAGTAAAGGATTTTGAAAGGTATATAACAGTGCAAATGATATTTTTTTCATTCCATATTTAGGTGCAGTGTTGTCCAGTAGCCTTGCACTTTTCACTGATGTCCTTCACCTTGGTAGTGACCTAGTCAGCTTCTTCATCAGTTTGCTGGCCATTTATCTGTCAAGGAAACCTCCATCGAGAACCATGACCTTGGGGTATCATAGGGCAGGTAAATGTGTTGAGTATTTCATTGACAGAACTATTTTATTTGGTTATATGTTAATGATTTATACCAAGCAAACAAGCATGAAACTATGCCATTTTTATACAGCACCATGACCTTTTATACAACACCATGCCCTCAGTATACAGTATCATGCTTTTTGTATACAGAAGCCTGTTCTCTCTTTTTAGAGCACCATTCCCTTTTTATACAATATCTGCCATGCCCTTTGTATACAACTCCATGCCTTTGTATACAGTACCTAGCTCTTTTTACACAGTACTATGTCTTTTTTTTTACAACACCCTGCCTTTTTGATACATGTAACATGCACTTTTTATTTAGCACCATGTTCTTTTAATACAGTACCATGCCCTTTTTTTACAGCACCATTTCATATTTATACAGCACCATGCCTTATTTCAATATAGCATTATGCCCTTCCTATACAGTACATGCATGTAACATGCACTTTTTAGCTCACCTGAGCCAAAGGCTCAAGTGAGCTATTGTGATCAATCACCGTCCGTCGTCCGTCGTCTGTCGTCCGTCGTCCGTCGTCCGTCGTTAACTTTTCACATTTTCGACTTCTTCTCCAGAACCACTGAACAGAATTTGATGAAACTTGATAAGCATGTAGTACTAATGGTCCCCTACAAGTGTTGTTGTTTTTCGTCCAGATTCATCAACAGGTGGCGCCACCACAGGCAAAAGTAGGTCAAAGAGGGTACCCTCCTTTGACAAACTTCTTCTTCAGACCAGGGGCATACAGAGACAAACCAAATGCATAGGAATGATCTAGAGGGATGTGTGAAGAAGTGTTGTTATTTTTGGTTCCATTCCGAAATCAAATTTTTGACGTTTTTTTGACGTTTTTTTGTACTTGGTAATTTTAATGCAGAAAAGAGGTATTTTTTTCTTTTAGTAAACATTGATGCATTAATTTGGTTTAATTTGATCATTTTGATGGTAAGAAATACTACTGCGAAGAAAATTTTTCAATATTTTATGTTTTGGATTTTTTATGAATTTTTAAGACTTTCAAGAAAAAGGGGGGGTGGGATAATTGGTGTAAACATTTCACAGTTTGAACTTTTTCTTCGGAACCACACGCTGGAATTCAATGAAACTTGGCATGCATCAAATACTCAAGGTCCCCGACAAATGTGGTCATCTTTGTCAGGATCCATGAACAGGTGGCACCACCACAGACAAAAGTAGGTCACAGAGGGTACCCTCCTTTGACAAACTTCTTATTCAGATCGGGTGCATACAGCGACAAACCGACTGCTTAGGAATGAGATACAGGCATATGGGAAAAAGTGTTGATATTTTTGGTTCCATTCCGAAATCAAATTTTTGACGTTTTTTCATTTTTATTTTGGACTTTGTTATTTTAATGCATTAAAGAGTTATTATTTTCTTTTAGTAAACATTGATGCATTCATTTGGTTTCATTTAATCATTTCTATGGTAAGGAATGCTGGTGTGAAGGAATTTTTTCAATATCTCGATTTTTGAATTTTTTATGAATTTTTTAAGACTTCCAAGAAAGGGGGGGGGGGGGGACAATTTTTCATATCTTCAACTTGATCTACAGAACAACTTGAAGGATTGTGATAAAACTGGGTAGGATGCAAGTACTCATAGTCCTTTTCAAAGGTTTTGTTTTTTGTGCGGATCATCCAAATTGGTTAACAGATAATGCCACCATGTCTAAAAGTAGGTCTCACAATGGTACATATACCACTTGGTAATTGAAATACGGAGAGTAGCGGTTCAAATCCAGCTGTGGTCAAAAAAATTTTTTTTTTTTTTACACATCTAAATAAGTTTTTAGATGTTTCTCAACACTCAACATATGAAATTAGGAATTTTACGTTTAAGACTTCCAAAAAAAAAAAGGGGGGGGGGGGGGGGGGTTGGTCATTTTTCACATTTTCAACTTTTTCTACAAAACTGTTTGAAGGATTTTAATAAATCTTGGTAGAAATAAGTCACTTATGATCCTCTTCAAATTCTGTTGTTTTCGTCCAGACCTCTTTACAGGTGGCGCCACCATAGTCAAGAGTAGGTCACAAAAGAGTTCCCTCGTTTAACAATATTCTTTTTCATACGGGCTGTATAGAGAGACAAACAGAATGCATAGAAATGATCTAGAGGGATGAGTGAAGATGTATTGTCATTTTGGTTCCCTTCCAAAATCAAATTTTAGAATTTTTTTCGACATTTCTTTGGACTTGGTGATTCAATGCAGAAAAAAGTGTCATATTTCCTAGTTAATTGATAATGATGATTTCTTATGGACTATTGTGATCATAATTATGGTAAGGATTGTTACTTTGAAAGAATTTTGTCAATATCGCAATTTTTGGATTATCTATGAATTTTTTAAGACTTCCAAATGAGGGTGTATAGGAACAATTCAATCACATTTTTCACTTCTGCTGTTATACCACATAAAAGATTTTAATGAAACATGGAATACATGAAGTACTAAAAGTCCTCTATCAATTTGGTAAATTTCATCCAAATTGGTTAACAGATAATGCCACCATGTCTAAAAAGCAGTTCTCACAATAGTACATATACCACTTGGTAATTGAAATATGGAGAGTAGTGGTTCAAATCCAGCTGTGGTCAAAATTTCTTTTTCATTTCTTTACACATCTAAATAAGTTTTTAGATGTTTCTCAACACTCAACATATGAAATTAGGCAATTTTAAGTTAGATCTGGACAATATTTGAAACAATTGTTGTTCATGACCCAGACTTGAAATCAGTCAACAAAAGGCCCCACCTAAAGAAAATGACTAACTTGTTGCCCTGAATGACTTCTTGCAGAGACAAAGGAAATGCTTAATATCAAAATCACCTGAATGGATGTGCAAAAAAGTGTTGTTTTTTATTCTAGCCTGAAATAAAATTTGACATATTTTCAACATCTGTGTTGACCTAGTCACATTAATGCAAAAATAAATGAATTTTTCCTTCATGCATGACTGATAATATAGGTACTCAGGTGAGCGATATAGGCCCACTTGGGCCTCTTGTTATTCAGCACCATGTCCTTTAATACAGTACCATGCCCCCCCCCCCCCCCACTTTTTTTACAGCACCATGCTCTTTTATCATACCCTTTGTATACAGTGCCATTTTTTTTAATACAGCACCATCCCCTATTTCAATGGCACTATGCCTTTTTTTGCAGTACCTTACCTTTTTTTTAATTCAGCACCATGCATTTTTTCCAAAGCACTGTGCCCTTTTTACTCCGCACCATACTTCTTTTTTACTCTACCATACTCGGCACATTGCATCTCTGTTGCGGCTCTCTTGTATAAACTTCTTCTTTAGATCAGCTGCACAGATCATCAAACCAAATACATCAGAATGATTGAGAAGGGCAGGGGATAGAGTCATGCTCAAAGTGTTCAGGAGAGCAATACAGGCCCATTTCGGTTTTTTGTTTATTTTAAAAGGTTGGCCTTACTGCTGGCCCTTACCATGTATGATCAAATCCAAACAGACATAAAAGATTCCAGTGAGTTTCAGTGTAGTGGGTTAATGTACCCCCCCCCCCCCCTCTTTCAAATTAGACTATTTAGCATAGGTCTACATGTATCTGTCAATTTGCTGGACATATGCTACGTCATACGGCAGGTTGGCTAACTTGGTTTAAAACTCAGAAATCATTATGAGAATCCCACGGCTCTTTTCAATGACCATTCATTATTACTTTGTTCAATTAAGCAAACTTTATTGCTTCATCTTTCCTCACCAGCTGCCAACTTGTGTACTCACTGGCATAATCCCACAATGCAGTTGAAAGATATACCATCAGTAGGTGATTGCTAATC
The DNA here is from genome assembly GCA_035048485.1 of Pteria penguin. Lineage (NCBI taxonomy): Eukaryota > Metazoa > Mollusca > Bivalvia > Pterioida > Pteriidae > Pteria > Pteria penguin. The sequence continues at coordinate 16,884,932 of CM068584.1, forward strand.
TGTATGGTGTACTAGGTGGTAACATATGGGAGCTTGTTTTAAAATTGAATAAATTTTAAAATTGAAATTAATTCTCTACATCTTTAAGCAGTGTTTCCTCATCTGATAAAATTATACCCTTAAATCCAGCAAGTTATAAAGGATAATCTTTTGAGAAAAAAGAGAGAGGTTTTCACACACCTTTGCTAAAGGCTTAACAGAGCTCTTCTGAATACTTTTTGACTGGTGTTTGTCAGGTGTATGTCAGGTGTTTTACATCTGACAACCTGTATGTCATTGTTGCTCCACTGGGAAATTTATATCATTATATTCAACTTCTTCTTCTAACCGTGTCAGATCATTTCTTGTATTTGTATGAAGTAATGCAAAAGAGATGCATCTTTATGTTAAGCCCCATCAAACTTCTCTACACTATTTGATTTCTAATGGGTAATCCTTTTACGCATAAAAAACAGTTTCATACATTAGGCCTGCACTATGGTCCTATTTCTGTTGCAGAATTGCTATTATGATCAGGTTTTAATCAGGTTGACAGAAATATCGTGTCTTACTTTTATTAATGCATGGGTTTTGTTTGTTCCACATACAGTGCATTGTGAGAGGTCTACCTTTATGCATTTGTGTTATTGTATATCCATATTTACTTCCCCTTAGTTATTAAGGCAAAATAAATTTCAGACAGTAAAGCGTATCCCATTTTCAAGCTCAGGGATACTCATTTTCATTTAAGCAAGCATTTTGGATAAATGTTATTTGTTATGCTACGTACTGAATACCACATACATTGTAATTTCAACTAGAGTGGCCTTTGAATCATCTTGCATTTTGTCATACATGACTGTGTCAGATACCAATCTGGGCTACAGTCTGTTCATGTACTTCAGAAGTATGAAGCTACATGTAAGTATAAAGAAACATGATAACAGGAAATTGTTTAGTGTGTTATGTCTTTATAATGTAGCATTAGACAGCCAGTTTATTATCTGTACTGGCTTTAAGCATGTTTGTAACCAATAAAAATGAAATGAACACTTCATTATAGAGGAAAGAAATTGATCAGTGTTAAAATGGAGTAGACAAAGGTCACAGAAATTAACAATTTTTTTTTCAAGTCTGCTGCATCGTCAGTTTGGTCAACTGATATATATGTGTTTTTCATATTACTAGTAAATGAATGTGTTGCTGGCAGTGAACATCTTCTTAAAGTGAAGACATACGGCTAAAATAAATGTCTAATTTTGGAGGTTAGTCTGCCACAGTATATTTTTCTTTTGGAATCTGATTAAGCTGTGTCTTGAGTTTTGATATTTATGCGAATAATTTTTATCAGCAGGTTAATGCAGTCTTTTTGTGTACATTGTATACATGTATTTATATCTACATTTCAAAGGTTTTGACAGAATTTTCACTAATTCTTCTAAGTTTGGCCAAGGACATAGTCCTTGGTTTAGTTTCTAGAAATATTCATATATAATTATTAAAATTCCAATCATTCAACCCTGAGCATCACTGGAGAGACAAAAATTATCGAAATGCACATCTGGTGCACAAAATTATAGTGTAAGTAATTTTCTAATATTCATTTCTGTATGAACACTGTGGTGATATAATACATTGAGAATGTAGCCTACATTTGTCATATATGATGCAGAGAAATGACACAATGACATTCTTTGTGTATGTAAAATGATTTATGATTGGTGATTGGCAGTTCGATTGATTGACCTGTTATTTTAAGGTACTTGACCCTAGGTTTTCAGTTTTGATATATTAAAGAAAATGTGTTGTCAGTAAGAGAGGTTTATATTCATAAAACTTTAAAATTCCATTTTTCTAGTTGACATTTTTGAGAAAGATTAGTCTGAGAAGTAACACATACTGGTCAATAGATTTTTATGTTATGCTGTACAAGACGCGTATGCTTTGTCCTATAGTGACAATCAAAATATTGGGGGCCTACTGTGTTTTCCCTGTGTGTCTGTCCATCTGTCTGTTTGCATTCCACGTGGATTTACCTCCTCAGCCATACCAGCCTGTGTTGTCATATTTCACATTGTGTGTTTTTTATGTCAACTGATTGATTTTTGTTTAAGTCACACCACGAATATTTCACGTATATGTTGACGGCATCTGCCTGATGCGGGACATACAAATTTTGACCTTTGCAATGGAGCCACCCGAAGCAGTGAGGGTTTTTAACGTGCCATGCATACCACGACACGGGGCCTCGGTTTTTACTGTCTCATCTGAAAGACAGGACACCGGCATGACCAGAGCAGGACTTGAACCTCGGTCTCCGATCAGGAGTCCAGCGTGATACCACTAGGCCACGCCGGCTTTCCTTGGGTCAAAACCTATTCATTGAATTACTGGTAGTTTTTTAGTAAAATATATAGTGCACATCTCTTTGAAGTGATGAAAATAGGCTTTTCCCATTTGAAACTGACTTTAAAGAGAAGCAGATTTCCATCATCCTCAAAAAAAAACCGAGTCTATAGGGGCTACAGTGTTTCTGAAACGTACCTGACAATCATTTCTGGTAGAAAATGACCGGTCAGGTAAAACTCATTTTAATCAAATCTGTTATCAAAGTATAAAGGTCACAATTGAGTTTATAGGATTGTGTTTGATATAGTCATCTCTCCCTGAAATTTGGATGGAAAGTTGTAAAATTGGATAAACCTTGAACTTTGCACCTCGTGAAGAGTGCATGCATTGAGTGAAGTACAACTGTTAGTACAAGTGGCTTTTTGGAGTTTTAAGATATTATTAAGTAGGTTCACCAAGCATGCTTTGAGATATGACACATATGTTACTATATTGGGAGCCAATTTAAATTCAGATTTGACCCATGTAAGTAATCAGAGGCATAATTTGTACTAAATTATATGTTTGTATTATACATTTTGCAAGCAGTTTAAACAGTTTCTGTGTGTTGAATCAGTTGTTGTTACCTTTTTTGTCAGATTGTATGGAAAATTATAATAATATACCATACTTTTCACCTTGGTAAGCATATATATATAAAGGTTTCACAAGCAATAATGTTTAGTTTATTCGTTGGTCATGTTGTTGGATAAGCAGGAGCTTTTGCCTCATACTCGTACTAGTTTTGATACATTATTTTGAGAAATTAATGATATTTTACACTTCTTTGTATACTTTTTCACATGGTGGAATATCTGAAAACTTGCTTAAGTTTTCTAAAAATTAACACAGGAAGTATTCTGTTAAGTTTGGAAAAACCTCAGGCATTATTGCATTGATGTAGGAAAAATGATCTGTCATTATCATGATTATGTCAAGTGTAGCAGATAAGTTGTCAAGGAGGAAACTTTGACATGATAATGAATCCACACAATAGTATGAATGTTATGAATATATTCATGCTTTACTTTTAAAAGAAGACAGTCACAATATAAATGTAATACATGTACTTGTGTATTTTGCAGAAAAGCTATTACCATTGATTACTAAAAGATATGAAACATGTTGGTGTCTGGCTAAACAATACATGTAATTATTCTATCATTTACTTTCAGGTTTTTCCTTATGTTTCATATTAACTCTTTCTGTAATTCTTAGTTGTTGAATACATGATCATCAATAGAAAAGAACAAACTTTAAATTGTTGTAATGCTGTTAAATATCTCTAAGTTTTCTGTATTAAACAAGAGTTATTTCCCTTTCAGAGGTGCTAGGAGCCTTATTCAGTGTGTTTATAATATGGTTTGTGACGGGTGTGTTATGTTATATGGCTATAGAGAGAATCATTAACAAGCACTACCTGGAGGTCCATCCAGACAAAATGTTGATTACAGCATCCATAGGAGTTGTATTCAATATAGTGTATGTATGCCTTTTCAGTAGTATATTTCTGATTTAATTTATTGTGTAAAGAGAGCTAATGTGCTTGTCTCTTGACTCAATAAACCAGCATAGCCTAGTGGATGAAGTGCTTGGCTTGTGATTGAGAGGTCTCAGGTTCAAATTTTGCCATGGGCACACTGGTGTCGTGTCTTGTGGATGAGACAGTTAAAGCCGAGGTACTGTGTCACAGTTAGCATGGTTTGTAAATGATCCGTCACTGATGGGTAGGTCTCCTGCAAAGGTATGAATTTCTGTGCTGTGCACTCCAGCAGATGCTGGCACCTTGTATAGAAATAATCAGGGAGTGACGTAAAATGATAATCGGCAGTCAATTATCCCAGAATGAAAGATATGTACGTTTTGAATATATAATTATATTGTTTTGTGAACATGAAACTTGTATGTCTTATGTTTATTACGATGTTTTATAGTTTGATAAAGATATTGAGTTTTACACAAGGGTTCTTTTTACAGAGAAACTCTAGGGACTGTTTTATTCTAAGAACAACCCATGGATGATAAATTACCACAATACAGTATGAGTTTTTTGTATTCATTATAGAATGGGAATAGTGTTACATACTGAGAAATGCTGTGGAAAAGCATCATCAAGAAATTCATTTGGTCACGGACATTCGCATTCCCATGATTCATCTCACCATCACAGCCATCATCAGAGAAGTGGGATCACTTATGAGCCACTCAATGCAGACAGTAGTGAGCATGAACTTTTATCTCCTGCCTCCGATGGTTTTGATTGTGAGCGGCCAACAGGGCGTCACAAGAACATCAATGTACGAGCTGCCTTCATACATGTCATAGGCGACATTATTCAGAGTATAGGAGTCCTCATCGCAGCCCTCATCATGAAACTAACAGTAATTATATTTCATTTCTCCAAAGGATCTTATTTTTCATTCCATGCTAGACAAAAAATAATATACCCTAACATTGCAATGCTAGCATATTTCTTGATGAAAATCAGGGCAAAAAATATCATGACTGACGTTGTGTTCAGACAGAAGAATGTCTTTTGTTTAATGTTCATATCAGAGTGTGAATATCTATTTAATTTAATCTAGGGGCTGATTTTTCATTTCAGAAAGTGATATTTTATCCTTAAGCTTAACATACAATAAGTCAGTTCTGTTGTTAGTACTCTTCACTGACTACATCTATCAGATTAAGTCCAACAGGCAACCTACCTTGCTTTAGGTGGGTTCATTACACAAGCAGACATTTCTTTGCAGTGCGTCACACAGATGCTGTCATTATGTAGTTGAAATAATCTTCAGTTTGAAGAGAGTAAAATGATAAGCAGTGTGCTATATTGGTATCAAGGCTTTTTTTGCATTAAAGATGATGATCTTTGTATTGTATCTTTAAAAGAATTATGTAATAATATCAAATTTGTGACCTTTTGATTTAGAGTTGTTTCCCTTTATGAAACCCTTTTGCCTCTTTACACATAATTATATGTATTATCTAATAAGTAACAAGAAATGGTCCACAGTAGTGAACATTGAGAATGTTTTAAAATTAATGTTTGTTACTTTTATAATTCATACTTCCCTTCGGAGAACTTTTTATCATTTTTTGAATGTATTATTGTTACAGGATGATGATGACTATAAGCTAGCAGATCCTATATGTACTTTTCTGTTCTCCATCCTGGTACTTATAACTACTATTACTGTTTTACGGGACACTCTCCGCATTATAATGGAAGGTAGGTCGTAATCGGGAAAGCTTGTTGTAAAAACCGTTTATTGTAATTTTGTGTTATTAAAAACAAAATTGTTATTGTGTTGCATATAGAGTAGTGTGTCATATAGGAATCATTATGTTGGGCAAATACTGTGAAATCATTATATTTCGTGGGGGCTCAATTTTCGTGGTTTTCGTGGATAGCCTCATCCACGAATTTACATCCCCAACGAATAATTGTACATAAAGCAAGAAATTGGAACAACTTTTAATGACAAAACAAGCATGCATATTTTACAGGCGATTGAGATAAAAACACCTTCCAATAATAACGTGGGCACATACGTTAATTGCTTTTAATTGCAATATTTGTCAACACTGTTTTTACAACTGTTTGTCACAAGCCAACCTTGCGAAACCCGCAACGGTAATCTGCCTTTTGTCATCACTGCCGGCGATGTTGACTTGGTCCGAACCCTTACACTCCATCGGCGGGTGGCATCCACAAAAATTACGTCCCCACGAAAATACTGAATCTCACGAATCCACGAAAATTGGGCCCCACGAAAATAAATAATTTCACAGTATATGTAAGTTGGTCCATCTGTTTATAGGTCACATTTTACAAAATGGATGACATGGGTTTTATGTGTTGCATCAAATGCTGTAGTCTAATCTTTTTGTGTCACATGTGAAGCACTTTGTCTGTTGTCTAATCTTTTTGTGTCACATGTGAAGCACTTTGTCTGTTATCTAATCTTTTTGTGTCACATGTGAAGCACTTTGTCTGTTGTCTAATCTTTTTGTGTCACATGTGAAGCACTTTGTCTGTTATCCTTTTTCCATATGCCTTATACTTGTATTTGTTTTATCTTTATTCACTTACTACTGTACACTTGTCATTTGGAATACTACACTATAGTTTTGATTTATAGGCAAAATATGTTACAACAAATAATATGAACTATGGACTTTATCAGATATATTGCAAATTATACTGTTTAGTACTCCAACTATAAAGTTTCTTCATTAGCTAAACTGAACTGAAGGCTTACAAGTTGTCCTTTGTCTGTCCATTCATTTGTTAAATTAATTGTAACTTTTCACATATTTGACTTCTTTTCTATGATGGCAGAGGAGATTTCATTAAGGTCATCCATCCATCTGTCTGTTTGTCCCTACAATATTTTTCCCCTCGATTGATCCTTAACCATGACAGGAATGAATGTTTTTGTGGTGGTATATAAAAGGGTTGAAGTTGTGCACCTCAGCTTTAAATTAGGGTCTGGGCCTTGGGGTAGGGAAAAATGGGCGTGGAATAAAACCCCCACTTGTCCACAGTTTTTCTCCTTAACCAAGACAGCTTGAAATGATTTCATAGTGGCATATGAAAGGTCTGACTTGAAGTTGTGCATGTGGGTTTCAGTTAAGGGGTCTGGCCCCTTGGGCAGGAAATAGTGGATAGGGTAAGGAAAAATGGTGTCAGTACTTCTCTGTATCATTGAAAGGTATGTATATTTACTTTATCAGGTGTTTTGCTGGAGTTATTGAAAGGGTCTAAGTTGAAGGTGTGCACCTAGGTTTCGAACTTTGGTTTGGCTCATGGGATAGGGAATCATGTCAACTATGGGTGTATCATGCACCTGCATAGCTTTGCCCTATTTTTGATAGATTGTTTTCTTTTTGTGTTTAGAATTTCTTTTGATGAAATTGATACAAGACAACCCCTTTTGCTGTTGCTGCATTTATGTTACAAATGTCTTATGTGTTTGCTGAATTCAATACTGAACTTCAAAGAAGTAACAGAAAGAACTAAACAGTAGAGTTTATAAAATGAAATTCATTCTTGTACCTGTAATTATTTTACTAAGACAAGTTATAAGAGCAAAGAGTAGCCTTCGATGAAATGTTTCTAAAAATCTGTTTTCTCTTTCATATCTACACTTATTCTCAGTTGCAGTGTGGAGTCTGTAAAAAGATTCCCCGCTGCTGGGTGTTATTATGCAACCCTAGGTAACTGACCTTGTTTGTGTGGGACTTTTCCCCTAGGACTGTACACACATTATATATTGTACACCTCTGTCATTTTTTGTGTGCAGGTCCTTGGTAATTTGTGTCATACAGCTTTGTCAGATGTCTTCTGTTTTCTCTTTTAAAAACAAATTTTATCTGAACCAGTGTCATTTTGTAGTTATTGATTGATTATTGTTTTACGTTACACCATGCTTATATCACCAATATTGTAAGGGCATCTGTCCGATGCATATATAAATATAAAATAGATTTATACCTAAGCAACAGACTTATCCAAAGCGGTGAGGAAACTTTTGTATGCCATGCCTACTGTGGTATGGGACCTCGGTTCTCTCTGTCTCCTCTGAAAGACCTGACACCCTTTTGCCCATTCATGTATAAGTTTTGTGAATATTTTTTTTTCTTAATCAAGAAAATCTTCTTGGTAAGTGAAGTTTTCCTCAGGATAAGTTAATAATTAGTCATCATGTACATTTTGGTAAGTCACTTGAAAAATAAATCCTAGAGCACTGTGAGCACACACAGATTTGTCCCTGGTAAGAAAGTCTTCAGCATCTCAAAAATTAGTTGTGTTGCTTTTGTGTTACATTACAGGTTTCCCACGTGATTTCACATTCCAGAATGTTTTGGATGACCTTCAAGGAATTCCTGGGGTCAAGATGGTCCACAGCCTAAATGTATGGTCACTTACTATTGACCGTAATGCAATGTCTGTACATATTGTAGTAGGTAAGTGCATACGACATCTAGTAAAATCCCATCTGCATAATATAAAGGCTTTCTACCAATATCTCCCACACAATCTCTTGACAAAAGATGCTGTTCAAAAGCCAGGCTCGAAATCAACATAATAATTTCTGAAAAAATACATCCAATAAAATCCTTCAATTGAGATTGGATGCAAGTATTCATTCATTCATTACTTCTGTAGGAGATAATAGTACCAGCATATACATTACATGTAGAAAAGGAAAAATATGATTCTCATTGACTTCAGAGGATAACATACATGCAATAATGAAATATGTACATATTGTTGTGTTCTTTATTGACAACTGTTTCATGTTAAGTTCATGTTAAGTCCCATATGTCTAACTAAAAACCAATCAAGTGAAAAGGTTTGTGCCTAACTTTAGAATATGGACATTTGGGATATAAAGGAATGTACTCACAAAGTTTTCAGCCAAACTTTAAGATATGGACACTTGAGATATAAAGGAATGAAATCACAAAGTTTTGAGCCTAACTTTAGAATATGGACATTTGGGATATAAAGGAATGTACTCACAAAGTTTTGAGCCTAACTTTAGAATATGGACACTTGAGATATAAAGGAATGTAATCACAAAGTTTTGACGTTGTGAAGATGACAAAATCCAGCTTGAGGATTTCATCTTAGATGTAATATTTATTTTAGATATACAATTACATTTTTCTAAAGAATAGAAGAAGTTAATCTTTTTTATTACTGTGTTCACAATAAAAAAGTATTTAATTTACTGAAAGATACTTTCTATTGCCAATGTTTCTAATTTCGCATAATTTTGTAAGTTTGAATCCAATGAAATTCTCAATATTCTTGATTTGACTGAATATGTTATGTGGAATGTAAGTGATTTACAGTATTCAAAATTATGTATTTTATAAATATGTGGAAAATAAATAGGGCATGAATTTAGTGGTTTAGAAAGTCCACTTGAGCTCTTTGGTTGTTGCATAAGAGGGATAAGGTGCTGAACTGTAACCCTTGTATCTTTTTTCCAAACTTCAGACTGAATTTAGACTTCTCTTGGGTTTAATGGGAGTGTTTGCCATGTACCTGTAGATGTAAGGTCGATGTAACACTGGTTTCCTCAACTACTTAATACTAGCTGCCACATTATAGTAAAATAATCTAACAGACATATACCGAGTGTCATTTGAGAATCTGAAATATGTTGTATGAATAAATTACCTGACACATATATCATTAAGTATATGATGGAACTGGTTTCTCCGTGGTCAACTCTTGCATTGAATTTGAGACTAAAACTTGTTGTACTTATGATAGTTTCATACATAATTTTATGCCCCCTGGATTGACGGGACAGGCTTGGCTTGTGGCACTGACGATTCGGGTTCGATTCTCGGGTTGCACCACTATGTTTAAGAGGTTGGTAACCTTCTGCTTCCATGTCGCGATATAACTGAAATATTGTTGAAAGCGACGTAAAACACCAATCAACCAACCATCCCCCTGGATTGATAGATCCCTTTCAAATGACACCAAGGTTGAAGGCCTTTTTACCTTGAAAATGACTTTCATGCTAAAAATAACTTTTTGGACTTTGTTGGTGCCAGGGGCATTAGTGTTTCACAAGTTTACAAAGCTTGTTGACTATGAAATATACACATGTATCGATGTGTTGCTAGTCATATGATACAAACAACAATAGAAATAATATAAGTTGAAGTGGGGACATTTTGGTCATACTGTCAGACAGGTACAACTAATGAGACAGAAGCACATATAAGTAGAGATTTCTACTTTCTTGACCCTCAAAAAGCTATGAATAGGACAATACTTTTCTGAAAATGTTGTTACCATACCATAAGTAATGCTTTTATGCCCCGGATAGATAGATCAGGGGCGTATTGTTTTTGTCTTGTCTGTCTGTCTGTCTGTCTGTCTGTCTGTCTGTTTGATTGTTTGTCTTTTGCCAACTTTAACCTTTGCCGTAACTTTTGAACTGTGAGAGCGAGAGACTTCATATTTGGCATGCACAATCCACTAATAAAGCCCTTTCAAATTACACCTACAGTGAGGTGCAGTCCTAACATAACATTATGTTCACGTCGCGTTAATGTGAAGTTTGCTTTCCTCGTGCGCTCAGGACTGCTGAGCACACGCGTTTGCGTTAACGCAGATTTCCACGTGAACTTAATTTTGAGACCGCGTGAACGCGCTTGACTGCCGCGTGAACGTGCTTGACAGCCACGTTCGCTTGCTTACAACTTATAACTTGTATTAACATGTTCATATAGAAGAATTTGAAGGAAAAAAAAAAAAAAAATATATATATATATATATATATATATATATATATATATATATATATTAAAACATATAAATAAAATATTTAGAATTAAATAAAACCCTTCCGAGTTAAGGGATATTTTTAAAAACATTGAACAGAATTTCCGAACAATGACTTTAATTAAATTCTTACTTCAGAAAAATAATAATAATAATAATAATAATAATAATAATAATTATGAAATTAAAATCAATAAAGATAATAATAATGATGATAACTACTATATTCATAAATAAGAAAATAGTTAAAATTAATAAAATTAATAATAATAAATACATAAATAAGAAACACGTGTAAATACATAAATTAGTTATAAATGAATCAACAAATAAGAAATAGATACATAAATAAATTCATTAAAAATAAATAAATAAATGAAATTAGAAAGTAATCATGCTAGTATAAACCGACGAAGTTTTTTTTTTTCATAACTACCTTATTGCATGCCTACGCGATAATTTCCTTTGCTATATTACATATGAAATCCTTAATGCAGGGTGTCATTTTAAAATAACATTTAATACACGTTTTTACAGCAACATTCGCGGTAATTTAATTAGATCTATTTTATTTTCTCTGTCCGCACTGCATAGAGAATTACAAATATAGACATGTGAACGTGCGACGGACCAAGCGCACGCGGGAATAAATTGCGTTAACGCGCGTCCGGTCGAGCAGTCCTGGCAAGTGTGCTAAAGCAGTCCTCGCGACTGCTTTTCGCGTTAACGTGAATGTTATGTTAGGACTGCACCCATCTGTAGGTCATTGACCTTGTGACTTTGACCATAACCTTTGAATTACATTTCAAAATTTGTCATGTTTGGACTATGTTGCATCCAGGGGCATTCATGTTTCACAAACACATCTTGTTTTTCCTGTTTTAAAGATTTCAGCATGTACCATTCATGATTTCATTAGAGTAAATTTTTTACACACTAGCACATTTTCAGAGCCTTGAGAGGATGTTCCATGTATTATTGTGTTTCACAGTATAAAATGATGATGTTTGACATAAATATCCAGTGATTATTCATTTTTTTTCAGACCACGGTAGAGATCATCAATCCATGTTACAGAAAGCATCTCATCTTCTGAAATCCAAGTACAAGGTCTTGTACACTACAATCCAAGTGGAAGATTACAGAGCTATCATCATGGAAAGCTGTGATAGCTGTCAACTACCTTACCGATGAAAGTGCAAGACGCTTGAATATCAATTCTAGGTGATAGCCATGCCATACCCATGGTAACATCAGCCATTTATATATTGAGCAGGTTTCAGGTATCGTGATTCTGCCTACTTCATTCAGGGTCACTGAGTAGGCAAAATGTCTCCTGATTGGTGTAAAAATAATACGCCATAAAGACAACACACATGTCATGGTGTGTTTGTTATACAAAACATTACATACAGCTGTTACATGGAATACCCATATAAATATAGACATTTTACTGAGGTAAGTTACATGCCCTTGATTAAATAGTTAGTCACATGAATTATGAATAAATATTGTAAAAGCTGTACAATTTCTATTGAGTCACTTTACTTTTTCTTACTTGTATAATCAGTTGACAAAGTTGAGATACGACCAACAGATTAGCAGTCAACTTTATGTTCTGTCATGATATACATGATTGTTGACAAATAATAAAATGGCACACTGCCATATATGTAACTATAAATAGTAAATTTGAGATGGTAATAAGTGCCATACCTTTATGTATGTTAAAAAAACCGATTCCATAAAAATGTTAAGTACTTTGCAGCTTTGAATGGTCTGTGTTGGTTATACACATGTTTATGTAATTTTCATGGTAGATGAAGATTCTTATCACAGCTAGATCCCTAATTGTAAAGCTATACCCTGTAATTCTTCTGCGCCTATGAATATATGCTGTTACGCGCTGTAGGATGTTTATTTAACTTGTATTGGTTATTTTAACACCATTCAATTGCTCATTGTATTCAACAATCAGCCCATTTAATATTTTTATAAAAGATTTACTGTTTACCCTGTGATACTTTCATCATGATTTCGATTCTTATGATGTAAGACAAAATGTTACAATGAATTGTCTCAATAAGGGTGAAATGTGTTGTCTTGTACCACTAGGATTTCATGAATCTATATGTATTTTGTTAAACTACAATTAGAAAAAAAGTGATCAGTATGGACTTGAAATATTGTTGACAATAACTATTTATGGTCTAATCACAATAAATATACTATGAGAATATATGGACATGAGAACAAAGAATAATAACTGAAATTCAATCTGGGTTTTTTTTTTTTTTTGCAAATGATAAAGCTACATATTACTATTGACTTAAGAAAACAGAATTGAAGTACATAAACATGACTCGGACTCTGTTCATGTAATGGCCATAGGCAAAAGTTGAACACTTATTCAAAGTTTCAGTACATACAAAATAAGAATCTGTGATACTTTTTGATTTATCGATGTATAAAGAAAACACAAATGATATTATCTTTATGTAACACAATGAATATTCTGTCCCTTGTTTCCAAAATCAGTGGACCCGGGTCCGGTGCCATAAATTGAGAAAATACTCAATTCAGTTATTTAATTTTAATTTATTCCATTATCAAACATTCAAATAAATTGTCATGTAGAATGGTTTAATTCTGTTGATAGAATAAAACTCAATAAAGTCCAAATCCCAGATATCAATTCATAGTTGAACAGAAGAATTTGAAATTATGACTTCCGTTTTTTTCAGTTTATGGTGCTGGACCCTGAAACAGTAAATTTTAAATACTTTTCATTATCCTCGGATCACAATTTGGTATAAATAGTTGTTTTTTCCTATGGCTTCTAAGTGACCTCTGGCGTTTTTTCCTATGGCTTGTAAGTGACCTCTGGTCTTACAGAGTAGATATTTTAATCTATTTATTAAGCTCAGTACACTTAGTGGTCAACATTATGTTACTTGTCATCTGATTTAAAACATAAGACCTCCAATGAATGTACATAATATTTCTTCTATAATGTAAGATGTTGTTTATTATATTAATAATATTTATACCATATCTAAATGTAGACACCTATAATATTTGGAGTATTTACCATATTTTTAATATTAGATTTTTAATATTTTTATCCTCAACATTAAGCAAGTATGTTATGTATTATATCTGTTGACATAAATTTGATGCCATTCTTTTGTCATAAAAATTTTTTAAAAACATTTTTTAAAAGATCTTAAAATGAATGTTTTGCTTGTATATTTTATTATTCATAAATCTTTATTCATTATAAGCCACTTTAATGGTAAGAGTTATCAGTTCTTGTTTATTAAGGTAGTCCACAAAAGTGGAAAATTAGTGGTATAACAATTGTGCAATGACTTTTCATTCAGTTAACTTTTCTTATATGTATGGTTAGTTGACCATGGTAAGATATGTTCAATAAGGAAGCAGTTACTTATACACCTCATCACCATATACAGAAAGTGAGAGAGTTTTTATAAGGGGCGGGCACATAATCGTGTTGATTATAAGTTAAGTGAACTGAATAAATGAAAGGAGTAATTGAACCAGTGTAAATATTTTCTGTTTATAATTTTTGTATAGTAATGGCAAATCCACACATAATGTAGTCCTCACTAACAGTGTTTCTGTTAAGTATGGTAAGATAACAGTACATGTTACTGTATGTTTATTCAGTTTAGAGCAAATAGATTTTAGTGAATAATGATGAAAACTATGGATTGTAATATATCAGTATAGTCACGAAGGAATCTTTGACCCTATATCCTCATATTTTTTACAAACATTTGAATGGGATATTTTTGTATTATAGAGTTATCCACCCTTTGGATAGGTATATGATATAGAATAAGTGTATTATTATAACTAATTTAAAGTTACACGAAATAAAAGGATAGACTGGAGTAAATGCTTCCCTTAGAATTGTTTGATGGCAGTTGTATGACATCAGATTCCTTCCCAAATGGCAAATAAGTCTGTTACTTAAATCCCAAATAAGCCTAGTTGTTATATAGCATACAACAAACAGTGCTACTCGTACTAAAATCTGGGTAAATTTAGTGCACATACAGTATTGTCATGGTCACTAACCATTTTGAAATATTTCAGGTCATTATGAGTAAAAAAAATCCATATTTTCTGGGTTCATATATCCTATGTATATATAAACTATAATGCTCAAAAGAAATCATGAAATGTATGACTTACCTCATTGGTGGGAATTATTGATTACTGTTATTTTATAGCCTGGAAACAAAGTGACATATAGGGATTTCATTGTCTGTGTCTCTTTTTTGTCTGCTTATCCTTCTGTCTGTCCCTCTGTCTGTCTATCTGTTTGGTTAGGATCACATGATCTTACTCACCTTAAGTTAATGTAAACAATTATTGACATTTTTAGAAATTCACAAAACACAACAGAAATGCAGTCTTACTGAAAAAGAGAACCATCAAACAAAATGTTTTAATTCTGATTTTGTACAAATTGTTATCTTAATTTACATTTAAGGGACAGTGTGTATATGTACATGTATATATATATCTTTTACAGTCCCAATCTTTCTGCTTTTACTTATTTTACATTGGTATCCATATTCTTGCTCATTGAGACCTTGATTTATAATTTTGTTGACTTTCTCAGGGTAGGCATTCAACATCTGTATAAACATTTTGCTATGGAAGAAAATAATGGGTATTAGAATTTTAAGATGGACATGAATTTACAATTGTGGTAATTTTATTGAGATGGTCAACTATTGAAAATGAGTTATTATTTTTTGGTAAATAATAGACATGTTGTATAAAGTAATATAGTGAAACATATATTATTGTATATATTTGGAATTTCAAATTTACTTGAGATTCGAATTATGATTATTTTGTTTAACAGTCAGTCTATAGAAATACATGTAACTTGTTCTTTCTTCTTGAAATTATCCTTTATTTCAATGTTTTTGATATCATTTTTGGTCTTGTTGCAGCTAAGAATAAGATCTTAGAATAACTAGATCTTTAATTTTTCCCTTCTTTATTATATGATCCCATTTCCTTCAATTAAGAATTTACGATAGTTTATCATATGTGATTCTATTCCTTTACTGAGATAGTTTTTATGTGCATGTGTATGTATTATAGGTGCAAAGTATCTGATGTATATGGATCTCATGTTAAGCAGAAATTATAATTCGCTATACAAAAGTCTACTTATTTATTCCTGTATAGTTAATTGGTTGCAAGATCAGTTTTTAGAAAATTATGTAAAATTATTATTTAATTAAATAATACTTCGTGTTTTAATACACAAGATTGTGATTACTGATTGACCGTTTTGACTTGTGCTTTTATACACACCATTCTTTTGTTCTCCAAAAGATTCGGTAGGTGAGTGAAATGGAAAACATGAATGGAATGAGTATTTGCGATCTTGCATTATTGAATTATGATACAGTTGAAAATATGGTATAATATGATGACACAATGTATTGAAAAATTGAAAAGGTGATCTACAAAATCTTTTTGATAAAGAGTATAATTTACGAAAATTTTTCATATTATGTTGTTCATTAGCTCCATGGTGACTTCTTCCACATAACTGAGCCAGCAACTCCTCCTTTTTCTTTCATGATGTTGACTAGATTTGTATTTAAAGTTTATTACA
The DNA here is from genome assembly GCA_035048485.1 of Pteria penguin. Lineage (NCBI taxonomy): Eukaryota > Metazoa > Mollusca > Bivalvia > Pterioida > Pteriidae > Pteria > Pteria penguin. The sequence continues at coordinate 16,901,290 of CM068584.1, forward strand.
TTTTGATTGGATCAGTCACTATATTGGTTTATTCTTATAGAAAATGAAAATAGATATCACTTTTTGTATATATTACATTTTAATGTGTAATATGCAGTAGAAAATTTAACATAATCATTTATTTGATATTAAAAGTATACTTCAGTAACTTAATGAATATAAGATATAAAACCATGTAATTTCAAAATGAAATATTGAATTTGAGAATTTTATAATAAACCCATGAAATATTTAATGAATGTTGAATATTAAATATAAAACCATTAATTTTACAGGTATCACATACCTGTTGTAAGGTTGATGTCATTTCAATTCTGTTATTTTATATTGCATTACAGTAAATACTACAAATAAGGTGGAAATGTGGATGATTGGTTGTTGATTCAGATTAAGTGCTAGAATGTGCTGTTGTGTTGCTGGTATTGTCCTGTATACCTTTCAAGATATGACTGAGAAAAAGTGACTTTAAAACTTTGAATACCAACAAAGAAAAACCAATATCAAAGTATGGTTGGGGAAAAGTGACATTAAGTTTTGGCAAACCTGCAAACAAAACCCAATGCAATAAACAAAAGCCAAACCAATTATATTAAATCTGATGTCTTATAAACTAATTTCACTTCATGCAAAAATCAAACGTGAAAATAAGCTGAATAAATTATTTTGAACTAGCTAATGGTCAGGCTAAATTGATTAACAGGGATTTTTGAAAGATAGGGGTGTCTTAGTCTTCTTGAATATTCTGTAGCATTCATATGTAGATGTTACTGTATAGATTATTATGATAAGCACATAGGCTTGGAATGTGAAATCTGTTTCTGCTTTACTTCTTCATTTTTGTGACTTTAGTACTGATTGCAGTAATTCAGTTTTGTTCAGACAGCAACTGATATTCTAAACATTTATTTGTTTCACATTTCATATGGTGCTAGGATTGTGCCAAATAGTTGTAGTTGTTTTATATTAATTTACAGTAAGTACTTTAGTGTTGTAGCTTTTTCAAGACTCTGCTGATAGTGTGTTAATGGTTGCATGAGCATAAATTTTATGGATATTTCAAGAGGCAGTAATCATTCTTCATACAAATCAGTGTTAATTGTTATCTTGGATCAGGCTTTCAGAGGTCACTCTGGTATTTTCTGAAAGGTCAAGGTCATTTGACGACTACAACTTAAAATAAAATGAAATATGTTTATAAATTGACAAATTTTTACAATCATATGTCCCTACTTCATTTTCAGAATGCATGCATCCCAAAATTCTATGTTCTCTAATAAATTTTAGAGCATTAAGGGTTTCTGATTTGATTTGGTGTTTTGAAGATTATAGTTTCGAATTAGACGACCTCCTTTTTTCCTTTGGGCATTTTATACAATAATAATTGGTTAATTGGACAAAACAATGAGTGCTCTGCATAGCCACCAAGTTCTCCCTACATAGTAATTTTTTTTATCATTTTGATGTGGCCTGAAAAATGTAATTTCTGACACTGACTTTTTAAACTGACATGACTGTGTGGGAGTTTTCACCATGGTCTTTACTATCATTATATTGTATACTGTATATTTCCGTGGTGACTTCTGTCATATGGCTGAGTCAGTAAGTTTTCTTTCTTCCTTTACCACTGTCGTCTTGTAAAATGCTAGAACACTCCTGAAACGCCAAAAATACTGAGCAGTCATAACTTAAATTAGAAACATGTGGTTGGTGAAAATACTACACCATTATATTGTATTTTTCTTTTCTGATGCATGTGCAGTGTTGTTTCTTATTTGTTTATAAACAACAATTACTATTTTGCACATTTTGAAGAATGCATCACTTTAAATTTGTAATTTTTTGTGTGAAGAATTTAAGTTGTCTGTATAACTGTCAATATACAGAAAACTCCCAAGGTTTTTTATTATCAACATCATAATCATCTCACAGAAATGCAGCTTCAAGAAATAAAAAGTTAAGATTAAGATATTTTAATTAAGATATTGCTTAAATGAGAAAGATACCACTTTTTAAATATACATATTTTAAATAAGAAATATTATAGAAAAGATATTGCTTACAATGTATAAAATTCATAAAATTTTCTAGTCAATTCTTTAATTATATAATTAGAATAAATGTAAATGTAATTTTCAAGTGTAATGCCATTGTTTGTTTGTTATTCCCCCTTGTTCAAATTTATGAAGGTTGAGTTAAGTGTAATATTAAAATGACTTGCAAGAAATACAATAGATATGTATAAATTGTATAATTTCGTATGATAAACATTCAGCTGGGCTGTTTTGACACGCTATAATTTAAATATATTGTACATGATTGCAGTGCTTTTATATCGAATTCAAGCTAGTCTGTTTTACACGTCATTTTCTGTTTCTTTCATTTTAAGATAATAGTTTGTTTGATAAACTTATTGTTCATGTTTACATGTACCTGTTTTAAAAAGTTATTGTAACCAAGAGATAATAAACGAATATTGTTCATAACTCTTTTATGCTCCTGTAAAGCAAGAGAGGTTTAAACCTCTATTAACGGAGATATTAGTATACGTAATGCTTGCTCCTACTCTCTGCGAAAAAAAAACCCCCAACCTTTTAATCTGTGAACAATAAAAGATGAGGACTAAAGTGCAAATTATTTGTATCAATGCCTTTTCACGCAGTTTCTCGGAATGTTTCACAAACAAGGTCAAAAGAAAACAATTTGATACGTAATGAAATGTCTTTTTACAAGGAATACACATAGGAAATGTTTAAGCACTATTTGTTACTGTTCATAAGTTTTGACCAAGGCTAAAGTTTTTGAAAAGTAGGTCATAGTTCAAAGTCACAAGGTCAAAACTTTTGGTACCCTGTGAAAGTTCTTGGTACAAGTAATACACATGTGTAGTATTAAAGCCCTGTTTCAGGTGGTTCTACATTTATGGCGACGACGACGACAACTACGCCAGGGGTATAAGAAAAGCTCTCAGGACATTCGCCCTGGCGAGATGAAATGAGTTCGAATAACCCTGGGCAGTATACCATCCCTTCCCTTGTAAAATAGTAAGAAGGCTCCCATTTATAGATGGTTATACTTAGACGGTGCAAGTAAAAAGTCTTGTCTAAGGACATTCGAATGTGACATTCCAATAACTATACAAAGACCCAAAGGTGCGGTCTTTCAATTATAAGCATACCACATTAATCACTGAAGTAGTCACTTTTTATTATGTTGAGAGTATTCCATGACAAGTGATAAACTGTTAAGGAGGAGAAAACTGAAGAATCTGACAAAGCTGTATGACAAAATCACCAAGGACATGCACACAAATGAGTATGTTTTACCATGAGAGTTCGATAGAGAGACGATGAAAAAGGTTTGACTACACTTAGATGAAATAATACATGACAATGCTAACTGGAACATTAAACGACAACGAACAGTTTGTCTTAACGAATATATAGGGCTGTAGGAAGGGGGAGGCCATGGAAGGGGCAGTTTTATGGGGGCCGCTTTTTTATCACGTTACGAAACAAATCTAAAGGTTTGGCCCCTCCCCCACATTTCTACGCCCCCCCCCCCTTCCTCTCATCTTTGCCGTGGTATTGGTTATGTGGTGACACCATCATAATAAAACATTGTAGAATGGTCGCTTTTTGTTTTGTTGCACGTGAACATTTAACTTTAAATAGAAAGACAAATCTTACAATGTATAATTCCTATTACTAAAATTGTCATTTCAAAATGAAAGTGTTCACTTACGCCAAAGCAAAAACGCTATCGTGCCACAATTTCTGATTATGATGGTGTCACCACAAAAGCCATAAGACGGCTATGATGTTTTATGCATTACATCTATGGATGATTAGCGAAAGTACTTTTGTAATGTCTTGATATAACAGAGAAGACATAAAACATCTGAAAAATCTGTATGACACGGGTTATCATTGCAAGGGCATGCACATAAAATATGATGGTAGTCAAATAATAGAAAACGACATTGAAGAAATATTCGATTGTACTCCAATTACGATACCGATTTAGGACGGTCAATTAAAGTAACAAAACAACATCTAGACAAATATAGCTTTGATTGCATTGTTGTCTTCTTTTTGAAAATATACTAAGTGTAAAAGTTCCTTGGTACAGAGAGTATATAATTAAATAAAAAAGTTGAGAAAGTCACATTTTTTCTATAAATTCATTCTGTAAGCGCTTTCGCCCTGTTGGTTCTTCAGACATAACAACATAACATATTCTGTCTGAAGAGCCAACATGGGGAAAGCGCATACAGAATGAATTTATAGAAAAATGTGACTTTCTCAACTTTTATATATATATATATATATATATATATATATATATATATATATATATATATACGACTAAAGAGCACGTAGTCTTGCATTAAAATATGTGAGGATCAGTGAAACAGCGGGTATGCAAAGTACTTCTAGTACATTTTTCAGTAGCAATGATATTTTTAGAACCTGTAAAATCACAAGGTTTGATTGAAAATATCAAGAAAGAAATTACAAATAGAGGAAGACCACGTGATACATTGTCTTATTTAGAGAAATATGTTTTGTATGCATGCCCTTAGTGGTTTGTATCATACAGATTTGTCAAATTTCTTCTGTTTTCTGTTTTTTAAACGCCTGTAACACACGAGATCAAGGCCCACGACGTCATAGAAAATGCTTGCCGAGAAAAACACGACTGCTCAGTTTGTGCTACTTTTAAAAGCAGCTTTAAATGAAATTCAGCTCAACGCCTTTGTGGCTTTTCAGGCCATTGATTTTATTGAGTCGGCTTCGGTGAAGCCGCACTCATTGCAATCACTTCCTGTTCAGGGGTTATAACTTTCACTATCGATATAGAGCTTACTACGCCGCTAAAAAATAAAGTGCCGAAAAATTACTGATGTTGTATTAAAAATTCTTGATCAGCACAATGCACCTTTAGCTCAGTTAATTTAAGCTAAACATAAACTAGTTTCAATAACTCGAAAAAGGAGTTGCAACAATATTTTCAAATTTCGCGTAATAATATGTAGTTGTGACTACTTTACGATGTGTTTACCACCGACACCGTCGGATGTACTCGATTGTGTAATTCTCTGGACAAAGCATGTGTCTTGATCTTGTATCGCTTGTTTTTATCGAGATATTTCAATTAAAGTTTTCCCCAACATGTTCTGGAACTTTAGTTCTTTTTCACATATATGACAAATTTAAAGATCGATCTTCCCGCATTTCCTCTGATAATGAAAATGCAATATAAATATTTAGGTAAATGTTGTATGTTTCTAAATATAAATAATGTTAAAACATTATGAGAATCGTGAATAAGATGGTTATTTAATGTCCCACTTGAATCCGCCACTAAAATGGTAAAATGATTACATACTTAAAATCAGCAAAGCCGACTCTCAGGACTTTTGAGTCCTTTGATTTTTATTTTTGTTCTGTTTTTAGTTATACTACAAATGGATATAAAGTACATAGTATTAGGTTATCTGGATGACCAGTTCTATGTTTTAATTCGACAGCACGAACGTCCACGGTTCATTTACCCCTCTGACAAATTACCTATATGAGTTTAGCACCGAAAACGAGAGGATTTTGTGAAACATTTGCGACGGACGTAATATACTAACAGCAGACACTTTCTCCTTCCAAACTCCTGGTCTCATTCAACTCGGGATTTGCCTTTGTTCTTGCTTGATGAAATCATCACCACCAATCTGCAATGTTTTACATGACGTTTGATTACCCAAAGTCGAATTGTTCTTATGATATTTAATAGAAGTAGGAGAAAACATATTTGTATTTTGTACCACTTTGTTTTGATCTAAAATAATATATAGAAGCCTGCTGCACTTTAGTGAATGCTATATTATGGTTGAATGTCAAATGCTGACAGAGGATTATTGTGGTCCATCCATTCAAAAGCGATCCCTATCATTATATTTTATCTATCTGTTTTATGGTAAAAAAAACCTGTGTGACGGAGTGTTGAGTAAAATCAATTTGTAATGAGACGATCGATTGGTCGAAACCTTGTGTATTTAAAAGGCTTCATGATGAAAGGAGAGTAGGTCTTTGTATATGATATTTGATATTTTCACGTACCAATCGATTTTACGATAAAAAGAACAGGAATTCAAATACCGGAATCAAACGTCAAAATTTACTTTGGCGTTTTATAGATTTCTTAAATATTAAAGCATAGAAGTTTAACTCCTATTATATATCTTTATGAAGAACAATCCGCTGGCCCCTATTATAACTTCTTATTTTAGGGCAATAAGATATAATTTTTTTTAATATATCCTACTGTGGTGCTAATTATGTAAATACTTTGTAATAACAGTCTTCTCCCTAGCCATTGAAGTTGGTGTCATTGACTAGGTGATGGATTTAACCAATTCAGTTGCCCAAAAATTATGAAAGCGAGGGCATGCAAAATTAGTCAAAAGGAAAATCGAACAGAAAAAAAAAAAAAAAAAAAAAAAAAAAACATCTTGTTAATTTTAATTCCAACCCGACAAAGTTTTATTTAGAGAATGCGACGTGCTGTGCTGGCTCCACCTCTACATACCGTTGTTTGGTTTGTTATCTATATCATGCACATTGGAACCAATTGGTAAAGCCATATGAACTTAACCAATTACAAGTTCTAAATTAGCAACATTTGTAGGACATTTTGAGTATTTCATACCTATATAATTTCATCAGTATCTTTCAATTTGGTTTGAATGAGAAGGCTATCAAAACATTTTGTTTCATACTTAAAGTATATATAATTTCCCAACCAGTTTTTTTTTAATCCTAAAATTTCATTATTAATAATATGATGAACAATGATAAGGAATGAATTCTTACAAATATCTGCAATACTTGTTGAATGATTTATGTACGGGGGTGGATACATTTGAAATGAAAAAAGGGAATAAAATTCCAGTTACCCCCCTAAATACTATCTAACGTATGGTATTTATAGATTGTGTGATTGTGAATACGGTTAAATTGTAACCACCTGATGCGATTACGAGTAATAGTTGTTGACATAATCTTATGATATCACAGCGGGTGTAAGCGATACGTAGGGAATGCTCACTCTCCAATGGCACCTAATCTCATTTTTAATTCTTCAATGGGGTCCTTTATAGACATTTTTTATTGTATGATATCATTTCCTTAATGAGTACTACTAGGTAATCTAGCATTTTACGTATTTACATGAATAAAATGATAAAGTGATATATGGAAATTTCCAAGCCAATTTAGCTCCGGCAGCACACATTATTTTGATAATGTGCTTGTATTTGCTTACGTTTTCTTTACACTGTCTATATATCTACAAAAATCCAAGTACCACTAATCCGTGTCTACATTTAGATCATCAGAAAAACTTCTGGAAAATTAATGAATAGTTATCAATGAAATAATAAATGAAAATTTGGAATGACAGATAAATACAAAAAACAACTTTAGTGTTTATTGCCTATATCACAAGATCGTTAAACGTTGAGGTGTCTGAGTTTTGTTTATCTCATTTAGAGTCTAACGTAGATTTAATAGAATGACGTGGTGAGGGGCAAAACAGTCAGGTAACGATTAATGTTTTCCTTTAATATCTAACAATCGTGGTAAACGTCCGAGTCTTTAATTCATTCATATGAAAATGTTTAAAGAAGATAAAGTGCAACAGATCATTGATCTTCGTAAAACATCGGCATACGATAGCACATTGTGTACAAACAAAACAACTATCCTGTTGATAAATATCAATAGGAAACAGATGTCTCGTTATCACTGACATACTATTACAATGTGTTGCATATAAATATATAGTTTTGCCCATCTTTTTGCCCATCGTATCTATAGATATATACGATGGGCAAAAAGAGAGGAGGTACAGGTCGACACTCTTTTGGAATGGATAAAATCTATAGCAGTACTGTTGAGATCAAAAATAAAAATAATTCAAGGCTCTGTAAACATCTATTTCGATTCTATATTTAAAGATCTTGATGTTGCCAGAGAACTTACGTCTCTCCAAGAACATTATATCATTACACCAGGAGATAAAGCTTCTAATAATTATACATTTACTTGTAAGAAATATTACTTTGACAACCTAGTGAAAGAATTATGATAAAATTCAGCTATAGGAAATTCTACGTATACTCTCACGAAGTTTTCGGTTTCGGAAGTACTTGAGAATCATAAATCAGTCCTCAATACGTTTGGTATTGACACAAATAAAATAAATTTAGAACTTCCATATTTGTACTGCATTCAAAAAATGCACAAAAATCCTTACAAATAACGCTTTATCGTTGGTTCCTTGAAGTGTTCCACAAAATCTGTATCGATGCTACTCACAAAAATATTATCAGAAATTAAATCTGGCCTTTATAGGTATTGCGAAACAGTATATTCCAGAAGTGGAATTAATCAAATATGGATCCTTAAAAATTCAATAGAGCTGTTAGAACATCTGAAATCAAAACAGTTTTACTAAAATTCACTCCATCAAATCTTTTGACTTTTCAACTCTTTACGCAACGATCCATCATCAAAAAGTAAAAGACAGACTAGCAGAAATTATCCAAAATGCATTTAAAAATAAAAACGGAAGCCGCAAATTCAAATATATAGTTAAAGGCCATGATAAAACTCACTTTGGTAGGGTAAATTCTTACTTCAAAAATAAATATACTGAAACAGATGTCGTCCAGATGTTGAATTTTTATTGATAACATTTTTGTGGTGTTAGAAGGAAAGGTTTTTCAACAAATTGTCGGCATTCCAAGGGGTACTTACTGTGCACCGCTTCTGGCTGACATATTCCTTTACTCATACGAAGCTGAATTCATTCAGTCTTTGCTTTCGCAAGGAAAGTAGCAATTGGCTCTTGGCTTCAATTTCACGTACAGATATATAGATGACTTGCTTTCACTTAACAATTCTTCATTCGCGGATTACCTTAGCATAACCTATCCAAGTCAAAGAAACCACAGAAAGTAGTAATTCTACTTCGTATTTAGATATTATGCTGTCTTTCGACATTAATGGTGAATTGAACACCTAACTCTATGACAAACGTGACGATTTCAATTTCGCTATCACAAATTTTCCTTTCATAAGTAGCAACATTCCATCATTGCCCGTATTTATATCTCAATGAATACGTTATTCCAGAGCACGTTTAAAATACAATGACTTTGGTCTGAGGGCAAGGGGATTTCAGATAAGCTACTCAACCAGGGTTATATATGTGTTAGACTAACAACATCACTGAGGAAATTCTATGGTCGTTACGTGACTTTTATTACTCAATATGATATCTCGTTATCCAGAATTTTGAATAAAATTCGGAACTGAGACCGATTCTGATCATTTCACACAGATTTGACACCTTCTATACTAGAAGCTTACCTACTTTGACCTCTCCATATATAAATATATATAGAATTTACACTATTTGACTATTTCTACTGGGTATATGTGACTTGTGATGCTAGCAGGCATCTCCATTCTCCCCGGGCACCTGATCTCACTCCATCATAGGGGTTCACACATGCTCTTTAAGTAGACATTTTTCGTTATTTTCTACTCGATTTTCATTTTCACTGATTTTGTATGTCCCCTGGTTTCATGATTTTCGGATTATGATTTGGATTTATCCATCATCTTTACAATTGAATATATTTCATTTCATAAATCGTCATAAATTAATCCTATTCAAGGGGATGTATTAACATGTAATGTTATTGTACAACATGTGTCTGTTTAAAAGGATAAGAAAATTTTAAACATTGTTAATCCAGTTCAACTCATTATAATATGCTGGACAAAATTTGAGTGTAGTCTGTATTTTCATGGCGGCTATGGCAACCCAATTAAAAGATGCCCCTGTTGGGTACTTAGTCTCGCCCCTGGTTTTGATGTAAATGTCCATTTTGGTCTATTGATAAAATATAAGTTGGTTCGATATTTTATATTACATATAATTCACAATAAAGGAGCAGAACAGATGGGAAACTAAGATGGATTTCATATCACATCCTCTAATAATTGTCATGTTCAAAAGGTATGTCATAATAAAATCGCTGATGATGACATCGGACATACAGGACGATAACTCTTATCTTGATGCCATGTCATCAAATATAATGATCTTTGAGCGGGTTTAGGAAAAGAGCTGAATGTAAAGTACCATTTGATCTAGCGCTATGTCAGTGTGGTGCTCACAACCACAAAGCTCGACGCATATAACTTATGATAAAGATGTGAAACCAAGGAGAAAATCCAAATAGATTTGGCCAGTGGAACTCGCCATGAAATGTCCAATTTTGAGCAACCTTATGTTGACAGATATTGTCAAAATTAACAACATGCAGTTTTAAGTTGTGTAGCATGAGTACAAACAAATTGTAATATGAGGTTATGCAATTAAAGTCATTCCCTAGTCTTGACTAAACAGTAGGAAGCAAGGGTCAGTGTCGCTATGGAGAAATGCATTAGCATGCAATAGATATCAATCCTAATTTAGTGGTCCTGACCTCACGTAATAAATTAAACAAAAACAAAAAAAAAAAAATCATGCAATGGCTACAAAATATCCACAACGACTAAAAAAGCGCATTAGACGCAGCCGTATGACATAGGTCACCATGTAAATAATTGATATTGTAATAATTTGAAGGATAAAAACCACTGTGACAATAGATTACGACAGAAACTTTCGATTAAAGTGCTTTCGCGATGAAGACTTCGGACAGTCAATTGATATGGCAGTAGGCAAAAATTTGGTGTGCTTAACCGGTTTAAAGGCACACCTTTTACTCTGTTATTATTATTATTATTATTATTATTATTATTATTATTATTATTATTATTATTATTATTATTATTATTATCATCATCATCATTATCATCATCAGCATCATCAACATCATTATGATTATTGTTGTTGTTGTTGTTGTTGTTGCTGCTGCTGCTGCTGCTAACCATGGTGCAGCCTTTTTGGTTTCTGTGCTATTTGGTAAGTTATTTGAGGTTTATGTAAAAAGGCAACGCTACAAAATTCATACGTGCATGTAATATGACGCAAAAGTAAAAATATCACGATATATATGATTAACAGCCTTCTATACAAACAATATGCATGCTGCGATTAATATATATGGTAGGGCAAGACAGATGGCTGCATTCATTTACTTAGTTTGTTGACATCTTAGACAACGTTAGAATGGATATCAATATTAAAGCGGCGGGAGTGTAATTTGATAAAAATATGTATATATATATAACACAAACAATTATCGCACAGCGTGCTTAACCATACTTGCCCGACGAGATTGTAATTTTTTTATCATTATTTTAAATGAACTGCAAGGATGAATCGGTTTGTTTGTGGAAAACGTTTGTATTTTGTGATGTATATTTTGGGATTTTTGTTGGTGTTGATGAAATGGTGTTTAATCACCACAACAGAGGTGTGTATTATTAATGGACTTTTTAACTTTATATCTTCGATATTACATTCTTCGATTTAAATTAATATACATATAAATGATATCATGAAAAGCCTGTACACCTATCACATTAATGCAAGGCGACAAGCCGTAAGAACTTTTCAAAACTTAGGATTACGTAGGCAACTAAATGTACCTGAAAATCTTGATATGGCAAGATATGCCATGAGTGTCAATATCTGTGAAATTTGATAAAGGAAAATATATATGTGCGTAGAACATAGATAATCAAGATTTAAAATATCATAAAAGAAGCCGAATACTTTATTCTCGCATACGAGACTGAAGAATTCCACTGGAAGTGGGGTTCTAGATCAGTCAATCTGGAACATCGATCTAGCACGGTGTATTACTGCGTAATTATTATTGTACATATTGAGATACTAAAAAGTTTTAATTAACTCTTTTTATATTTATATGTGTGTTTACTTATGTTGACTGGTTTCATGTTCTTGTTACACACTATTATTGTTATTAGAATAACTTTCCTATCTGGAACTATTATTAGCGTAGTATTGAAACTAGGACAAAGATGTGTAAAGTGTCAGGAATGAAGAAGCACTGAAAGGGGGTAGAAAGGGGTTTATTTGGCGAGAACAAGAATAAAGACTCACCTCTTGTCCCAGATCGAAAGATATCAGTCTCGGGCGACATACTTCGACATCCCAACCTCGGCAATCTGGGACTGGAGGTGATTCTAGATTCTCATAATCCGTCTTTTAATCGTGACGACTTATTTTCGGGGATTTTAAAACCTTAAACAATTTACTGCGTTTTATATTCGCGAGAAACGGGTATTTGAAAAAATAAAACCCACCACAGTATTTTTAGCGATCATTGATGAAAGGGCACTGGACTATGTTCCGTCAGTGAATAAGATAGTTCCTACGTTGGGTTTTTAATTCTAATTATGTACTGACAGATGAGCATTATTCAGTTCATTGTCTGCAAATAGATTAGGATGTCCCTACGAAAATACCAGGTGCCCAAACGTGTGCATGGTGCTACTTTTAAAAATGATGTGCAGTCTTGGGTGCCTGATTCATTCATCTAGTGGTAAAACTCCGAAGAAACTTGAGACTATGCAAAGAGCAACTGCGGCATTGTTAAGAATGGAAAGTTCCGGGAAAAGAAAGCGAGGGAATTACGAGAATTTGACTTATATCGGTAAATAGGCATGCCAAAATGGGAACAATAGTGTCGGTAAACCATATTCTTAAATGCTACAAATTGAAATTAATAAAGCAACTGTGCTTTCTCTTAAAACCTAATAAATCAATCTCCGGAATAGGGTGTGTCCTACCTTTCAGGGAAGGCCCAGGTAATTGGAGAATTATGATGACGATGACTACATTAATAGATACGAGACGCTAAAGATTTTGTAAACAGAGGTTTTTTTTAATGTTTAGAAAAAGGTAAATGTGAATGTCAAATTCACCCCGGCGATGTGCTGGAGACCTCCAACACCCGGATTTATCAGGCAATAACAATTCACACAATTTTACGCTAAACATGTCAAGAATCAATTTACAAATTGCAATGATATAGAATTTCTTGAAGTGGATTTACTTCTTAGGTGAGTTATAAATGAATGGACAATACTGACCGAAAAGCGCCAAATTAAAAACAAAATGGTGTCACAAAGTCATATTGCGCATTTAAAGTCGATTGATATTAGTTGTTTGTGTCACCGAATTTAGATATTATGTTTTAATTGTAGAACATTTGAAATATGATATGAATTATAACCATGTGGTGTATGCTTGACTTATACTTTAATAAACGTATCATTTTCTATTTTAACATTGATGATTTATTTATATCATGTTCACGGCGTTTGTTTTCACAAGAGAGTCGTACTCGCAGTGCTCGCAAATAAAAGACGATTAACAGTATGTCAACTAAGGAACATTAAAAACATCTGACAAAAATTTGTCATAGTTAATGCAATATTAACGACAACATTTGTGGTTGCACTTCTAGTGAAATATATGGAATCAACGATTTTTATTGTGACGCGATGAAGTTAAATGCCTTTCATATCTTTATTCATTCAGCCCATATACCACCAAAAATAGATAGATTGTGACTCAGAAGATAAAATTATGGACATCAATGGAAATTTTTAAAATAAAAGAGGAAACAGACTATCCTTGATGAGTAGCGGTTAGGAATTCTTCAACACACTGGTGGCATAAAACGTGGCTTTAGACTGTACACAAAAATACCATGGACTATTTCTGAGTTTAGATGGTTTTACGTAAAACGTGATTCCATAGTTTTCTTCGTGTTAAGCTGATTCATCAACATGTCTAATAAATCCGTGAAAATATTTACCAACAAACTATTTACAATATATTTTAATTGATGAAACCATCTTGAAAGTGTATATATATTTTTACTTAATTTCAGATAAAAGTAAACATCAATTCAATGCCTACTCCTCGGAGTAATATCACAACAAAAGAGAATGCTGTTCAAAATCACAGAATTCATACCATGTTAAAAGGAATGCCATCTGTAACTCTAAGTACAGAATACTGCAAGGAAGAGGCTAGTGTAATCTTTGATGCAAATAGGAAACTGCTGTACTGCCAGATTGCAAAAGTGGCTTCAACGTTCTGGATGAGAATACTGAATATCATTATAAAACAAAAAGATATTTCTAATCCGTTTGACCTACCTCGATTTTATGTTGATAGGGACATTTTGCCAAAGTGGGAAGATAACAAAATGGACACATCAGATTGGTTAAAATTTCTGTTTGTCAGAAATCCTTTTGATCGATTACTGGCAACATATATCGATAAATTTGTGTCACCGAATTTAACTTTTTTCAAAGCGGGGAAATATATTATCAGTTCAAAGAGAGAAAATCCAAACAGTACTTCCATAGCATGTGGACATGACGTAACTTTCAGCGAATTTCTCGAGGTTGTCACCTCAGAGAAGATGTCCGATATTCATTGGTGTCCTATGTACAAAATGTGTAAACTAAATAAAATCCAATATTCATTTATAGGTAAAATGGAAACGTTTGACACCGATGCCAAGTTGTTGTTTAAGCGACTGACTTCAGAATCTAAAACATTTCAATTTTCATCACGACAAGACACAGTTGATGATTTGATTTCAACCAACCTTAAAAGAGTGTTTGAAATAAAGTCACATCCAAATAAGGGTGATTGCAAAATTATTGATTTTAAATACGCATTGAAAAGGTTTTGGAAAGTGTTAAAGTTGAAAGCTATAATTGATTTCAATATTCAATTTCCATTTGAAAATACTGAAATGGATCGCATTAAACCTAAACTGGTTGTAGAATATATAAAGGCAGCAGAGAAAAGTTCATTTGAACACTATTCACAAAATGAAATTAGAAAACACGTTTTGCACTTAGCATATTCAAGTTTGCCAAAGCATACATACACTAAGTTTATTGAGCATTTCAGAAATGATTTCGTTTTATTTGGATACGACATGCATTTAAAGAAACCTTCAGAAAAAATATCTTGGAATCCATTTATTTAATTATAGAAGTTATACATTTAAAGATAAATTATCTTTGTTTCAATAGAGGATTTTAGACGTTTCTTGAAATGTTCTATACTAAATCTGTCATTATATTACTGTCAGTGTATTACAATATACTGGCATAAATCCATATAGTGCTTTTTATCATCATTAAAGAATATTATGTAAAGTAATATATTATTGCATAACCTTAAACATAAAACAACTATAAAAAGACAATAAATGTTCCTCATTGTAAGAAATTTTCAATCTTTGATCATGAATTATAGAAAAAAAAAATACACTAGCACTATTATTATTATATAAAACAACAGCTATCTTTGGTATAAAATTCAGAATAACTTAGTTTAGAATAACGTTAGACTATTTGGTTTAAAAATGAACGTACCTCGTCCAATTTCTTTGAGAACATTCTGTTGCCATGATATGCTTAAACTTAACATGATGTATATGAAATTTGGAAGGTTACAAATGTCTTGGATGAGAGTTTCTCTTGATTATTTTGTTGATGAAGACATTTGTATAAAATAATACAATAAAAGTAATGTGTCTTTCGCAGCTTCTCAAAACTGTGTCTTAATTTGCATTCTAATCCTGTCTGTGTCTTGTAGTATATTTGACAACAATATATATATATAGTGTTTTTCATAATGTTTGTTGGATATATGCTTTACATGTAAGGCTTCATAAAGAGTTCTTTAAAAACTAAGGTACCACATAAGGTATCACATTTTGTCTAAAGTAGAATGAAAGGTATAATTATATGGTCGTTAACGATTAATGATTCAGGAGTGTCCTCCTCCTCATCTAAAGAGGAAATAAGTTCGTTTTCCTACTTAACAAAATGAAACAAGTTTATATATTACATGTTTAAGATGATAAAGACTATTATCTAAAGGAAAAGATAAGAACATCTGACTCAACCGAATGACAGAAGTCACCACGGGAATAAATTGTTAATAATGTAAAAAACATAAAAACATCACAAAAACTTTTGATTATAGTGTCGTTGTAGTGCCGACTTAGGCTCAGTACGTTTTGCATTCCTCTGCATCTTATTCGTAATATATTCCATATATACATACACACAGACTACAATGTTTGTGACATTATATCGGTTATCATGAAAGGGTCAAGTTCAATAGTATAAAGATAAGAAGATAATTCGTACTTAAATTAAGCCATTGTATTGGGACTTTTATGTCTGTGTTGATTAAATGGTAAGTTGATTCGTTTTATACTTGGACATAGCTTTATAATGTAAAATATGAAAGTTACTGTTGTCGCATGACTATGGCACTAACAACAATGTACCACACCGGACGTTCACGGGCCCCTGAAATTCAATGGCGCTTGGGAGGAGTGAACTTCTCCTGTCTTAGCTAGCCACACCCTCCGTGAATGCCCTCAAATATAATGGGGTGCAGTCCTAACCTTACATTCAAGTGCACTTGCCAGGTACACTTCAAATTTAGTTTTTTTGTCATGAACACCAGTTATAAGGTTTAGTCAAGTACACTTAATCTCAGGTTTACTTTAAAGTAGTTCCGCCTTCAAGTTTACTGTCACGTGACACCATGTTTACTTTTCACGTTTAGTTATAAAAATTATCAAGTTTCGTATGACGCAATAGAAATATTCATTTATGATTTACAATTGCATATTTTATATAAGAAATATCGTAAATATTTAGAATTCATTTAACAATTTTACCTTATTGATTTCCTGATAAACATTTCGACGGTATTTTATCGGAAGTTTCGATATAACTAGGCGGATATCCGTTTATTTTCTTTTCCTTCTTAATATGAACTAATACTGTTATTTGTTTTGCTATACGGTACCCTCTTGTTATTTTGGTATTTTGTAGTTTCACTACAACAGGGTGTATATATGTTACAAATGTTGGGGCATTCCGTTGCGAAAACTACACTGGCTTCTATTTTTTTCAAGCAAAAGGGTTAAAATGAAGTGGCTTCAGCTACTTATTTATGTAATATTATTATATTATATTATTTTACACTGCTGTGTTGTTTTAACGATATGTGGTTTCTTTTTTTCCACAAACCACATAAGCCCGTCTAAATTTCTTTTTGTTATTCTGAATCGAAAACTACACAGTTAGAGATCGAAACATGCCTCCGAAGAAGAAAAGATATCTAGATCAGTACAATTTTCAAGAAATACATCATAACGATATACTACTTACTAATTTCATAAAGAGACTTTTTCAGTTTTCATCAAGATATATCTAATCTCAACGATTCCATGACCACTTTCACGTAATGGAATTGTGCTTTTTCTTGTATACACTGATATCCAAGACGACTTTACAATAGGTGTTTTCATGTCAAATGTTTAAATTAAAGAAACAACTCGAAAATATGAAGGCGTGTGTTCAGTCCAGTTACATAAAGTAAAGTGAAGCGGTATACATGTACATGTATATAGAAAGTAAACTAGATTATAAGTACATTTGGAGTGAACTTGAAATCAAGTCTAGTACTAAAATTGATTCCAAGTTTGCTCTGTTGTCGACAAGTAAACTGAAAAAAGCAGTTATAGTGAACTTGAATTGCACTTTCTGTAAAGTGTGGACTGCTCCCAACTGTAAAGAAAAATGTAAAATACGGACGTAACAAGAAGAAACAAATATAATTAAGCACTATATATGTACCTGAATGTGATCAAACACTGGGTAGCAACTGCCACAAAATATCAGGATAAAGGGTATAATGACACTATAACTAGTTTTCGAGGATTTCATATAATATCAAATAAAGGATGCATGTATGTATAGAAATTGGACGACTGGACATTCATTATTCAATATATCTCATTGTCGAAAAGCATAAACTTACTGGCAAAACTCACCTAACTACCAGATGTTATACTAGACCACATGCTTATTTTCTAATCCTGTATACATCGTCAATTTACAAGATCTCTTCTGGTGAATTAGTAAATTAATTATAATTTTACTAAACGGTCGAAACATCGATGACAAATCTTTCATGGTGGATGTGACCCATTTGCAAGGAACTCTTACTACCACATTAACCGGATCTCAAAGTCGTTTTCTCAGAGATCCATGTTCGCTGTTATTCGTGATTTTGATATTTAGACATGATTGCAATACTTTACATAATTCAGGACAATGATTGTGTTTTATAAACATGCATAACCAACATGTTTTAAACAAAGAAGACATAAATGCTTAATACTTTGACAAAACGAAAGACAAAAAGAAGGAACTCTCTCCAACGGGGCGTCAATTTATACTGCCTTATCATAAGGACAAATAAAAGGAAAGAATTCCAACATAATCCTCAGATCTTTAGTGCAGTAGGATACTATTTGACTTAATCCGTTATTATACAGATGTCCAATTACTCTGATGCTTTTATGTCCAGCGTTAATCTTTTAGTTTTCAGTTTTGTCCGTATATTTAAGAAATTTATGGCTGGAGCGAGCGGAGCAGAGACTTACCATTCCCAGGTATCAGGCGCCATCTCTGTTTTTAAACCACCTTGCCCCCGCCCTTCAACAAAAAATTGTAGTTTGGTCCTTTGTTGTGAAGGCAACACTAATATTTTACCAATTATTTTACGTGTATTGCATTGCAGTCTCAACCATGACGACTTTTCACTTCATACTAGCAATGGCTATTCTCACAGTCTACCCATATGTAAATGCCAAATCCTTACGAACGACCATTATAGATAATGTTTTTATGTCAGCAGAGGATGTTCTTGAAAAAATTAATAGCAAAAAAGGAGTAGAGACATGGTGTCACACAAGAGCGTGCATTGAAGAAATGTTAAAATGGGAGAAACTCATGGCTGAACATGGAGTTGGAAATGTCTTTGGAAAATTTGGAAGAAAAAAGTAACCGATACAACTGTTACTTATCTAAATTCAAACACGACTTCTATGACAGAGTGGCACTGTAGTATTTAGAAAGGACAACAATGTGATTTAAGATGATTTTCTTAAATGTTCTTATTGCATAAAAATAGAGAACAATAGTGTTGTTATTATTGTTATTATATTACATGGAAGAACAACAAACATAGCATATTCGACCTTTTGAATCAGTATCGTAATGTTTCTGGAAACATGAAACAAGTTACATTTATTTATACTAATGTAAGCTAATTAGAGAAATTGGATTTCTATTGCATCGTGAAACACAACCTAATTAAAAGTACAAAATGTATACTGTATACATAAAAATTTATATGTTTTGCCAAAATATTGAATAAGATTATGTTATAAGGGTTGCTGGTGAATGCAATGTTTATACATACATACCTTTTATCAACAGTTTCATAAATTCTTTTAAATATCTTCAAATATTGGCAGCGTAAAGTGCAAGAAAATTTATATCAAGTTCTGGTAAAAATGTTTTACACTTTTCGATCATTTTAGCTTCAACACTGCTCTTTATATTTTTATATATTTTGAGAACTCCAATCATTCGGCTACGAGCATCACTGAAGAGATATAACTTGTCGAAATGCGCATATGGTGCACAAAATTAAAAGGTATATATGTTCTATATTTATTATAACCACTAGGCCGGTGCCACTGCTGGTGGACTGATAGTCCCTGAGGGCATCATAAGTCTAGTTTTCAGTGCTGTTTTACTGACATGAAATATATACTTCAAATTTTCAGTCATCAAATTAAGTAAATCACTCCAAAACTAAGGAGTATCTCCCTCATGCATAGCACAGTCCTTAGATAGATTCTTTGGTTCACTTTTCGATCATTTTAGCTTCAACACTGCTCTTCATATTTTTATATATTTTGAGAACTCCAATCATTCGGCTACGAGCATCATGTCGAAATGCGCATATGGTGCACAAAATTAAAAGGTATATATGTTCTATATTTATTACAACCAATATGCAGTTTACCGGGGAAAATATTGACGTTTTACATGAACTTGCCTAGGAGAAAAGCTGAGGATATGTCTGTATTTATCATTATGTCATCCTTATATCCATAACACATCTTTGTATTGCATTTTACATGTATTACAGTTCACATGATTGACTGGGCTGCAAAGCAAGGCGTATGTCGATTATATCCGTTCGTTTTATGTCAACAATAAAGGGAAACAGGATACTGTTTGTATGCTTGATTTAGCAGATGTAATTGCTTTGTGTGCTAATTCATGACTACGCTAACACATGCGTTCCATGTAACAGAATAGGACCGTAACTGTTTGTGCTATCTTAAGATTACGATAAAACACGTGTTTCAGGAAACAGAGCTGGACAATCTTTGATCGGGCATAATCATAACTATGTTAATATATGTGTTCCGGAAAAAAAACAATAGAACGGTCACTTTTTGCGCTGTCTAGTGACTACGTTAATACATGTGTTCTACGAAAGAGAGTAGGAAAGGCATAGTTCGTACCCGTTCAACACTACGCTTATATATGTGTTCCAAGCAACAAAGCGGGACAACCACTGTTCGCGCTTAATCATGACTACCCTAATACATGGGTTTCATGATAGAGAGAAGGACAGTCATTGTTCGTGCTGGCTTATCACTACGCTTATATAAGTGTTCCAGGCATCAAAGTGGGACAACCAAGGTTCGCACTTAACCATGATAGAGAGTAGGACAGCCACCGTTCGTATTGGTTCACCACTACGCTTATACATGTGTTCCAGGCAACAAAGCTGAACAGACTACACTAATACATGGGTTTCATGATAGCGAGTAGGAAAGCCCTTGTTCGTACGGGCTCATCACTAAGCTTATATTTGTGTTCCAGGCAACAAAGTTGGGCAATCACCGTTCGCGCTTAATCATTACTACGTTAATATATGTGTTCCTGGTAAGAAAGTAGTACAGTCATTTCTCTAGCCACAAGGAGTGGCCCTATATGAATGATAGAACCACAACTCCTTACGTTGCGTAAACTTGCAGTTTTGGTAACCGGAATGGCCAGGCCGACTCTACGCACTTTAGCGTAAGCAGGGGCAAACATCTAACACATAAACATTAAGCGAGCGATCAGCAATGATAACTTACCCCCGATCTGTCATCTGAAGGTTCTACTTACATTTTGTCCCAACCTGTATCAAATTTGCTGGTTTGTTTAAATGAAGTCTGTTTGATTTTGCTAGATGCAATTACGCATACATCGGATGATTCAGATTACATATAATGTATGTTGAACTTTCAGAAGAGAGATCGGGGGTCAGTGATTTTTGCCGATTGTTTGTTTAATGTTTGTATATGTTAGGTATTTGCATCATTTGATGCTGAATTGCGTAGAATCGTGCCAGCCATTCCGTTTGTCAAAATTGCAAGTTTACGCAACGTAAGGAATTGTGGCCCTATCATTTATATAGGGCCACTATCTGCGACTATCGCTTTTCGTTCTTGATCGTTACCGCGCTAATGCATTGTTCCATGTAACAGAGCAGGACTGTCCTTGTTCACGCTTAATTATGACTATGCTTATACGTGTTTCACAAAACAGAGTAGGACAGTTACTTTTGACGCAAAATCGTGACTTTGCTAACAAATAATACACCTCTATTTACATCAATATTCGCCAATAGATTGTTGAACTGATATACGATAACTGTAATCTATCGCAATTTCTTTCATATGTATTACATTTGGATATCTTTCTTTTATTACTTGTTGGTGGGTTTAATAGTATTAAATGTTAAGTAACCCGTATGCTTAGTGAACAGCTAAATCTTCGCATATTTGGCATGATGAACTTAATTTAATGGATTTTTTTTTAAAATTCCAAACATATTTTCAAAATATTAATGCTTTTATTGGAAAGGTTTGAATCACATGATAGGTTTCCTCATATTTTGTTATGCTTGCAAATTGCATTAACAGTGCAAGCCAACGTGCTGAGAAGTTCTTGTAATTCAGGATTCCATCAACAATTTGTATTAAAGATTTGAATGAACAACTATAATCCATTTTTGATAATTCATCACGCAAAGCTTTACTCATTCAAAGTTACTCTAATGTTTCTTCAATAGATTCTATTGTCTTCACTGGTGAATATTTTACGTTGTCCATTTCAATGTCAATGTTCAAGTCGGCTTTCTTCTTTCTTGTTATGCTATAAATAGAAAGGAAAAAAGATATCTGACTCAGATGTATGCGAAAATATTACCGAAGATTTACAGCTAATAAAATAGGATGCTCATAAATATAGACATTACAAAAATAATCGGTAGCAATGCAGTTGTGATGCAGAATTAGGACGGTTAATTGAAATGGGATTACATGCCCAAAATATACTATTTGTTATAAGGGTTGTTTCTGATGTACTTCTGACCGAAAGTAGGTTTGTAATATTTGGAAGGGGGAGGGGGTTAAGGCCGCATGCTAATTCATGATTACGTTTATACACATGCATAAACGGAGTCATTAATTAGCACACAAAGTGGTTAGAATATCTGAATTTAACATACATGGTTTGAAGACCATTCTTTACTCATTTCTATCTAACCTACGACATTCATTCTTCGTTTGAATTCTATTATCTGAAAGTTTATGTGAGTCATGAAGTGTATAAATATACTCTTCATAGAAAACTGGGTTTTACAATATGTAAAGATTTTAAAATACAACATGTAGCTGATAACGTTTTACAGATCAGCACTCATGGCTTACCTTTTCTTTATACAACATATTACTGTAATGCAACACCACAACATAACAATGGCACAGCATACAATCACTGCAACTAGACCTGAAATATAGGTTCAATATGATGGCGATTCAAACATGTATGGTGGTTATCTGAACACTAACTCTATGACAAACATGACGGTTTCAATTTTAGAATCACTAACATGTCCTTTATGAGTAGCAATATCCCATAATTGCCTGTCTATGGCTTTACTATATCTCAGTTTATATTTTATACCAGATAGAGTTATGATAACTTTGTTCCAAAGCACAAAGGGACTTTCAGACATACTGGTCAGTAGAACTTATAACGCCTTTCACGAAGTTCTATAGTGGATAACAGGGTCTTAACATACAATTTGAGATTTTGTTATCCAAAAAGGTGTATGACGATCTAGAATGAGACTAATCACGAACACATAACACCAAACTTAACGCCTTTATCAGGTATTAGCCTGAAATTTATTCTGGAGTTAAGTGGAAGATGTTACAAGCAAGGAGGAAATGCTCACTCTTCCCGGGCACAGTATCTTAATCACTTTTGGGGGAATCCCTTACGTTCTTAGGTAAATGAGTTTTGTTTGTTTAAAATTTGCTTTTCCAGTTTTGATGATATTGCATGTCTTTGAGTTGCATGAGTTTTGGAGTGGGATTTGTCCATCATATTTTCAATTCTACATGTTGAGAAATCCAATAATGTTGCATATCAATATTACATAGTTTATACCTTTTTTATAATTTATGACAAAAATTTGCAAATTACCAGACTCATAAAAATCCCGCATCGATCGAGAACTCTCTAGTTTTCTTTGATTACAAAACAGTCCGAGAGACTCCGAATTCAGGGTATCTGGAGAGAACATGGTGGTGTTTTTCGACAATATGCCATCACAGATACGTTCTACATTTTCGATATCTGAAATAAAAATAGAATTAAACTATATGCAAGAAGATGGATAATAATTGCATACAATTATATACAGTGAATGCCGTTTGCAAATGTACGTATCAGTAAAAAATTTAGACGTTGTTTTGATATTCATATTCATCATTTACCTCACTAGATGAACATTTGACTAATGTAACAGGAGTATTTGACAAACACGCTATAAAATCACTGTAAAACAATACTTATTTATGAGAAGTTATATTTTCAATATGACATATTGGAATGTTGAATGATATTTTGAATTTTACT
Source organism: Pteria penguin (assembly GCA_035048485.1). Lineage (NCBI taxonomy): Eukaryota > Metazoa > Mollusca > Bivalvia > Pterioida > Pteriidae > Pteria > Pteria penguin. The sequence goes on from CM068584.1 coordinate 16,925,244, forward strand.
CCCTATTTACATGGTATTTACTCGATGCTACAATTTGTATTGCACGTAAAAGACAGTTGTTTCTCACAAGCAGGATATGCTCACTCACTCAGAGTATATCATCATAATTCTTTTTTGTGGTTTATGTATAATCCTGATCAGATATTCTGGGGATTTTATTCTACTTGGTTTTGCTTATTGCAAATATTTGTGTGTCTTTTGGTTACAGAATGTTCGGGCAACGGTTTTATCCATTATCGTATCACGCGAATTCTTCATAATTTTCAGATACAAAATGCACTTAACAAGAATGTGGGCAGTTTGTAATGGGCCTTGTCTTAACGTTTTCAGAGGAGATAAGATCCTGAACCACGTGTCTTCAGTTTGTTATTTGGGACACCTATAGATCAGAGATTTTAACTGGCTGTCGGACAGGCAGAACATTATTGGCCCATATTGATAGCACGAAATATTTTGATATTTACATGCAACCTTCCATAGTACCAACACTGTTCATATTTAAAGACCTCTCAACCTCAGTAACCTGTTGGTTTCTTGCCCTCTGTATGAAAATTATGTATGATTTTTTTATGATTGTACAACTTTTGGAATGGGAATGGTGGCCCGTAAACCGATTAACCACACAAGCTGATTGTCAACGATCAATCAACTAACCGTCTTAAGTCGGTAACACAACTGCATTACAGTGGAATATTTTGTGATTTCTTTCATGATATGTATATCATAATCGACTTATCTCATACACGTCAGATATCTTCTTTAATTTCATTTAATTACACAAGAGTTTTGCCGAAATATAGTCATTAATCAGTAAAGGGCTTATTGCATTCATTCCAATGCCTGCCGTGCCAAAGAACCTCAGTTAGACAGAAACCGACAGGACTCCAACTAACTGGAATATCCCATTCTTAACAGAATATCCAAAATAAAAAAATCAGTAAAATATTATTAAAGATATATGTACATCACCTATTTGACACAGATAGGGATATTCTCGTCTACACGAATCCGTTGCACTTTCCATATACTGTCCATCATAACTCACATAAGAACATTTATATGGAGACACTGCCTGATCATCTGTAAAAGAAATCTATACCTACAGATAAATATAAATCTAGGGAATACTGTAAACGAGCTAATTGATAAAGTAATGTCACTAAGGATCCTGAGATTTGTGAATTTAACTTATCGATATCAACACAGTTTCTACGTATGTTATAATACTCACCATTTCTGATTTCAGACGTTTTGCAAAATTGTGGATAGTATATTTTGCATTATACATATCGTGCTGAAAAAATGGATTTTACGTTATAAGTGGGGGAAATAATTTAATCTCTGCATTATTCATGCTCAGTAGTGTGTGACTTGACAAATGTGACAATCAGATGTCTTTACATAGACACTGTATACTTTGTAAAACCCAGTCAGCAAAATGAAAATTCAGCTCATTTATATTAACTGTAGAAAATATGTGCTTGCAGTAATTAACCAATATCGTGAATCTCTCAGAAATCTGAGCACGATGCCTCTTACAGTGTTTTCATGACGTAGACAATGACTCATTCTTACCCGGTGAAATAACCTCGTATCTGTTTAGTCGTACCCAATACTGAACACCGTATTGCAGAGACTCCATCACAGCACACATATTAGCATCACCAAGTCCCTGCATTCCTCCGTACGGTATGCACTCATTGTCTGCCTCGTGGAATGGTCTTCGCTTCTCTAATGTCCTTTCATTGACTAAAAGTTTTATACAATATCCAGTATTGTGTAGCTTACAACCAATGTTTTAATTGTGTTACATGCCAACAATGGTATGAGTGACGTTATTGTGCTGATGGATTCGGGTAACGGTTATCACGTACTGTTCATTTCTTATATTTATATATAGATACATACTATAGCAAAATCATACAACATCGGAACAGGTATATTTTACCACTTATTTGTAATACACAGTGTACAGTAAAAACGTAAAAGAGTTGTCTTTCTTTAACCTTGCAAAAATAGAATATGAGTGAAGACTTCAGACTTCATTTTTCTCCACTATTAGATGTTATGCATCATGTGGCTCATACATGCAGGATTCGTTTCGAACAACAAATCTTCATTACTTAATGGTTATTGATCCCTGGGTGACGTCATAGATGTCAAAGGGGGGATGGGGGAAATAAAACTTTGTTGTTTGGTCTTCGTAAAAAGTAACATGTATATTATAGTAGAAATAAAAGAATTAAAACCAAAGCTCTTAAGCATATTTCTGATTTATTAGAACTTACATTTTATTTGCATCAATTTTGTGTCAAAATCATTATAATTATTTTGCTTATTATCAAAATTCAACATCATTATATAAAATTATGTTCAGATATACATCTGGTATTGTGGAAAGTGTGCAGTGTAAAATTATGTACCATACATATAATTCACCTCTACAAGAACTGCCCTTTCATTTTATTTAACAATAATTTGGGGAGAAATAAGGGTGGGGGGTTATAAAATCTTACTTTCCGCGAAATCTTACCTGGATACATACATGTTTCATCTGATTATTAAGTATATATGGTATTGTAGAATGAAAATAAAACAAGAAATTTTGATTGGCACATATTTTGCACATTAACAACACTCTAAGTATAGTATTTCGATGACTATGCGTGGAAAAAATTTAAACAACCAGTGATGCAAGACAGTTTTTTTTTCTCATTACGCATATAAGGAATTCTGAAATGTTACTGAACCACGAAGTAAAGATATACTACAAATAAGAAGTGTTTATAATCTGCTTATTTACATTGAATTGCCCATTCACCGCAATCTAATTGATGATATGTTTAACCCAGGAAATACCAAAATATGAACGAAGCATATTAAGACTCCATAATTTTGATTTCATTATCAAACAAAAGCCAAATATAAGTAGGTAGTGATTTAATGCCACGACTGTATTTGTATATTAATATATGTATATTATTTGTACCTCAAACAACAACGGATATCTTTTTTTAAAAAGCAGTTATCGTTCACTAGAATTTTCTTGGGTATGCACAACCCTTAGCCGTACAATTAAACTTAGTATAAACTAAGTAGTTTAGTTTAGTATTTAAAAATCACGCGTATGTGAGAAAATGACATCTGCATAACAACCTACAAACGTAAGATATTTTACCAAAATTTAAATCAATTGATATCAAAATCAAAACTCAGTTATTTGATTTTTTTTTCACTGTAGGAATTGGAATTTAAAGGGACATAGTCCGAGACTGGAAAATTTTAGCATGAAAAGGATAAATTACGACAATATCTTATTTTTCCTGTATTGTATAAATTATAAACTTTGTGTTAATTGCAAAATTTAAAACTAAAATCCCTCAATGTTTTCGTAGAATAAAGGTAATTGAGTCGAATTAAATTCGGCTGGTATCATTTCCCCAAATAAGGCGATGCTCCGCCCATAATCACGCGCGTGCGCGGATATTCACTGTAGAAAACAACAAAAATGGTTCACATGGAGGAATACGATCACAAGAAAAGCAGAAGTGTGGTAGAAAATAACTATACACAAACCCAGAGGCCAAAAAAGAAAAGTGGAACAAATGTTAGAATCGGGTAAAGCTCGAGTTTCATTGTCACGTGATTTCCTCTGACCGATCTCATCAATATTCAAGGAGTTGACCTGGTTATGTTGCAAATTTAAAACGGGTATATCTCGTTAACGACATCGACTTTGGTAACGATACGTTTTACACATCTTAGATAATATACTAGAAATCGACTGCCGTTTAAGAAATCCGTTTACATTTTTTATACTTTTACCGACTTCAATCGGACCATGCTCCTTTAACAAGACCGTGTATAAAACGTATGTGCAGCACGTCTGTGCAACGTCAAGCTCGACCGACGGTCAGTTCGATCTAAGGTATTTCGAATTCATTGTTCCGCAACACATAACTTTTCATACTAATGACGTCATCTGAGGTCCGACAACCCACCGACGAATGACGTATCCGTTTACGACATCATAAGTATTACAATTGAAAATCTTCAACATACACGTTTTTTTACGAACTATGGAAGTACTTTTTGATGTCGCAATGACGAAAGCAACCAAAACACCATAAAGATGGATATGCAAAATTTATGGTGAACTCATTACGGAATATCGGAACTACAATAACGTCAACATACACGCGCACTTTGTGACAGTTATGACGTCATATAATTATGACGTAAAATGCCCACATAAAAGCGCCCACATAAAAAACAATGGATTTGGTAGGTGACTAAATGCGAACCGTGACGGATTGTAGTAGTTGTGATACTCTGTACTAAATATTTAATAAACTTGTTACGCCGGCGTATATAAGACGGTCAATACTTGGTTTTTCACCGAGATGGCATTGTGTTCGTGTCATACCATTGACTCGTCAGTATCCTGTTTTTGTAATGAAACAGATAAAACTAACAGTTTTACGTATAATTGTCCTTTGCTATGCTTCAGACAGCTGCTGTCACCATATAGGTGAAATTATCTTGGCGTGAAAATGAACACGAAAGAACGAAACAAACAAATACTGAATTATTTTCTTCCGATGAGTTGTAAACAACAGACCAATCTTTTCAATTTCAAATGACAAAAAAGACATTGGGCAAAAGCCAGTGGGGGACTTCGGACATCTTTGGCCTCGGAATTCAGGTACATTCCGTTACAAAATCAACATAGAGGTCAAATGGGCCCGACCCTTAGGTTCTAGAGTCTAGAAAAAAATGGGGGCACAGAACCCCCCCCCCCCCCCTAAAACACAGAGTTAACTTGGCATTGATTTTAACCAATTTGTTGAGAAGTGACGACTCATTTTTATTTTTTTTTTATAATTCTTTTGATTTAAGCCCTTTCACATTAACTGTGGGGTTGATGTTTTGAGTGGAAAATAGTTACGTTTCCTGCGAAATATTTGACAGCATAATTAATTTTCCTTGTACCTTACGTCATTTTGAGGGAACAATGATGATTTTGCCACTGAATACATAAGTCCAGCAATTAAAGCGAAAGGGTGTATTGTATGTTTTCATCTTCAGTTATCAGTATTTGTTCCTTTCACTAGGGACCGAGACACCCTTTCCAGGAATCACATCGTTGGTAATATGAGCCCGGCCTTTGATATTTACAAAAATCTACTCATATATGTGTTCTTGTCTTTGCTTACGTTAATCTATATAACTATATGACAAGATCACATTTATGAGTGACATTTTTATGCAATTATTACAACATCAATAGCCTGTAATTTTGGTTAAATGCGTTTAGATTTAGACGTAATACAATAATTATATTTAAAGAGTTTTGCTGATTAGGACCGATTCTTTTGAAATGGCTGTGTCCGGGATTTCGATTTTAAAATACGAAACATTTAAAGTTTTAAAATTTCAATTCCCACAGGACTTGAGGTTTTGGGAGCCGAGCTAAAATTTTGGTAGCCTTGGGCCACCACTGTCCGGCCACCAATTTCCGTCACTACCGAGAATCATTTTTTAAAGATAATTTCACGAGACCATAATTCTACGACCACTACTTGATGAATGGAAGACAACCCATCGATCATACCAAAGATCTCAGTCGATATTCATTAAGCGTTTAAGGAATGTATAATCAATATGCATATTGACCTGATCTGGACACAGGAACCGGTTGAGGGTCGGTTCGAGCCCTGTACAGTTTTTATATATCATACTGTGTCAATGCAACTGCTTGAATGGATTTGAATATTTCAACGAATTGTTGCTTAACTCCCAACGGTGTGTCATGACCTTGAACCAAGGTTTCATGTCATGATAAGCATTATCTTACTGTAGTTTTGCCTCTTTCATTGAGTTGAAATTCAGGGATGCTATTTTGAGGCTTTAAATAGTGGAGGGGGAAGAATTTTTTTCCATACACTACCTTAACCCCTCTTCAAATTAGCGATGACCGTTTTATGCAACTTTAGGGGTTGATGTTGTTATATCATAAATTGAAATAACTTTATAAGGTTTGTAATCGTGTAAATTCATATCAATATCAAAATTAAAGAATTTTTTAAATCAAGTTTTCCGTGTTATTTTCTTGGGTGTTTCTCATATACCTCAACGTAAAATCAAAGTTCACTGTGATATGACGATCATTTCACTATTATATTGGTACAACCCCCCTTTTAAAATTTTAATCTTGAAGCTGAAGATTATGCTTAATGTTCATATGCATTATTTAAATATTCAAATTGACATTTCCTGGCAAATAATCCCGAAAGAGCCACCTTAAATATGTTTGAAACCTGTTGATCCTTGTTCTCTAGATGGAGGAATATTTGTAAATATGTGTCCTTTGATTGTGCTGCTTTAGCCGTGAGTGAGAAGGTGGGCGCTCGTAAACCGGTTAACCACACCAATAGAGTGACGTTTGTTACTTCAATTAACCGTCTTAAGTCGGTATCGTACCCGCAGCACAATCGAATATTTTTGTAATGTCGTTCAGTGTATTTTCTACTATTATCATTTTTTTGTGCAGGTCCTTCGTGATTTGTGTCATACAGCTTCTGTCTTCTCTTTGATAACTTGTTAAATTTGACAAGTATATAAAAAAGAAAAATCAATACGAATTTTGAGACAATCTCGTATTAAAACATTTACCAATAGTTGTGACAAGAAAATACATGTCGATGCAGTTTTTAGTTCTAAACTATAAAAATATTTACAATTATTCATTTCTTAGAAATTATATTCAATTCCCGACTCAATGGAATAGAGAAAATGACAGCAGAAAAATATAATGACTTGGCAATGTTATCCAAAAATAATTGAATATTGATATGGTCTTTAACTTTAAGCTATAATTTAACTTATTTGTTCGTTTATCAAGACATTATAATATATGTGTGTTCAACTTTAATGTAAAAAAGTGTAAAAATACGAACTTTGATGTGTTCCCTTGCTGATATTACGTGGGTACTTGCTCTTTTTATTTCGTTAATAATTTAATACTAATGGGATTCATTTCATATTAAATTAAGATAAAAGGCAATTGGCCAGAAAAAATCGAAAGATATATTTTTCTTTGATTTTTTTCCACAGATTCCTATGTTAAGGATTCAGGAAACTAAGATGCTCTCCAGGCCAAAGTAGATGGACAATTTACTGTTTTAAGTTTTAAAATTATGAGCATCCCTTACTTTATTGTTGATATTAGTTTGATCAAAACATTTGGGCAGAAGCTTATCATTTTGAAATTGTACTTAGCCTCGTTAAAAAATTTTTTTAATGCAAAGAGTAATAAAGAGTAACGGGTGTCAAAACAGAATACCTACATGCGCCGGTAAAGAACTTGATATTTCACTATGACAGTAAATTACGTTTAATAAGTCAATCTTACCACATAATGTTGAATGGGTAGAATTGCAGAAATGGGCGTGTATTCTAGTAACGGCATTGGCTGTGCATGATATCGTAGTACATCTTCTAAATTGTAAAATATTATCATTTGCAGAAGTATCTGTAAGAGAAACGATATGTATAATTGACACACATTTGTTCCCTGATTATATCTATTTTTTCAGAAACTAGATCGATATGAGTTTGATTATCATTTGGGGCTTAATTAATAAAATTTCAGTTTTGACAAATTGCAGGTATACGAAAATCGAACACTCTAAAATATATGCCACAGAAGAACAGCGTTGAAAATATGTATTGTACCTTTCACAAACTTTTACAAATTTTATCACACAATCTTACTTTTTCCAATTATCAATACATTAGTATTATTCGGAAGAATAACCACATGATATCAGACAATGCAATGATAATTAAAACAATAAATATTTATATCAATTTGATTAATATTAATTATGTATATATATATATATATATATATATATATATATATATATATATATATATATATATATATATATATATATATATATATATATATATATATATATATATATATATATATATATATATATATATATATATATATATATATATATATATATATATATATATATATATATATATATATATATATATATATATATATATATATATATATATTATATATATATATATATATATATATATATATATATATATATATATATATATATATATATGCATATATACATAATTGATGTTTGATTCATTTAATTTATAATTATCAGTTCATTAACATTCCTCGAATGCGGCCGGAATCTACTTACAAATTCTGTATAAAGAAATTCTGTTTTTTCCGCCACATTTAAAGCCATGAGTGCCCTGACAATTAATATAACAATCCATTGGACTTTGTCGTGACATGAGGGGAATCGCTTTGTAACAGAAACATAATTTCCCCTGAAATGCAATTATCAATTGATGAAAAAAAAAAATGAAATAAATAAATAAATGAAAATATGTAAAACGCCGATACATATTATGTGTAACGTCAGAAATCATTTTGTTGTAATATTTATAGCAAATATTGAATCATCAAATATATTTCTGTGCATCAGGAAACATCTGCTTAGCATTTTACATTATTTAAACGACAATTTGAATTATAATACAGTTATGAAGATACCACATCCGAAATCAAAACTGCTTAACATGAAACAAATATATGTAATTTCCGATTATATTTTGTTCAGGTCACAAAAGTGGCTGCAAGGAAAGAGTAGGCTAGTTACGAAACAGCTATTTAGCAGCAGTCATCATAACCCTTATTGCAGATAAACATTATCATTACTATAACCGAATTAATGTATACAACCATCACCAAATATGATTATCAATTCTTGATAAATCAAGTCAATATAGCTCCGCAAAATTTGGGGAAATGCGTTGTTTCTTATATTCTTGTATTAATAATAATTATTGTCGATTTTATGAATACTTACTTGCATACCATAAAACATGAACTTTTCTTTGAAGACACAGAAATTGCTACATTCGTTAATATTGTTCACTTCCACAAATCTGGAATTTCCTTTCCTGAAGCAGCCTGCAATATTGCAAATTATTGCTAATCCGTTGAAACATTTTGTTTATGCGTATCTCTATTATACATGCAGTACAATGAAATCCAATAGGTGTGACTTAGTAAATTTACAGACAATTAATTTAAAAAAATAAACTAAATAATTAACTACTGCTACTACTACTACTACTACTACTACTACACAACAACAACAACAACAGCAGCAACTACAACAACAACAACTACTACTACTATTACTACTACTGGTACTACTACAAAACAGCAACAACTAGTACTATTAATAATAATAATAATAATAATAATAATAATAATAATAATAATAATAATAATAATAATAATAATGGTAATAATAATAATAATTATTATTATTTTTTTATAATGAGATGATAATGGTTTATGTCTTTTCAAGGTAAATAGCCTATGTATATAAGACCAGAGTAGCCACCAGCAAATGTATGCACGGAATATAATAATAAGGTCATGTAATGAAATTAACTTTTGCTGTTTTGAGCAAGGAAAAAGTACAACATTTTATCATATATAACTATGCTACTAAGTAAATTCCGATAACTGCTGTTATTTATGGTGATCATCAAATCGTTAAAGGGAGAAACTATCTAACTATTATTTTTAAAGTGTAAAAAGAGCTTTTTAATGATCGACCATACATCAACACAATTTTTCCTAACCGCATGAAAACAATAACATACAGAATGATATAAGAATACAAGGCATATCTAACGTTCACAAAATCTTTGTTGAAATTGTAATGACGTTACTCATCCGCCTACAAAGCACCAATGAATACAAAAATAAATTAAGTTACGCGATTGTTGCACCCATGCTAGAGTAGCAACACGTTTGAAGATAAGAGGAATAGCACAAATTTGGAAGAGCATTGTATAAAACTGGTGATATAATAATCTCACAAGCGACCAATCTTTTAAGGGACCTCTACACTGCTCAACATGATAATACTTTCAAGTACGAAAGAAACTGGTGTAATGTCACAAATATAATAACGCATTATGCTTGACCACTAGTCTTTTCAATTCTACAAAATATGAAGTTTTGAGGAGATGAAATTTGATATGTATTTCAAAACGCAGGAATACGAAATAAATCGTCTTCACTTCATACCTTCATATGATATCCACTGGGAGAGATGCGTACTATTGCTAATCCACATTTTCAGAGATGTAGATTGGTTATGGATGAAACTGTAGTATGATTGAATAATCCATTAAATTTATGAAGATTGTATCTATAAACATTTTAAAAAGTTATGCCTTCATGTAAGTAACGGCTAATCAGCCATGTAATTTTCAGCTACAAGGACTTACTTGAAAATGGATTTAGAGAGTATTTTGTTAGAGTATTCAGTCGATAAATTTTCATTTATAAATAGTTCCACCCAACGTCCTATTTCAACGAATTTCACCATGTATTTAAGTACAGTGCTTGGCTACTTTGATATGTAGTTCGAGAGTTCCTTGTATTGAAGGACATTCTACTTCACAACTGATTATGTATTAAACAAACACCAACTAAAGGTGAACATTGCATGTGTTAATACAAATGTAATTGATGCAATGTCGCGAAAGCACCATCAACAATAAACCACAGAGGAAAACCATGGACCATTGAAAACCACATGACAGGTAAGACGTCCAGAATGAATAAACTTCTTCTGCTTGTCTCGCCACATTCTCCAGCAGAAAGTCGTAATCTTACGGAAAACATAAAAGTATTTTAAGACTGCTTTGAAGTGATGAATTTGGACAGACATTGCATAGAAATTATTACCTTTATAATATCAGGCAAGCCAAACCCGTCCTCAGTGAGGAACTTCCACATAAAATCCAAGAAAATTAGACCTAGTATTTTATATATCTTTAAAACCACTATACCTTAATTGACGATGGGTTGTAGCAATAAAAGTTTTAAAATTGATATCTCCAGGTTGCAGCAAACTTCCTTCGTATTGATTGATACATGTTTTCCTCGCATTGTCCCAGTTTGCAGGCTCAGCATGAAAAATAAGGAATCGTTTTGCTACTGTAGAATATAAAGTGAACAGTGAAGTTTTAAATACTATACAGAGGACATATTTATGTTAAATTAAAGTAAATATTCTATTTTTATCACATTAAGAATCGATAACACTATCAATTTTAAATATGTATATTGAACAGCCGTAGTTTGTTCAGTTGGACGCTTAGGTCATGAGTTCGAGTACAGACGGTGATTTGCCGACATCCTGCGTTCAGTTTTAGAAAAGAAAATTAAAACCATTGTCCTTTGCCGCGATAGTCATGGCACGTAAAAGATCCCGATTTTCCTCCAATGGTTTCTGTTAAATATATCAAAAATGCATTGTGTAAGAATCCCTGTAAAAGTGAAATATTCTGGTTTGACCTTTTGTGAAGTTTCATAATTTCGAAGGACATTTTAGATAACAGAACTGTAACACTTATTTGAGATGCAAAACTAACGTCAGAGATTTATCAGTAAGACGAAGGAAATTTCGACTTGCTCATTTCCGTTTCAATCCTATATCATTCTAACGTAAGGCAGAATGCTGGACGATTGAAAACCTACTTACCCCCTATACATATACATTCTGCAGCTATTATCCACAGAATTAATATACAATAGATATGCATGCCTTCTTTCCTTCCTAGTCACGGCCATTCAAGGTCACCCCGCATTCATCCCACTACCCAGTACGTTGTGAATGGGGTTATGTATATCTGATAACATAATATGCACACGTGTAGGATCTTTTACCTGTGTTTTATTTCTTGCAGTGCAAAATTTGTTAGATTTCCACCTGAGTTAAATATCTGCCTGTGTAACAAGGCACGAATAGTATTAATCTTAAAATGCAAGATGTTTATTAATTACATTTATTGACCAAATGATGAAGGAAGTGATTATGACACCTTTACCTATTCCCGCTGACACTTATGTCTCATGTTTCGGAATCTATAAGAAAATATAATGTGTCTAATGTTTGTTTGACTCATGTGAAACGAAAAAAGAATATGATATATATGAATGAGAGGAAGAACATATACCCAATTAAACAAATTCATATACAGCTAATCATCATGAAAAGTATAATTGATGAATATAAGTAAGCATAAGGCAAACGTAATTTCATATTAATATAACTATTACGTGCATAGCTCAGTTGTTAAGATAAATGATCAGCTATCAGACAGCCATGTATTTGAAGGAGATACTTAAAAATGTTAGATGTAGCGTGGAGATCACCGATCACTGATAATAAACAAATGCCTTTGGAATAAACTAAATCATCCGTACTTTGATATATCTTTCTATAACATTTTAGGGTAATGGTGTTTCATTCAGATTAATAAGTATGTGATAGAGCTAACTTATGACATATCCTGACCTACGGATTCGATGGTTTGCTAAGTAGTTGAATTGTACAATGGTTTAAAGTAAACAATTTTATAGAGATAATGTCGAGTGTCGATAATTTCAAGTAGAAATGATGTTAAATTTGAAAATAACACTTACAACTATTTTTTAAACAAAACGTTTCAGTTTCAGTGAATTTTATTTCATATAAGAAGCGACTAAGATGAACTGTCCTAAAATTCGGTAAAAATTACACTGTTCAATTAAAAAAAATCACCATAAAGGGGCATTAAACTTTTAACAATTTTTATACTTGAAATAAAATTAGGTTATTAATCTTTCATTTGATGCAAAAAAGTATAGCTTAGTAATTTTATGAGAGAGACAGAATCCCAAAAAGGATCTGGCATTACAGGTTTTGTGCAATATCCTCTGTCCTTAAACGGATCGGCATTCACCACCTCTAACTAGCATTAGACTTTTTCACAGTGAAGCACCGAACCTAAATTTCAGTGAAGTGATAATTTATCACTAGACCAAAACTTCTAGAACTGAAACAGCTAAGAGCAACCACTAGCGGTTGAACATCGTGTCTATGTATTGCAATGTGGATCTGGCGTCACTAAGTTCATAAAAAGAAGTCCTTCCATTCTCACCCCCAATTAAGAAAAATAGTAAAGTTGGTAGTGCGCAGATCTCCGTGCCGAAAGTTCCGTGTACAACTGAATTTTAATGATTGATGGATTTGTTGTTGTTTTACGTCACTCCACGATTATTTCACGTATATATTGACGGTATCTGCCTGATGTATCGCATAGAAATGTTTACCTTTGCAACGGATCCACCCAAATCCGTGAGGGATCTTTTACGTGCCACTCCTACCTTGACACTGGACCCCGGTCTTTAATGTCTGATTCGAAAGAAAAAAGAGGAGTTACTGGCTCAGTTATGTGGCAGAAGTCACCATGGAGCTATACAATAGAACACCGGTGTGCCCACGGCGGAAGTCGAACCCCAGTCCTTTTGGTCACAAGTCGAGTACCTCATCCACTGGGTCACATCAGCTTAAAATTTTAATGAAAGTATTGTTGGGTTTAACTTTGTTTTAATCAGGGCATATTACATTGAAATTCACGTTTTGGCATTGGTTTTACAAGAATGGCTGCAATATCTATATCAATATAGAAATGATGCGTTCTTCTACTTTTTAATTGATCGCATTCGATTAAAAGCGATGCGCTTAATAGAACGTGTCCATGAGTCACATCAGAGTACTTGAATCTATGACGTCAAAATGAACATTAAACATGAAATAGCAGGTAGTGATTTCTTTTCCATGTGCTCGGTTCGCAATACTTTTAAGTTATGTAAGTTAAGTTATTAAGTGTGATAAAATTATTCAATTATTTTGTTCTATAACGCACATTTATTGCAGTTTGAAGTATTTTGATATAGAATAAAAAGGTATATTTGAACTTCATATGTGACATACGGAAGTAACTGGTGTCACATCATTAGGACACTAACAACAATGTACAGTGGGCATTCACTGACCCCAGAAATTCAGAGGTGAGACAAAGGATCCATTTCATCAACATGTGTAAATTTTCGACTAACTAAATCTTTCGACAATGGCGTAAGTCGACTTACTTACTTAGTTCAAAGAAATGTGTGTTTCATCAACCCGTGTAAGTGGGTATGTACATAAAGATCCGAATAGTGAGTTGACTAACTACGCAAAACAAATGCATGCATGCAGTACAAAGAAATATCACTTTAGTAGTCAGAGTGTACTTCTTATAGATGTTTCACCTTTAAATACATTTTTTTTTCCAGCACTTGCTTACATTTCCATCTACACACGATGCTTTTGTAAACATTTAGTGCCGTCATGGAATCGTATGCAATACTTAAAAATACGTCATCAAATGAAAGGGATTACCAGATGAGTACATATATGTGTCCACATAGGTCTATATAAAGTCAGGCGGATCAAGAATTGTGACGAAAGAGAAAAATAGAATCCTCCCTTCCCTTTCTGGCAATCTAGTATAATCATGTATTAATATCCAAGACGACTAACACTCTCCTCAAGTCCCCCTAAAAATAAAATTAGCAAAATTAAGTAAGGCAAACTATCTTTTTGGTTAAATGTGGATAGTATATCGTACTATTCACTGAATGGAAACATTAAAGAAGACTAAAAGCCATTACACTGATTTACACCAACACTTAGTAGAGGAAGGAGGTTGGCGTAGAGTTTCGACTAAATCTACGCTAAACGTAGAATTACGCCATTTGATGAAACGCAAAATAGTTGAAAATTTAGTCTGGTCGGTTATTTACACCAAATTTAGCCTACGCCAAAAGTTAAACCGTTTGATGAAACGGGCTCCAGGTCCCGAGAGGAGTGCACGTCTACTGTTTGGCTAGTGACACCCGCCGTGAATGTCCTTTAAAGAGACTGATTTTATCAAACATTATTGAAAATATACTTTGTGTGCCTTTTATCATGTGGATGTGGAATATAAATTAATTTCGTACAATGTTTATTGAAATTCGTTGTGTAAGTTGTAGTCCATCTAATGTAATGACCAGAATGACCATGCTCCAAGATACAACTCGTTTCATAAAACGCAGCATGGAAATTTATTTGAGATCCTCTAGGTATATGATTCAGGTGTTTTATCAATGTGGCAACAGCCATGCAGGACAAATAAAAATGAGCAGATAAAAATGTAATAAAATCTTTTCTGTAGTAATGCAATTGCGACTTAAATATAAATGACAACGTCACTCAAATGTCGTGTTTAACTGGCTTATCTGGCCCATATTCCAACTGAACGCAAATGCAGTACAAATCAATAACCCAATTGAAATGCTTATGACTTTTATTTCAAATATATGTAAAGTATTTTTCATTTCCTTTCCCTGATCTTCACTACACATTGCAAGTAAAAAGAAATATTCAACTGACTTAAGGACGTAGTCTGGTCAGCGATTTAGTAATCTGCTTAACGGGAGGTAACTCGTAATGTCGCGATGATCTGACGTATTCAATCGTTACAGAAAATGCAATAGTAATATTCAATAATTTGTCTATTACGCAATTGTTTGTAAATTATCATATAATATTGAAGAAAACGGTTTTTAGAGTTATTCTTTTAACCACACCATCTGTTTGGTATCGTAATCGCACTACAATCAAATATTTTTGTAATGTGTTAAATGTTCTATTATATTATTTATATTCATGTATTGTATAGCTCCATGGTGACTTCTGCCACGTAACTGAACCGGTAACTCCTCTTTTTTCTTTTAAACAAAGCGTGTTTTACGACATACCGGTTTCCGTCGCTTTTGACAATTGACGACGGTGATTTTAAAACAACAAAAGCACTAGATAGGGAACTAATAGCTAAGGCCGGTATATTTAATTATCTTGAAACAATCAAAATTAAATTTAATGGAAAAGAGATGGTTTTTATATTTTACCCTTAGAGTGCCAAAGTTTTTGAAAAGGTCTGCATATTGATGTCATGCAGCAGATGATGACGTCGTTGTGACGTTACGTAGTGACGTTACGTCGTCGCACCTGCTGTATACGCTCTGTGGAAAGGTATGGTATCTTTGAGCCGTTATATCTCAGGACTCGTTTATAGTGGAGGTATGATTTACAGATCATTTTAAACTTTTAAAACATATTACGATATTATTACTGACATTTTCATGGAAGCAGTTATATATGTACCATAAAAGCAAATTGTTCAAGGAAATATATGTAATTGTTTTCCAAGTAGCCTCCATCTTCCTAAAGGGGGAGGGTCTTTAATGTGTTTATATATTTTGATTATATCAAATGACACTGTGTTAATTTGCATTGATTCTAGAACAATAATTTGCTCCATAACACGATACGTTTTTGTTATTATTTAATCTACCTCTGACTGTTCTTATAGAATATGCATGAAGTAGCCAGTTGTAGATTTTAATTCTTCTCACTGGCTCACCAGACTACCCCCTTAAATATGACACCTCTTCATCTTTTCTATCCTAAATCTCTTATATTGAAAATTAATAAAAGAGACAAATCTAGAAGTTTACCCTGTGTCGCCAAAGTATTATATACTTAAGAAACTATTCATATATCGTCATTTTATACCTTATTTATAGATTGTGTATTTCATCCAATCAGGAATCTGTCACCAATATATAATACGGACGTATTGAAGTATTTGCTATGTGTCTTAGTGTTGCTGTATCAATAGGGAACAGCGGTGACCTGTAAGGACTTTTAGAATGTAGCGATCAGAGATGTGTGGTCAGTAATATATTCCTACGGGTGAGATAATCGGTATACTGAGAGTTTAGAACCCCATTCAGAACATCAGTGCATATGCTAACTAATAAAGCTTCAGTCAAAGACTTTCCACAAAGCAATTATACCTCGACATATTACAGAATCTATGAAATAAGAGAAAATTCGAGAATCCAAATGTATTGCTTAAATTATGATGAAACATTACTACTCAACATGGTGTTAGAGAGAAGTTTCGATTTTAAAGATAAAAAATGCGTTAAAATTGAATGAATATTTCAACACCATTACTCAATTACATATGTTATGTTCTTTGCAAAATTTGATATATAACGTATACCCCATGAAAAATGCTCAAATCAACATGTAAAATGGGAAGAGAAATAAGTGATTCAATCACTTGACATAAAAAGCATTCGAAATAAACTTTACTTCTTTTATAGTGTCTCACCCCTGAAAATATAGGCTTTTAGTAAAAGGTAAGAGCAAATAATTCCAATACAATCATATCATGTTGGTAGAATATAATGTTTGATTTTGTGGGATAGGCTGCATTTCAAATATCACAATGTCCCAAGGAAGATGACTTACATAATTGGAAGTGCAACACTTGTGGAAAGGTGACAAAATGACACAGATAACTTAGCCGCTTCAGATTATAATTTCATTCAGCTATAATATACTATTCAGAGAAAACGCATAACCATTTGTTATTTATTTTGCAGCATTAATGTGGGTGTTTATAGAACAATTCAATTGTACAAATTTATAACAAACAGTACGAAATAAATGCTGATATTCAAATTCTAATCTTGAAGGCTCTCAATCTTATAAAGTTTAATTAAGTTAAATACACTAATTTACTCAGATAAAAAATGTATCTATGCTGAACAGACGCAAAATGAACAAGCGCGGAATGCATTAACATCCATGTTAAAAGTTATATTGAAGTTGGTCAAAGGTCACGGTCAAGTTCGCATGATTAAAATTTCTGGTACCAACGGAAAGGTATTGTAATTAGGAACACACATGCCATATATGAAGGCCCTAATTATTCCGGTTAAAAAGTTAAATTGTTATAGGTCAAAGGTCACGTTCAAAGTTACATGATTAGGAATTTCGTACCATCAGAAAGATATTGCAATTAGGGACACACATGCCAAATACAAGGCCCTGAGTCTTACGGTTAAAAGTTACGACCAAAGTTAAAGTTTTTGTGACAGACGGACAGACAAACGGGCAGACGAATGAGATTGAATGTTTCCACGCTTTCGCGAAAAGTGGGGGACAAAATAGTAGTATATACACAATTTCAAGTTATGATGTCAAAACCAGTAATCTTACTCCAATTGACAAGATATTCATCGAAAGTTTTTTTTTTTAAATTTGGGAAATATCAATATTTTATTCGGTCTCGAGAGTAATACTGTGCGAGGGCAGATTGATATTTTGTGAGCCTCGAACTGATGGGGTAAGTAGGGATGTTCCTTTTAAGTCCTACTGTTCTTTGACTATATAAGGTCGTGTATGCAAGGACTGGTCTCTTTGGTCGATTTATATCGACGAGGTAGTACTCTAAAAGAAGAAAAAAAAAAAAAAAAAAAAAACAGAAGACATCTGACAAAGCTGTACGACACAAATCATCAAGGACCTGCACACAAAAAATGACAATAGCATAATACACACGGAACAACATTACAAAAATATTCGAATGTGCTGCGGTTACGATACCGACTTAGGATGGTCAATTGAAGTAACAAACCTCACTCAATTGGTGTGGTTAACCGATTTAGGGGCGCCCACCTTCCCATTCACCGCAAAAGCACGACAATCAAAGGTCACACACTTAAAACTTTATAAATAATCCTCCATATAGAGACAAGGATCAACAGGTTTCTTAAGGAGAGAGGGCTAAAGTAAACAAGACAAGTGGCTTTTGAAAAATGAACAAAAACGGCGAAAAAGCAGTGATCCATTACTTGCATAAAAATGTTTATCACCGACGGATATCAATAATCATGTAGTTAAACACTAGGGAAAGATGCCTCTTAATATGCTACAGGGAAAATGCGGATGGCAGAGATAGGCTTGAGGATAACCCCCGTCCTGGAAGGCCTGTCACGTTTGCAACACCAGAAATAGTCAATTAAGTCCATGATATTGTTATGACAGACAGACGAGTTACAGTCTGTTCAATCAGCTGGGAAGATTATTACCTCGGTTTTCTCCGATGCAGATGGTATTCTGCTGATAGATTTTCTACAAAATGGACAAAAACTAGTGGCACATACTATGCTTCACTTCTGACGCAGTTACGGGAAAATATTTAACTTAAGCGCCACGGAAAGCTCACTAAATGTGTGTTGTCCTATCAGGACAATGCTCCTGTTGACAAGTCTGTCATTGCCATGACTGCCATTCATGATTGTGGCTTTAAATTGATTGAGTATCCGCCCTATTCACCTAACCTTACTCCAACAGACTTTCTATTTTCAAAACTGAAAACAGCTATTTCCGACACTCACTTTCAGTCCGATGCGGACGTCATACATGAAGTGGATGACTTTCTGAACAGCCAAGAAAAGGAGTTCTTTAAGAGTGGCTTGGCATCGAAGCCCTCAAACACCGCTGGCAAAAGTGTACAGATACTGTCGGGATAATGTTGAAAAATAATACAACATGTCCGATAAAATTCAAATCCTTCAATATGAGGCTCACAACATATCACTCAGTCCTCGTATATATACAACACCATCAACAGAAATAAAGAACAAAATGGCTATAGCAAATTTTGGAAAGAATACCACTGGATGTCCGATAATCAAAGCCCAGACACAATACTGCACATTTCATAGTTTTGAGTTCAGCAAAACAATTGAGAATCAAAAATGTACTGAAACCAGGTGCGCGGAAAGAATGAGCATCGTTTGACTGCATGGTTAGTCCACTGCGAATGTTCTAAAGAACCTCTCGCCTTTGTTGATAATTTGTAAGATGGTAGATGGACTTCACTGCACATACACATGATAATGTTCTAGAATATAATATGCTATTATGAAAAAGGGGACATTATTCTGTCTCGAAATAGCCTTCCATCGACTGTGTAACTTCCTTAGAGACCAATGCAGTTTATCTCATATCCCTGTGTATATAGTTGACTTGTTAGTCACCTGGCCCCTGGAACTCTTAGGAGCATTGCTAAAGCATAGCGTATGTGTTGTGAAATGAGAACGCTATAAACTAGTGAGGGATGAATGGTGTTACTCAGGAAAGGAAAAAAGTAATACAGAAGTTGAAATTTGTCATAAAGGTGTGTAACAGACTGTCTGTATCGAAAGACAAGAGAGAATTTACGTACGAAACATAGTGTTGTTTAATTTTTTTCGTATGGAGAGAGAAAGATGTATACTAACTAGAAACACATGTATTATCATAATAGTCTCCGGTGTGCTTGTTGTCCTTCACAAAATGAGGAACACAACGGTCAAAAATGAGGTTACTGTGTATACAATTGCCATATTTATAAGTAGTTGTATTTAACCTAATGGAAATCTGGTTTCAAGTGTATGTTGAAGAATTGTCGACAAATGAAAGACTTGATGCTTGTTTAAGAAGATTTGAAATGTTCCGGTAATTCCTTTGAATTCTCCAGGATCTACATCTGATTGTCTCCGTTCCCGGAATATGTTGTTTCACAGTACGAATGAAGACCTTGTTTTATATATGTCAGTGGTCCTGTGAGTGAAACTGATATACATGTACGCTTGGTGAAGCAACATGTTCATCCCACAATGTAGTTTTGTGTATGTTGGAGTCCAGTATATATATGACAATTAGAGCAAATCAATTCTGTTTTCTATATCGACTATAATTCGACATACTTTTAGTAAATCTAACCTTTCTGTTTTTCGTACAACCTGAAATTACTGTGACATGGTATTGCACATTATCTTAAATATGGTTGATCGCAATATCTTTTAATGACTGCTTAAAGAAAGAACGAGAGAAAGAAAAAATAACAGAAATAATGGAAATGGATGCAACATTTTATCTTATGTCAAATAAGCGCATTTTGCATTAAGCTATTGCAATTGCTGAGCCTTTCCTTTACATTAATAATTTTTTACAGTATTCGTTCCATAAAATATTGATATGCGAGATGCCTATTTTGAAGGACTGTAATCGCTGTTATTAGAGATATCATATAGTCTCCTTTCAGATGTAGTCTGAACACTTACATCCTCTTTAAACGCTATAGTAGTGCACTAACAGGATAAGCTGAAAGCCTAAATGTGCAACATTTTATTTATAACTAATATAATTTTTACATCGTCATTAAAAGATATATAGGCAAGTGGAATGTGAACATAAAACTATTAAGGAAGATGCCATTATGCAGAAGTTGGGTGTTTTATACGTTTATGGATACGCATAGCATATCGTCTCGGGTACTCTAAATGGTTTATAGATAATCGTATGTACGGTTTATTGTTGAATTTGCCATCTCCGTCAAGAAAAAAATATAGAAATTACATGACCAAAGTATGAGAATTATCAGGATGTATAGTGAAACACAAAATAAAGAGTGTTTTATCCACTGTGATGAAGTCATGAGGCGCAATCAAGTACCATTTTCAAGGATGACTGGCTGACTACACTCAAGGATTTTTTTTTTCTCATTTGTACAAATCTCAATGTCATTAGAATCTAATGTGAATTCCTTTTGACAAGTGTATTGGTAGTATAGAGAGAAAATAAGAAGAAGACACACCTCCCAAAGTAGGGTGTGATTGAGTGCATTTAAGAAACATATGCAACCACCACAAAGATATACATGTATACATTATTTAAAATAAAAAAAAACGAATAAGGGTAAACCATATCTCATAGTCCATGGAATAAAAAGACAATATAGTGTATAGTGTCATATTCAGACAAATGCGAACTCCAATAAAATTGAAGTGAGGCGGGAGGATTAAGTTCCCCCTGGTTGCATGAAACACCCGTCGCAAAAGTCCTGCAACAACTTTTCTAGACGAGGAAGTAAATGCATAAATATAAACGTATGAACACATGAAGGAGAATAGTTCAATTCAAGTAAACCAGAATCAGTCAAAAAGATGTCAACTAAATAGAGAAAATACCGAACTGGCAATACAGGCACAGTATATCACATAGATCACGAGCACTTGTATTGGTAATACAAATCTTAGACGTCATATAGGCAGTAAACGCCTGAAAGAGACATCCATAACCGGATCAAACGTAAAATCACGCTAAACCAATTGTAACAATACCTTTATACCGAAGTTTAAAAATCTCTCAAGAGTCTATCAGGACAGTATGAAATATAAAAATCGTATTATATTATGGTCTCAACTGCAACATATAAAACGGTTTCTGAAGAGTATAATTGTCAAGAAAGAAACTGTGAATTGTATAGGAACCGTCTGTAGAAAAGTTGCAGAAATTATTCTTAATTTTAAAAATAATTTATCAATAATTATATGAAAAAGGATTCGTCAGTAAAATACAAATGGTCAGTGTGGTTGTTTCATGTTTCATTGTGTTTGGTTTATATGTTGTGGCTGCTGTTGTTGTTGCCGTTTGACTTCTATGTGTCAAGCACTAGTTTGAATGGCAAAGTGGAGTCAAACATGAAAAAAAAAAAAAAGAAAAAAAAAACCGCTATATAAAATGCTCGCTTTAAACAATAGAATTATGTTTGATTTCCTACTGCATATATATTATAAATGTAAAATGATTATCGACATAGATTTTTGTTACAGTAGATTAAGAGACTTATGGTTTTATGTGTGCTGTACTTGTCAGAACTTTAAAATGGGGAGTGACAGACGAGATGAAAATGCTTGTGGCAAACATCTTACGCCTATAAATATATTAAATGATACAGACAGCAGTCATTCCAAAGAAATATAAATTTCACAATAACTTGGAAAGACAAATAAATACCTTATATCATAAAATAAGATTCATTCTGTATACGTTTATTACTATTGCTTTATACGTTGGTCTAGATTAAAACAAATGACATAAATGCCAATAAGAGTTAGGAAAATTACCCAGAGACAGGAGATGAACAGTAGCGGTCAAGAAGCAATTAAGCCAGGAAATGTGTCTGTGCTACGCACTTGGCTGAAAGTTAAGACAACATATAACAGCCATATTAATTGTTTGGAAATCTCACAAAATTGTCGACGAATGATATAATTTCTATGCTCAGCTTGTGCACGAAATCAATATATATTGTTGTAATATACTCCACAGGTTTCGCAAATGGTAACCTAAAGGAAAATACACTTAAAGCACCTGAATTAGTTAGAAAGCAACCTTATGGTCGTATTGATGCCTATTGTAAAATGGTATCGCATTCTTGAACACTACTTGGGCTTTATAGTGTCTAATTGCTCAAATAAAAACCAACCCCGAAAACTGCATTTTACGTATATCTGCCTTCGTATATTTAAAAATAAAGAAGTATCTATGTCAGTATAAAAATTAAATGAAAAATATTTTGATATGGTCATACACATTAATAGAAATACACATGTGCATGTATACGAATTATTTAAATTCAGGAATGATAAAGGTATTTACTAGCATTGACTTACATGTCTATCGGAAATGGCTAACTACAAAGCAAAACCTTTCTTGGAATCTGGCTTGCGTCGTGAGATTGACACTGGGGTTTCGCTCAGATCTGAGAAAAACCTCAAAATTGAGCAAAAACTCGAAAGTGCGTCACATGAATACATTTCCATCTCAAATTGAGTTCCAGCTCAATATGCGTCCCACGAACATTTTGCCCGGCTCAAGTCAGTCAGAAAGTTGACAAAAAGTCAGTCGAAACAGCTTCCTCCTAGTCTTAAACATAAAGAAGTCACGTAAATGTTTTAGGTAATATCACAAGCGAAATAGACGTAACTTTACATATAAAATCTCATATTATGTTATTCTGGGGCTTATAAACAAGACATTGAACATTAATATGATTTTCATACAAGCATGTTTAATGTGGTCATAACTTTTAAAAACTTTTATGATATAGATCAATATCTACGTTGTAACGTTGATATATAAAATGATGTCATGATATGACGTCATCATATATGGCAAGAGCAATGGGGTTAACGGCCTTCACCTGTCCGCTTCGAGTTTGACATAATTCCGGATCCCAATTTCAGAGGGTGGGAGGGGAGTGTTACATTAAAAGCTTATTGATAATTTACATAAAATCATTTACTACAGATGACGTCTAATTCACTATTAAGGATGATCACTCCTGACGTTTGGTTCCCGCTATTGGGTGCAGCGGTGTCCTATCCTTCTAATAAGACATTAAAAACCGAAGTCCCGTGTCACGGTAGGCTTGGCGCGTAAAAGATCCCTCACTTCTTGTGGGTGGGTCCTTTAACATTGCACATGTATAAAATTTCTATGCAATGCATTAGGCAGGGGCTATCATCAATGATATACGTGAATTAATCGTGAAGTGATGTATAACAATAATCAATCAGTCAATGTAAACAATACATCACAATAGATTTAACACCATCCAAACATTGTCTTACTCTCTAGGTAAGATATGATTTTTATCTGTGTTAAGCACATACCCCACTCACAAAACTTTTATATCTCTGTACTAAAGAATGTCTCTTATCAATTGTAGTTGATGACAAGAAGATAACTATGATTTAATCAAGAATAAAGATGCAGGGTTGCCAGAAATATTGTAAATACGGATTTTCTTTGTATTTTCACAGGGAATATTTTAATTCATTGCTTCATTCAAGGGATTATGTACCCAATATATTTTATTTCAAATATAAAGGGAAAATGTCCACCATAAAAGTAAATATTGAGTAATGTTTGTTTTTGCCTATACATGACAATGAAAAATGTCAGAATTAGTCAATCAAAAAAGTTGAAAACAATCTCCTTATTTTCATTTAATAACCACATGATACGTCACTATGAGTCTCTCTGATAATCTATAACAAGAAAGTAGTTCAATTTTGAAGCAAATCCATCCTAAAACTGAATAAAAAGGATATGACCTCAGTTTTTCACGCAATACACGTTCCGGATATTGATTTTTTATGTTTTGATTGTTTCAAACCATACACTGAACATCACCGTTAGGTACTTTGCTTGTCCATGTGAATTTTCTAAAGGATCATGGTGGTGGAAAGTATTTGTTTGGATCGTCTGTCTTTGCATATTCTATCTTTTACAGTCAGTCCTTCTTTTGGGTAACTTAGCATTCTCAAATGTTCGAATATGAAGTGTTACTCTTATAGTTTTAAAACGAAGTATACATAGTCAAAGTAAATTAGCCCTAAGGCTGGAATCAAAGGATGTCAAAGTCGGTTTTATTTATCTTTCCAAGGTTCGTAAAGGAACCTGATATTCAAAAAAATTTCAGTTGTTCTATTTACGACATTATAAACAAATGCCTTACTTGTCGGAGTTTCCTCGAACCTCAGATGACGTCCTCACAATGAGAAATTGCAGTTTGTGGAAGGATGAATTTTCCTTTAACATTTTCGATAATGCATCTTAACATCATTGTGAGGTAATTTGTTACGTCACGATCACGTTATGATGCGTTTGAATAAGAAAAATTTGTTAATAAACAATAAAAGCACGGGAATGATGTCCAAACTTTATTTCAAAACTTATCGTCATGGAAAACGAAAGTAGGTAAGGCCGCTTATAGCAATGACAATTTGCTCAGCTTTTCAACTTAGTATAACTCAGCTGAAAGTTGTTCCGTGGGACGCCTTTTTCTCAGCTGGGCAAAATTATTTGAATTTGGGCTCGAGAAAAATCTCATACGTGGGACGCAGGCCTGGACATTTGAGCTCTAGAGTCCAACGATGTCAGTCCTGATACTTTGTTGAGCTGTATCATTTAATTTCATCTCATATTACATCGAAGTAAGAAAGGTTAATTCATTAAAGTTTTTCAATATATCTGAAACTATCAAAACAAAGAAAAGCAGTCATCTGATTAAACTATTTGAGAAAAGTCGCCAAAAATATACAGAACAAAGAAACATTAGCACATACAATGACATAATAAGATGTCGATTTGTAATGCAATTGTAATACAAGAGAAGACCACGTGTTTTATACAATTTTTAGGATACTAAATGTTAGTAATAATACCATCAACTTTTATTGGCGGGCAGTAAAATCCGAAACGCGACTCCCAATAACATAAATTTTGATTTTTGGTCTACTATATACATAAATGGAAGTAATAGGAACTATGACTTAGACATCACTTAATTTACATTCGATCCATTCCAACATATACTGATAGTCCCGAATTTTGATTCAACATTGGATGTTTGAGAATTATTGCTTTTTCTTCTTAGTTTTTTTTTCTTCATTTTGTTTTTTGTTTGTTTGTTATTTTAATATACAAAAATCAAAACATTTATACTTGTATTTATTTTGTGCACAATATTACAATATTGAGTCTTTTTCGTTAAAAACTTACGTCCCCTTTTGGACGGTACCTGACGTTAAACAATTATGACGTCATCAAGTTCCTACAAAAAAAAAATGTATGAAACCTGTTATCAAGTCTTTACTTATCCCAAAATTAATACATTTATTCATAACACTTCCCAGTCCATCAGAAATTTGGATTAGTAATTTGGAAAAAATTCTATTCAAATTCATTTGGCATGGCAAACCAGACAAAGTATCTAGAAAGTTACTACAACAAGACTTCCATCTGGGTGGGTGCCGTATGACTCACATTAATTCTTTTATAAAATCACTTAAGCTAACATGGTTTAGAAGACTTGCATCTGGAACAAGTGATACACTAAAATCAATATTTAATTTCATATGTAAAGGTAATTTCACATTTCTATGTCAGTTTGGATCAGATTATCCAAAATACTTATCTGAAAACATTGAAAATCAATTCTGGAAAGAATTTTTAATAGTCTTACATGAATTCATCTTTCTAAGCTCTATTAAATTAACTTTAAATGTATCACAAAATCCCCTTTGGTATAATCCTAGTATCCACATTGATGGTAAATCTGTTATGTTTAAACCATTACAGCAAAAGGGGTTCCATATTGTTTCAGATGTTCTTCAAGAAAATGGAAACTTCATACCATATGATGAGTTAAAACAAAAACATAATATTAATTTACCCTTTACCTGTTATTTTGGACTAAAAAAATCTATACTAAAGGCATGGCCTCACCTAGATGGAAGTTTTGAACACACAGAATGTCCTCATAAACCAAGTTTCATATACATTATTCTGAAAACAAAGAACGGGTCAAAACATATATATGACTTGTTTTTAGAAAATATTCAACATAAATCAAAGCATGAAAATAAATAGAAATCTGTACTGGATGTAGACAATACATTTGATTTTAAAATATACTACAATCTTTTACACCATTGTACCAGAGATTCCAAATTAAAATGGTTTCAATATAGAATATTTTACAGAATTCTTGGTACAAATAAGATCCTTAATGATTGTAAGATCAAATCAAATAGTACATGTAGTGTGTGTGGGTCCAATACAGAAACAATAGAACATTTGTTTTTTCATTGCTACTATACACAGCAACTTTGGATACAACTAAAACAGTGGCTTGAACCACAGTATACATGTAATATAAACTTGAATTTTACTATCAATCATATTCTATTTGGAATTCCTGGTAAAAACAATAAAGCAATTAATACTGTTTTGTTATTAGTAAAATACTATATATTTACTAAGTCTAGACAAAATGTTCATCTCAGTTTTAA
Source organism: Pteria penguin (assembly GCA_035048485.1). NCBI lineage: Eukaryota > Metazoa > Mollusca > Bivalvia > Pterioida > Pteriidae > Pteria > Pteria penguin. The sequence continues at coordinate 16,952,791 of CM068584.1, forward strand.
TGAATTAAAACATAATATCTTAACATATTATAAAGCAGAAAAAATGCCATACGTTCTTAATATGAATCTGAAAGAATTCATCAATAAATGGAATGCTATTGAAAACATTATAACTAACATAAATTAAATTACATTATTATTAATGAAATCTTTATAACTTATATCATGTATCTCTACTACATTTCACCATATTAGTATAGGTTTCATAGTGCGTTACAGGTATACGTATGTTTAAGCACCTATATGTATGTATATTTGTACATGTATGTATGTGTTTGTATATATATATATATGTGTGTGTTTATATGTAGGTAATGGTATATGTATATGTGTATGTATATGTATATGTAGGTGTATGTGTATGCATACATGGATACAAAAATAAAACCTGTGTATGATGCGTATGTGCATTGGATTTACATTTAAGATATTTACCCAGTATTTATTATTGGTGCCTATCAAAACTGTACAAATGGATGGACATTATATGCTTAAACCACTTATTTTTGTAATGATATATATTTATATATATACAGTTATTTAAACATATCATGTCCTGTGAGTTGTGAGTGTAAGTTGTGAGTGCTGTGAATGTATTTTGTCTTATATATGTTGTGCTGTTATGTATGTTTATATTGAAAAAAAAAAAAAAAAACTCATTTTCCTGCGTGTTTCATCAGTTTTCATTTTAATGATGTCATAGTGGTTTTATGTCAGATACACTTCCCATATGGGAAGTAACTCTGTATGACGAAAAGACTGAATATGGATTTCGACAAATTATGTCCCGTCAGTTATGCTCTTGACCTAAGCTGTGAAAATCAAAAGTATACATTTGGGAACAGCAAATGTATTATCAACGTAACTAAAAATAAGAACTAAATAATCCATCTATGTATGAAACAGATGATTTAAGATTTTAAAATAATTCACAAGTAAGTTTTAATTCTATATTTTGGGTCAGCACAGAGATGGGTACTGAAATTTTGACTGAGGACCAACTAACAGTGCACCAGAAGCAGTATCGACCCAGTGATAGTAATAGATATCAGCACATTTATATCTCTATTCGTTTCGTGCATCATATTAACAATTTCTTATAACGATATCTATCTTCATTGTTAACTCATCATCTCCCTTTTTTCAAATAAGTAAATTTATTTTATGTTTTATAAGGGAAATAACACACACACACACACACACACACACACACACACACACACAATTTATATATATATATAGACCTTTTTTTGTTCAATGAATATTTTGTTACTAAGATGTCCGTATGACGTAATGATGGATCGAAACAGACCAACGAGAGTACCAGGGTAAAGATAAACATTTTGTCATTAATTACCTTTGTAGGATAAATTTACTGTTTTATTACACTGACAAAACTTCTACTGGGTGCAATTTGAAAATAAATCACAAGTCGTTATTTTAAAAATATGTGTCGTGTAGGATTGTTGTGTATTAATTGATCAGATAACAAGAATTTCACTGGAAGGATAGCAGTCTGTCATATTCAGCGGATGTAATTCAGAAACTGTACACCAGTAAAGCTAAGTTTATTCTATGTATAAAATCTCTATCAGATTTATAAACATTAAATACAATACAAACAGAAACACAAACCCAAAGACGGTGTCTACTTTAGGAACATATTTCAACTCCTGGAAGAGAATGACATCAGGTTTTCGAGAGAGTAAGCATCTCTTCTTTGCTGTAAACGCCCGAGGTTTAAATTTAGTAAAAATTGTGGATCGGGTAGATTCTAAGCATAGGTGTCAATTCCGTGTTTAAAATGGCCGAAGAAGGTTTTAATTAAATTAACATTAACAGTCTGGATAAAAATGTCATATTATATAGAAATTGCGTATCGAACATAGAAATTCCTCAGTGAAGTTGTTTGTAAAACTCTGACAAATCCTTAGCCGAAGCAGGTTGTCTGAAAGTCGCTTTGTCATAATCATCATATGCACTCGTTTTGACAAAACGTATGAAATGAGATATGAATACACCATAAGTAGGCAATGATAGATTCAATATACCCATAAAGGGAATCTTATGTAGTCGTAATTGAAATCGTGACGCTTTTACATAAATTCAGGAGTTCCAGTCAACATCAAAGAAGAAACTTCAGGTTCAATTGGGTAAATGAATAATGCTAATATAGCCTACGAGTAGAGGATTATTAATTGAAAGGAAGTTATCTTATTTAGAGAGCAAGCACTGACTGAATTCAACTTATCATGAGTAATTTACTTTTTCGTGTTTATGATTAATCTTTGTCTTTGTAGGCCCAAATTATGGTATCAATGTTTTTTGTGCTTTTGTTCCTTCCTGTCGTTTTACCATTTCGATAGAGATCTGTTAGTTGACAAAGTTTCTAAATAAAGTAATAAATAAATGACTTGATTAGTAACTGTCTCGAGAGCAAAGTACCAATCACAAATCAGTCTAGATAAATGAATATAAGAAAATGTATCAATTCAGCGTACCACATGCGCTATTCGACAACTTATTTTTCTTCTGCATAAACCAATGCCCGGAACTGACCAGAGTCACACAACACCAGTTATTAGCAAACAGTAATGCATAGGCAGTAAAATGTAATTGGAAGTCCAATGATGATATTGGACACCATGTTATGATCTCATGCCGGCTAACTTCTCCCACCGTTAATTATTCTACAAAGAAAGCAATTTGTGAATTATGGATAAATGGGGTATTAATCGGACTCGCGAAAATGATAAAGTAGGAAAGAACACACCAATAGAAAATAACTAGTGATACAAAATATCAGAAGATATATACGTGTATGAATTTAGTGCACCATATACGCACATCGACAATTTTTGTCTATTCAGTGATGCTCAAGGCCGAAACTGGAAATCTAAAGCATAAACATGTGAAAAGTAAACAAATTTGAACTGTTTTTATTATGTATTGTAATACAAGATGCCGATACAGAAACAATAAATAAACACCTTTAATGTATATTTTTACTACTTCCGTTTCTTGTATTCAAAATGAAAATTTTATATCGTTACACTTTTCATTCATTCAGGCTGTTAAAAGAATGACCACTGAAATAAATTAAAAAGGACGAAATCTCATGGGGTTTCCTTTTTTCGTGACAATATATTCTCGTCAACTTTTTTAAAAATGCAGGCGCCTAGGGAATTTAATACAATATCAATTTTCTGTATTTGGAGGCAGACAGTATCATAACATGAGTATCATTTATTACCGTTTACATTAGAGACAACTCTCAGGAAAGTATGTAGCATCGATTTCTACTAGAATGTTAAGCCCTGTCAAAATGGGAACAAATAAATGAGACAGACAAATGTCAAATTCATGTAAAAGATTTCGATACTGACTCATATTACTTGAATGATATTAATCATGGACAATATTAAAATCCTTTTCAGACGTACAGTCTTTCTTCTATGACGCGTAATTATCCAAATAGTCCGAACTATTCGCCAGCATACTGACCGGTCAAGCGGTAAATGCTCTTGGACGTAGCCAATGTTCTCGGAAATGTCAGATAGAGGTTTCTTCTTATATTTCTTTACTCGTGTCAAACACTCAAAGCAATGTAGATACATAAATGGAAATTTAGACTTTTTCCAATCATAAATTAATTATGCTGAATTTATGATAAAGCTATTTGTGTATATACCAGAAATAATCAAATAAATCTAAAAAAAAATTAGTCGCATTGTGAAAATAATAATTTGATTCGTACGTTCAGAACGAGCTCGACGTCTGACATTCCTACACAATCTCGAACCTGATGGCTACCGAACGCCATCAACTCTCTGAATGAAACCGGTTAACCAATTCAATTGAGTGAGAAATGTCACTTCAGTTGACTGTCCTTTGTTCCAGAACACAACGACATAATTATCGAATATGTTTTAATGTCCTTTATGTACGGTAATTCTTTAATTATCTGCACCTCCGTGGTGGCTTTTCCTAAACCACTGCGTCGGATGTCCTTACATTACACGTTTGATTCCAAGCTTCAGCCTTCAGCATCACTGAAGAGACAGAAGACAGATTTACACACACACACACACACACACACACACACACACACACACACACACACACACACACACACACACACACACACACACACACACACACACACACACACACACACACACACTGCATTAATTGTAGTATATTTAGTCGGTACATCAATAAATGTTTTAATGACTGTTTATCTATTTATTATTCATCAAACTGTAATCTTTGCTTAGCTCATGTATTTGTTACAATTTTGAGTACTGCGCTCACAAGAAAAGGAAACTACCACGATAGCAAAATCTCCTTAATGTAGGAGGATAACATTTTTTGTTGTTTGATGTTTGGATTGGCAAAGACGCCTCTGCATTGCTTAATATAGTATAAAGAAAAATGCTATCTCCGTATGTGATACGCTGAGGCAATCATCACCAGACTCGATAATATCTTTACTTGAAATAAGTAAACATGAAAATTAAAATATGCTCTAAGGACAAGCATCATTCCAACCTCGGTCTCCAAAAATAGTCGGCTAATTGATGTAATTTGTGACAAATATATCCATCAAACTAAAATTATAGAGCAAAATGACGATTTCTCATTTATTTTGAAAGGTTATGTACCTTACACTCTTTCCTCAGAAAATGTGCAACTATGCCTCTTGTAGAGAACTCTGTGATTTTATTCACTTGTCTCACAAGAGCTCTTCATTTATTGTGGCCTACTGGCATTCCAACGATGAAAAAAAATATTTAAGGAGTTGGAAAAGGCAATCTCCATCTCAAAATGATTCAGAAGTTTGTTCAACACAACCTTATCGATGGAGATGAAAACCGTATTCACTTATCTGCAAAAGTCTTGTGGCATGTGTCACTCCCCAAAAATGTACAGACACCACTGTTATGAAGACATGATAATGTGACATTTATGTAGAATATATATTCTCTATATGCACATTTTAATTTAATCTGATTGTTTGTAATCACGTGAATGCAATATAAAGCATATGTAGTATTAACAACGAACATAAAAATTCGCAAAGGAATGTCGCCAAATTTGGTAATAAATTATCATTATACCAATAAATGGAAGCTTATTATAATATGTATAACTGTCTAACTAACTCATAACGGGCGTAATATTGTAACAGCCAGGATGAATTTACGAATAGTGTAATTGTACATCAAGTAGTCAACTTAAATTGAAGTAGTTCTGATATTTTAAAATCTTAAAGTTGGACCCAACATTAAGCATTTCAAATACATGTAAAACAACGTTTATTCGAAATTACACAACAAACGAGTTAAGGAGAAGCTTTCACTACAAAAATTTTCTTTACATCCTGATTTTTCAGTGAAGACTACTTCATGTAATAAGCCGTAGTGGCGTCACAATGACAAAATGTTTTATTGGGATTTCCGCAACATCATTTTATTAAACATCCTTTTAAGGCCATATCCTATTTCTTCAATGTTAAAAACTGTTCAAAATTGAACTAGTTTCTTTTTCTTGGTGAGGGTCAGTGACACAGACATATAGTGACGTCTGATTTGGTTACCAAATGAAAAATTTGAGTTTTTTTCAACTTCCTTAATTGACTGATTCAGACATTGTTTATGATCTTGTGTTCTAATAAAAAAATACATTACTCAATATCTTCTTTTCTGGTGGATGTTTTCTCTTCATATTTGAAATAAAATATATTGGATACATAACTGCATTAATAAAGCAAAGAAATTGTAACACTTCCATATAAACATTTTGTGAAAGACACAGAACATCTGTATTTGCAATATTCCTAGAAATCCTGCCGTTTTATCCATAACTAAACTAGAGTTATCTTTCTTGTCATCTGCTGAATTTGATTTGAGGAACTTTTTGATGCAGAAACATAAACCGTTAATACAGTTGCGGATCAGTAACATTGAAAGGGCATTCCTTCTTTGCCAGCTGGCATTACCTGTATTGGAAGGATGTGGATACTGTGCCAGTTGGCATTAGTTTTCTTCGAATTTAACAGTTTAAGTATGCCTTTTATGTAGAAATGTGTATCATTTCAACGTGTCATGGATATTGCATTGATTGGTAGGTATACATACAAAGGCATTACAAGAATGGAGAAAGAGAAGTACAGTTCTTGATTCAGTTATTCATACATGAAAGAGGCATTTTGTGTAATAAACTAAAAATATCTTATCCTCAAGATCCTCAAGAATTCCAAAGAACTTCTAGAGAATCTAAAATCTCCGAAATTTAATAATATTTTCAGCATCAATTCTTTTGACTTCTCCACGCTCTACACTACAATTCCGCATCAAAAGCTCAAAAACAGACTTGCTACAATTATTCGAAATTCTTTTTTCCATAAAAATGGAAATCGTAGATATTGGGCGGGAAGATACATATTTTGTAAAAGAACACTCTGATGCAAAACACAAGTATACCGAAGATCAAATCATCAAAATGCTGGAATTTTTAATAGACAATATTTTCATGGTGTTTGGAGGGAATATTTTTCAGCAAATCATTGGCATTCCCATGGGAACTAACTGCGCCCCTCTTCTTGCTGACATTTTGTTATATTCGTATGAGGCAGAATTTATTCAAAATATGCTCTCCACAGGCAGAAAAGCCTTGCATCTCAGTTTAATTTTACGTATAGATATATAGACGACGTATTGTCAATCAATATCCCTAACTTTAAGGATTACATACATGAAATCTATCCCCATGAACTTGAGATAAAAGAGACAACCGAGAGCAATAATTGCGCTTCGTATCTGAATACATTTTTAACTTTCGACAGTAATGGTCATTTGGACACCTCTCTGTATGACAAACGTGACGATTTTAACTTCCAAATAACTACCCTTCTGTTTCTTTGCAGCAATATTCCGTCCTCACCTGCCTATGGAGTTTTTATATCTCAACTTATAAGGTACGGAAGAGCCTGTTCATTATACGACGGTTTTATTCCAAGGGCCAAACGACTGGCCACTAAGTTGCTCATGCAGGGATATGTCAAAGAACGTCTGAAATTGTCACTGAGGAAGTTCTACGGGGATCTTGTACGAAAATATGATGTGCCTTTTTCTAGAATGATTGATAATATTCTGGAATGCGACTAAATGACCTGTTCAGTGAACACCAAATATGACTTTGTATACCAGTTTTGTACTTTCGTGTGTACAATTAGGAAACCAAAACTCTTGATTTTGACATATTTCTTAAGAACTGCTGTGACGGGTGATGCATACAAACAGGAGACGCTTACTCTCCCTGGGCACCTGGTCTCACCTCGGAATTTTTCAGTATTTCGGGGTTCACAATAGTTTCTTTTTGAAACTTACACGATTTTGTATATGTCCTTGGACTTTGAGAATGATTAACGGTTTGGTACTTCCTCGATATTGATTTTATCCCACTTTGTTTGCATAAAACAAATATGTCCATTCAAATTACTTGTTGACACAAATATAGATTTCCTCGTTAGAATATAATGACCTGATAGAACCGAAAATTACATGTAAGAACCACTAAGAAGAAAGAACATTAAGTAGTATTTTTCATTGTATGGCCATTGATTTGTTACATAACATTAAAATCGTTAATAATGTTGCTTTGTACTGACACCAAGTGTCATAGAATAAAATTCGACATTATATTTGCAACTTCATATTTAATGACATTTATATGTTTCTAATATAATTTGAAGTGTATATAATATAAATGAAGATGTAATTAAAGTTATTTTTATAAAACGGAAGTTCTCCCACATTGACATTTACTACTTCTTACCAGGATAAACTAGTGATCCAGATAAACAATTTTTGTTATATGATAGGACACAGCTAAATCATTTAGAGTAATATGATAATTACCAAATAGAGCATTTACTGAAAAAAGAGAGGGAGGAACATTCACAATGATAACTTTGATCCAAATATATAATACATTGGCAATATAATGTTCTTCGCAGAGAGAATTTTCTGCAGTAAACAGTCAATTTCCTCTGAAATATTATTCAGATAGATTATCTGCTATAAATGCTAATATATATAAGCATAATATATATATATATATATATATATATATATATATATATATATATATATATATATATATATATATATATATATATATATATATATATATATATATATATATATATATATATATATATATATATTTATATATATATATATATATATATATATATATATATATATATATATATATATATATATCCAGATAAATTCTTAACTTAAAAACTATTATCAAGATAGATAATTCACTGCAATTTAGTTATGCCCTGATATATCACATATTGTAATGATGTAATATCTAGAGAGGTCAATCACTGTAATTAAGTAATATGCAGATATATCATTAAAGTAATGCGGTAATATGCTGACAGGCATTTTATACTCTCTCACTCACACTTACTGGCAGAGAGAGAGAGAGAGAGAGAGAGAGAGAGAGAGAGAGAGAGAGAGAGAGAGAGAGAGAGAGAGAGAGAGAGAGATATCTTAAGTCAATTGAAAGATATATTTAGATACGGTAACAAAATTCTCATCCTAAAACAGGTATTGGCTGAGTACATGTTGACAATTTTTAAAATGAAAAACATTTCCGTTTCTTTTACAGTAATAAAATGTTATACTTTGTCTAAATATGAGACCTTTATACGCAAAATATATTTTCCTTTTTTTTTATAAATTTTATTCTCGAATAATGTAACATTGACTTTGTTCTTATAACTTGCACAGTAGGCAAAACTAGAGAATGAAACATCTTTTTACAAACACTCAAATATATTGTGTAGCAAGGATAAACATGGTCTTCACGAGGATCACAAAATTAAAAATGACAAGAGAAAATATTATCGACAAGTCTAACCGACAACATTTCAGTAAATGTCAGAAAGAAAGACAATTATGAATATATGCATTTATTTAACCGTTAACTAGTGTTATATAATATGAATATTTTCTCTTTTATTTTTGTCCAAAGACTCCGTTTAAACTTTAAAATAACATTAACGCGCCTTGAAACTTTTCGAAGTACGTATGTCGTAAATGAATTAATGACTATCATAAAACTGAACGGCATTCTTTATTAGCATATATATGCACAATCAATGTAACTTGCTGAGATGAACTCATTTAACCCCGTTGTAATTCATACCCGTATAATAACATCGTATAATAACAATCGTGACGTCACATCGCGCGGCCTTAATAATGCGCGTAGTAATACTAATGATCCGAACTACTTCTATATTCCTTATTCTTTTATTCGATCAATCAATAAATGTTTCGTGTGACTTAACAACGGGGTAAATTTGTGTAAAAGTGTACGTTTTATTTTTTATTCATAATTCTTTACATTTTCAAAATGAAGCAAATATACTGATTCGAATTAAGCATTAAAAAATATTTGTGTAAGTTCTAATTTCATCAATCTGGACTGGCTGTTCCGCTTTGTGACTACAACCAAAGGAACACACTACTAAATATAGAAAAGGTGATTTCATAACCGAAATAGATTGTTCATTGTGAAAGGTGGCGCATATGTAAAGAATAAGTGTCTAAATTTGTGTTTTGTAACGTGTATGCAACGCATAGCAAGTACATTTATCGTATATAATGCGCTTTTTTTGCATACACGTCACAAATCACAAATTTAGACACTTATTCTATATCAAAAATCCCCAAAACAATACAATAACAACAACAAGAACAATAATAATAATAATTAAATTTTGCAACATGATCCTTCAACTTACCCTCTTTCTATGCATGGCATTCATTGTGGAATCTGCCTCCATTTTACTAAAGCCGGCGTGGCCTAGTGGTATCGCGTCGGACTCCTGATCGGGAGGCCGGGGTTCGAGTCCCGCTCTGGTCATGCCGGTGTCCTGTCTTTCGGATGAGACAGTAAAAACCGAGGCCTCGTGTCGTGGTATGCATGGCACGTTAAAGATCCCTCACTGCTTCGGGTGGGTCCGTTGCAAAGGTCAAAATTTGTATGCCCCGCATCAGGCAGATGCCGTCACCATATACGTGAAATATTTGTGGTGTGACGTAAAACAAAAATCAATCAATCAATCAAACCATTTTACTAATCAAAGAATTGGTTGAATTTATTTCATTTATTTATTTTATTACTACAAATGTTGTTGGGATATTAAGTTTGTTTTGGTTTGTTTGTTTGTTTGTTTGTTTTTTTTTTTTTTTTTGATTTATACATCTATTTATTCCGTCTTTCTGTGATTGTACAATCGCTATATATCTTACTTTACTTTTCAATATTTCTTTGTTGCCGTATGATTTTAAGGCAGATCTTTATATTAAAGAGCATTTTCAGATTTTCAACTGAACTCATTAGTTCTATTTTGTTTGTTTGTTTGTTTGTTTGTTTGTTTGTTTTTTTTTTGATATTCTGATACTTTTATACCGATTTCGTATTTGAAATATCTCGCAGGAATTGTGGAATGGTGGAAACAGTAATGGGATATCGTCCGTTCTTACTAGACTCATCCTATACTGCAATGAGAAACGTACATGATATCGACAGACATATAATTGTCATATATTAACAGAATACCGTTTATGAGCAAATTAAGACATTTACCGCCTACAATATATACAAATGACAGTAGACTGATTAGATAAATCTACTGCATACTCAGGCACGGGACATAGCGACGACTCATCCTCAGTAAGAGTTGATACGATTATCATTTATGAGGCAAATAAAATTAATACGATCTTTCTCTACCATGGCAATACTATTTAGTGAAAAGAAAAATTAGAGCACAGTCATTGCAATAAATCCAAGCACTTCTCTAGACCACGTTAAGCTTTCCAATTCATTCGCTTTCAATGCTTTGTTATTTGAAAAAGACATTATCATGTTGTACTATGTTTGCATGATTTGCCTTACTGGATCATTTGTCATTTCCTAATATGTTTTGAATTGTTCTCAAATATGACTCTCGTCGAATGTCCCTGATCAGATCATTTTAATCGTCGACGCGTTTGATGGATGATGTGTATCGTGGAATAATTATCTTTAGTAAAGATATCTAGCTACGCTTGGACAGCTGCGGGTCAGGCTTTCATATAGTTGTTTAATTTGTTTCTGGACTTTATAATAAATGAAATTGTCATATTCAGCTAATTAGCTTTTCTTGGAGATCAGTTATCAATGTGTTTATATAATTTCATGTATTCTATTGCAGATTAAACTGTTTTGCTGGTGTACTACCCTCATGAAAATACGACAAAAATTGGTGTCACATGACTATGGCACTAACAACAATGTAACACAGTGGATATCACGGACCCCTGAAATTCAGAGGTGAGACCAAGTGCCCAGGAGGAAACAATAAACACTGAGAATATATATGATTGCATGTTCTTGAAATATTAACCTTTGTTATTGTGATGTATACTATTCTACCTAAAATATTGTTTAAAAATTTCAAAACATTTCTTGACTTTATTTACCAACACAGTAGAAGAATTCTGAGTGTATAGTTGAACCTTTTTTTCCTTTCATGATTTAAAGAACAATAGGAAAAAGAAAAAAATTTTACTTCGTATTTTTCTCTCCTTCATTTGTTCATACGTGCTTATTTATGTATTTACCTCCTTGTTGCAGGACGGTGGTTGTATACCATCAGGGGACGCTTACTCCTCCCGGACAGCTAGTCTCAACTCAATTTCATTGGGATTCGCATTTGTCTGAATATGACACTATACACGCTATTGGCCTTTCATTCTATGGACTATGAGATATGGTTTACCCTTCGGTACTTCTTCGGTTTTTACATTCATATTCATAACTAGTCATCAGGCATGTATGTTTCAAAGTGATCAAACACTTGTCATTTGAGATACTTTAAAAATTCAACATTAAGTAGATAAGTAGAACTTTTGTTGAAGTAATCAGATTCTACTGCTACCCATCCAAAAGATGTTTGTCGTTTATGTTAATTTAAACTTGTTTTACGGATTCTGCGCACACAAATCATTGTTTATTTTTCATTGTGGAATATGTAAAATGTTATTTTGATCTCTATTAAAAATCTGAGATACCGATCCTATTTCCACAATCCAGAGTTCAGACAGCATGACGAAATATATAACACAAGCAATCACGTACCCCTGTTAAAACAGGTGCAATGGGGAGGTAAGCATCCGCTGTGTACCAGTCACACCCGTGGTGATACTCTAAGTGTTTGCGAATTACTATACTCGCAGCTAGCGGGTGTCATTATTATCTAAGTATGCAGATTAGAAACCAAGACGAGAGCAATATGGGTTTACTTAAATGAGATACAGAAGATATAGTTTTTAATTGGCCGTAAGGAATAACGCTTTGTATCAAATGACATCTACATCGTGAAACATTACACAGAAACTCATTTCACAAATTATTTCACAAATAAAAAATACCAGTTTACCAGACTTCTGTCTCCATTATTATCAACTTGCATTACGTCTGTATTTAATTCTTCCTGCGGGGATATATGGGTTATCTTTCGGTTGTTTGCTTGAATACTACTCTATGCGCGGTATATTTTCATAGCTTTGCCAAGCAGAAGCAAAAGTGATCCATCTCTGAATGTGTGATTAGATGTTTTCTTATCTTAAGAACATATGTAGAAATAGGAATAGTAAGGTTCAGATAACTGCGAGAAACAGAAGCAAACTTAATAATGTCGGCTAAAACTGCTTTGACACTTATATTCTGAAATTCAAAGCATTTTGTTTCTTAATTTTCAATTATTTATGAATGTAAAGTATATCAAATTACACATTTAGCCATATTAATTATGAAAAATAAACAATTTGGAATACAAAAAGTACCTTATTTACAAATTCCTAGAGAAGACAAACGTTTGACTTCAAGAGAAGACAGGCTATATACGCACTACATGTTTTCTAGAAAAAAAAAAGAAAGAGAGAAAAGTCTGTTTTATCATACCAATTGAGAAACATCATTTCAATTGATTGCCAAAGCCGGTAAAACATCTACAACACAATTGGATATTTTAGTGATGTCGTTTTCTGTCTTAATGATTTTCTCATCTTCGGGTCTTTAACGAACGTTCCCAAAAAATTGAGTCAGACATTTCTTTTGCCTTCTCACACATTCGGTCAAATTCAATGGAAATACGGATATGGATATAATAAACTCTAAGGAAGGTCAGGAATGATTTGATGTATATAAAATCACAAAGATTAGGAACATTTTCACTTTTTTACATTTTCATATATTTATTGATCTGTGAACATGGTATAATTTAACTATGAATCGCCTCCTTAATTGTAGCTTTTACATTCATCTACATTTCTGCTTTCGAATTTTAAAAAATGGAGAGGATGTCGTCTTATTCTCTGTGTATCTGTTTGTAATGCTCTAGCAATATTTTAAGATAAAGTGCACCATTGGCGGAATGCTAATTTTGAAACAACGACAAGAATGCATACATGGAAATTCGATAAATAAAACTTTCGAATACATAGTACATAGGACAGTGTTTTCAAAACTGAAATACACATGTTCATAAACAGATTTCTGATACATGTTGTACATGCTTGCTTTTTTCAAACTCGAAAACAGTTTCCACATAACAAAATTATTGCACTGCACATGTAGTACGTGCTTGCTTTTTTTAAACTAGAAAATAGATTCCACATAACGTAATTATAGCGCTGTGAAATAACAAGAATAAAATGTAAGGCGCGTTCAAACTGAGTAAAATCAAATCAATGTATAGATATACAAAATGTTAATACATGAATCCATATCTGAATTGTAGGAATGATTGGCAGTGAAAACAGCTATGTAACACAATTGTTTTATTATTTTGACGTATGGGGTATACTTTTGTGTTACTGATATGATTGACACAGTTCTGCAGGGTTTATAAAATCGAATTACTTTTATGGACAGCTAAACTAATGGACGATTGATCATACATCAGTGCACTATATATCATGTTTCTAATGGTAATATCTTTGATGTGTTATTGCACAAAGGTACCATACTGAAAAACCTTAGATACACTAACAACTCAACGGAATAGTGTTGCAAACATCGAATTACATAATAAGCCAGTTATTACATTTTAAATGCTACATGTATTCCCCAATGAACGGGGAATCATATTCACTGATGATGATTAAAGCATACTTAATGGTTGTAGGTTTTCAATAATCTTAAAACTTTGTGTAATTTACTTTTCCCTAGAAACAAGCATGAAGTACATTATCATAGAGATAAGACAAAATCGTATTTCAATATGTCCATGTATTTTAAATGTTAAATATTGAGCAGTATTTAAAGAATAACTATAATACACACACACACACACACACAGAGAGAGAGAGAGAGAGAGAGAGAGAGAGAGAGAGAGAGAGAGAATCCAGAAAACCATGGACTCATGGGAACCAAGGATAGGGTCAAGCACCAAGGAGGAATCAGTATCCCCTGTTGATACGTCACACCCTGCGTAATGCAAGAAGATTATATGAGATAGTGTAAATCTTGAACAACGGTATATACATTTATGCATTTTCAGTCATACTTTAAATGTTAAAGATTCCCTTTAGGCGTTTAATTTCAGTCGTCTTGAAAACAAAATAAGTCGATACTAAATATATGTATAGAAAATATCAACATAGAACATATAAATATATATAAATTTACTGCACCATAAAATTTATTTCTCGTGAGTGGTGTCCAAGAACAAAAATGGGATCTAATGTGTAAATATTTAAAGCGCAAACACGTCACCCACAAGTGAATGCAAGACATTAATCTAAGGACAGAGCCATACATGACGGAGATACTTCATAATTTATGAATAATTCAGAAACGATTGTCAGAGTGAATTTTATGTACAAATTATATTTGTGTTTTGTACAACCAAAATCTGGTTGAACAATGAAAGTCAACAAAGTTTGAACACCGCTTACTTTAAATTCTTCTTTTGCCACTAGTATCAGTTTCTAAACTATTCAGTTTGAGGTTCGCAAGGTAAGGACAAAAATAATTATTACCAATTTACCACAACAATGGATTTTGAGAATTGATCGTCCTAAGGTGACTACTGCAATATAATCGAATATATTGTCACTGAAATTTTAGCTTTTCTCTAGACACAAACTATACGTGTAGGGTGCAATAAATTAATGCTGGTAAGTAAACTTTAAGTTTATCAGAAGTACCTGCTGGTGGCACGCCAGTTCCTGGGTGTATCACCGTATCACCGGGCTTAGTTCACGTTTGACTGGAGAAAAAAAAATAAAAAAAAAACAAAAACAAAAAAAAAAAAAAAAAAAAAAAAAAAAAAAAAAAAAAAAAAAAAAAAAAAAAAAAAAAAAAAAAAAAAAAAAAAAAAAAAAAAAAAAAAAAAAAAAAAAATAAAAAAAAAAAAAAAAAAAAAAAAAAAAAAAAAAAAAAAAAAAAAAAAAAAAAAAAAAAAAAAAAAATAAAAAAATAAAAAAAAAATAAAAAAAAAAAAAAAAAAAAAAATTTTTAAAAAAAAAAAAAATTAAATAAAAAAAAATTAAATTTTTATAATTTATTTAAAAAAAAAAAAAAATAACAAATGTTGTTCTTTTAAACATGTTCACGATGCTCGTTGATTAGGAATGACTTGTGTATTCAGTGTATAATAATGGTCAATTTTTTTCTCAATAAACTACACTATTTTATACCTAAGCTTTGTTTCTTGAGAATGTAGAACCTCCACTTATTTGTTACCAGTACAAAAAGCCTATAAGAAATCTTATTTTAAATTATAATAGAGTTACATCTAACCCTGATATTTCAGACTCTATTTCTTCGTCGTGTTCTTGTGAAAATTCTAAATATGTTTATAAACCGGCAGGTCATATTATTACTGGTGACCTGAACCATATTTCTGACGAGAAATTGCGTACCCTTTTTGGAAAATGACCTAAATATAGGTTACCATCCAGGATAGATTTCAATAAATGCCGTGACGTTATAGAGGATGCTTTAACTATATATTGTAAACGTTTGTGTAAAAAAGAACAGGTAAAGGTTCATGCTCTTAATGTAAAGATGATGGATAAATCCAAACCACAAGTCCAAAAATCATAAAACCAGGGGACATACAAAATCAGTGAAAATGAAAAACAAATGGAAAATAACAAAATATGTCTACTTGAAGAGCATATGTGAACCCCTGTGATGGAGTGAGATCAGGTGCCCGGGGAGAGTGAGCATTTCCTGCTTGCTAGCAATACCCGTCACATATACACAGTAGAAAGAGTCAAATCGTGTAAATTCCATATGTATTTATATATGGAGAAGTCGAAGTAGGTAACCTTCTAGTATAGAAGGTGCCAAATCTGTGTATAATGATCGGAATCGGTCTCAGTCCAGAATATCATTTAAAAGTCTAGATAACGAGAATGTTGCTACTTATGAAAGGAAAGTTTGTGATAGCGAAATTGAAATTGTCACGTTTGTCATAGAGTGAGGTGTTCAATTGACCATTAATGTCGAAAGACAACATGATATCTAAATACGAAGTAGAATTACTACTTTCTGTGGTTTCTTTGACCTCAAGTTCACTTGGATACATGATGCTAAGGTAATGATTGGAAATACGAGATTTTAAGAATTGTCGATATGCGTATTAAGAACTTTACGGAAAATTAGCATTTATTTCAACAGCCTAATACATTGACGGCAAATTCTAATGAAAAGAGGATAGCTGACTTGCATGCCAAATATGTCTTTGTTCCTGCTGATAAAGCAGGTAATAACGTAATAGTTTTTTGAAAACTATATTATATTGAAGTACTTAAAAACGAATTAAACTCCACTCATACATATGTGGAAGGCCCTTCCTCAAAAGACAGCACATTGCACGATCACCTCATGACCATGTCCGACTTCAAAATTAAAACTAATAAATCTGACCTACCAACCATGTATTGGCTCCCAAAACTACATAAAAGTCCATATAAATCACGTTTCATATCTAATTATAGCCACTGCTCTACTACGGTACTATCGAAACATATTACGTCTGCTCTAACTGCTATAGAAGATGATATTATCAAATATTGTGATGTCGCATTTCATAACAATAACATCAATTGCTTTTGGTCAATTAAAAATTCTCATCAATTTATAGACAAACTTTTTTCACTAAATTTCAAAGCAACTCAAATTTCTACACTTTATACATCTCTGCCTCATGATTTTATTAAAAGCAAGTTGCTGTCTCCTAAACAATGGTGTTTTCACAGAGAATCTAAAACTTACAACTGTACTTCCAGTGGCTGCGGATTCTTTTCCAACAAACAATATACTTCATATAAATATTGGACTTGCAAGGAATTATGTAAAGCACTACATTTTCTTATGAATAATATGTTTGTGCAATTTGATGGCAACATATATCAACAAATAGACATCTTCAGGTAACGCGGACTCGAGGACGTACGCGTATACTGACGCGTACTCGCCCATGGAATATAAAGGGGTCGTATCAAAGGTCATCAATTTTAATACATGTAATGTATTAAACTGCAATAATGTAAAAATTATGATTTTTCTGATGGGTCTACACACATTTTTTACATAAATAAATAGTCGGAAGGAGTCATCTTTAGTTTTAGATATAAAACATACTTCTTCTCCTGTGTGCTAAAAAAGCACAAATGCCAACTGTTTGTCTAATTTTGTGTCGTGGATGCCTCCACAAAGTACCGATTGCCCGATATAATTTAATTTCTCTTATGACATGTTCCACATGAACTCTATATTTATTTTTTTTTTTATTTAATTTTCGACACTGTCTTTGCTCAAATACAGGTCTTCTGTTGATCTCTGTTCGAGTAAATGGGGTTATGATAGGGTCCCGATTCGGGAAAATTTTGTCATCAAGAATAACAAATCCAGTTGGAAAGGGAAGAGGTTGATTATGCCCGATATTGGGAACATAATTAAGTATTTGAGCGTCATTTTGATGTCCTAAAAATCCACTTCGCACAAGACGAAGAATGTTCGAATTGTCAATAATAACAATAGTATGTATACAGTGGTAATGTCTATGTCCGCTGTAGTAGAGGGCTTGTGGCTCGTTTTGGGGACGGTATATATGGTGGGACGTGCCATCGATAGCTGCAACCGCCTTCGGAAGTTCCTCCCAGACACCTCTCATACCCCTCCATTCGCGCTCTGAAGGCCATTGTATTCTGTTAAGATATAGATTGTACAAAACAGGACGTAGAGAGTCTATTTCAGATGACATGGTTGCTGGGCAAACATCAAACAGTAATGCTAAAACTGAATAGCAGGGATACGAGCGAAGCCAGAGAAGAAAAAGCATTACACTATTTCTGGGTGATAAAACACGAGAATGTCGCCTTGCATGACGCTGATTATTTATATCATGGACTATATCTAGCAGAGATTCGGGCGTTTCTCCTGTTGCCTCAAAAAATTCGTAAGGGTGTTTTGCAAAAAGGCGAAAAACATCGCGTCGCAACCAACAATTGTCTATACATCCAAACAGTCGATTGCGAATACTGCACAAAGGATCTGGAGGTGTATATGAAATGACAACTAAGATTTCCATAACCAAACGCAGAAAGTCGTCGTCACATGGTGGTGGCACCGACATAGTGGTGACCAAGGCTGTAGCTAACTCCACATTCATATCTAATATGACAATTCGAATAACTAGTTTATAACTGAATGACTGAATCACTACTATATATTATAGTGCAGCAAGTTTACAGAACAAAGTAAATCGATGCGTGTTAACTCCTTATATCAATGTAAAGGTAACTGGTTTTAAATTCGAACACGCTTTTCACAATCTGCGCTCGTCTAAATTAACCACGTGGTATTACCGTTCTAATTTCAATTCATTAGAGAAGGCGCACCTGAAAACCAAACAATGGAGACCCGTAAGTAGTTTTCTTGCACGTGTATTCTGATAGATATAAAACTAGCATTAAAGGTTACTGATATACATGCATGTTACTAAAACTTACCTTTTATTTTATTTACATAATCTAACTTGATTCTTCTGTTCAAACGAGTTTAGTACATGTACATAATATGTGCGGAACGTTTGTTGTCATCCGAGTAATTGATTTAGTCGTTTATGGCTGAGAGAGAGAGTGTGTGTGTGTCAGAGAGATAGAAAAAGAGAGAGAAAGAGTCATGGACAGATAGAATCATGGACAGAAAGAGAGAGAGAGAGAGAGAGAGAGAGAGAGAGAGAGAGAGAGAGAGAGAGAGTCAGAGATAGAGAGACAAAGAGAGAGAGAAACTCAGAGAGAAACAGAGATAGAGCCAGGGACAGAAACTTGCCTATAAAATAGTTTAATATCTACTTACAGGTCCCACTTTGATAAGTAAAAAAAGAAAAAGCTCCCCCATCTCAAAAGAAGAGACCTTGATGATGCTAAGAACTTATCAATGCCATCCGTGTGCTTGGGGAGAGTTCATAGAAGAAATGAAGGAAAATAGAAGCAAGCTTCCTAGAGACACGCAAGCCCTATACCTACAAGCAACGCAAAAGCAACTAAGAGATAGGCTAGGAGGGAAGCTTAGGAAGCTTCTTGGAACTTCCAACCCGGAGGAAGATACACAGATTATGTAAGTTTAAATCTACTGTTATGTATAGCAAACATTAGTAAACAGCCTCCACCATTGTCTTATACAAAAGCATGCAAAACCTCTGCCCCCCCCCCCCCCCCGCTACACACACCCTCCCTCACCCTCACACACACAGACCCTCACACACACCCTCACCCTTACACAACCTCAAACATACATACACACACCATTACCACACACTCGCACACACAATCACACACACGCACAGACCATCACACATACACATGCACGTACATGCACACCGGCATCTCCAAAAACATTCAATAGTTAAGACCATGAAATGAGTTGTAATGTGATATAGTTGGTTGGTTGGTTTACGTAGCTTTCAGCAATTGTTTCAGCTATATCGCGACATAGAAGCAGGAGGTAACCAACCTCTCAAACACAGTGGCGAGACCGGGATTCGAACCCCGGCCGTCTGCACCGAAGCCGAGCGCTTTACCACTACACCAACTCTGTCTCTAATGTGATATAGTGTCAAGGACTTGTTCATGTGCACAAGAATAAAGAAAAGCTCATTTTAATTGCGATAATAAAGATTTGATCTTTATTGTTTATTTTTTCAGGGAGGAGCTGTGCAAAGTTAAAGCATTGGAGGAGAAACACCAAGAGGAGACGACAACAGCTACAGAAACCCAACAGCAGCAACAACAACAGCAGCAACAACAACAGCAGCAGCAACAACAACAACAGCAACAACAACAACAGCAACAACAACAACAGCAGCCAAGAGCAGGGCCATCTGGATTACAAAAGCATCCGCGAGCAGGGCCGTCTGGGATAAAAAGGCGACGTGATAAAATCATGCAAGACTTGCAGTCCAGCGGAGAGGAAGACACCGACCACCATGTTGCCTCGAAAGAAAGAAATCTAAGCAGCCACCTTTATTCAAATTGATGAGAGAGAATCATGTTAAATATAATAAATTCATTACAAAGAAAATCCCAAAGCTCTTGAAACAACTTGGTGTTTCAAGTAGCGATTCAGAATAAAGAAATTAAAATCGTTATGTTTTGGATCTTTGTTTTTACAAAAGACTGGAGTAATAAGTTTTATTGCTCCCGGCTTATTGGTTTTGTCCTGTCTGTCTCTCGGTTTGTCTGTCTGTCCTCAGCTTGAACCCTCAATGTAGCATTTGAATGATACGAGAGAGAAACTTCATATTTTGCATGCATGGTCAAGCAAAATACGAGAGTAACTGATGACTTATGACTGCGACAATAACAACAATATGTCACAGTGGACATTCACGGACCCCATAATTTCTGAGGTGAGACCAGGTGCCCGGGAGGAGTAAGCGTCTCCTGTCTGGCTAGCCACATCCGCCGTAAATGTCCTCACACACAGACGAAACAAAATAATTCAACACTGTAGATGTAAATGAATGTGAACAAAACATTGTATGTATATATATATGTATATATATATAGAAAGTGCCACAGCCACACACCACCAGGAAAAAGTATAAATACACTGAAGTCGAACCCTCCGCGGGGAACTAATGTTGCCATTCAAGTGACAAGTAAAAGAAGCCTCACTGCTTGGGGGAAGGGGGGGGGGGGTTTCCGTTGCAAATATCAAAATTCATGAAACTGCTTCAGTCAGATACCGTCGCCATAAACGTGCAATATTCGGGAGTACGACGTTAAGCAATGGAAACCATACAATTCAATCAAGTGACACAAAGGTCATTATTGACCGTGATTGTAACATCGACTGTGAGCTCTTCATGCTCAAATTGATTTTGCCGTACTTTGTTGTTGCCGGTGGCACAGTACAGGCGCGGAGCCAGAGTACTTTGGATGTGGAAGCACATTCAGGCAAGGGGGTTGGGGCCGCTTTCAGGCCTATAATGGATCCAGGGCGAAACCCTGGTTGGCGACCAAGGGGCCAAGCCCCGGGAAGGTAATGAATTTTACGCGTCTACAGCGCAGTTTTCTACGCTAAAAATGACCCTTTCTACACCATTTGTCTGTTATATTCAACTTACAAGCGATAGCATTTCAACATATAACATGTATGTTTGACATTTAAACAAGTGAGATCATTTTTTGCAGAATGATGTGGTAGCACCTGTGAACTTGCGTGCGCCTGACTACGCGCCTGCAGTGTTTCACAAATACATCTTGTTGAAAGTCTGTATGTTACGCCTGTCTGTCGGCCTGTTGTCAATTTTAACGAAGTAACCATTTGAATTTATTTCTAAACCCCGTTTTACAGAACTTTATGACTTTGATACGACCCCTTCATATTCCATGGGCGAGTACGCGTCAGTATACGCGTACGTCCTCGAGTCCGCGTTACCTGAAGATGTCTAATAGTTGGGATTCCTATGGGTACTAACTGCACGCCTCTGATAGCAGATTTATTTCTTTATCGTTATGAGAGGGATTTTATGGTTTTTATTCAAAAATCAAAACGTTTCGATCTCATTGACAAATTTAATAATACTTGCAGATATCTGGATGACATTTTGGTTATCAACAACCCTGAATTCGAACAATTTATATCAGAAATATATCCACCAGAACTCAAATTAAGTAAAGCTAATACTTGAGGTAAATCTACACATTTCTTAGACTTGAACATCAAAATTATCAACCACTTAATATATACTAATATTTATGATAAACGTGAGGATTTTCGATTTCCTATTGTAAATTTTCCTTACTTAGATGGCAATGTCTCTCGACTCCCATCATATGGTATCTATATATCTCAATTAGTTTGATTTGTGAGAGGCTGCACCGATGTTTGGACTTTCATAAACGAAATTTACAAATTACTACTAAACTTTTAACTCAGGGTTACAGATATCACAAGCTAAGAAAAACATTCAGCAAATTCTTCAGACCTTATTCAGAACTTCTATCTAAATTTAGAAATATTTCTTTTCAACACTATGTATCCAATGGAATTTCCCATCCTAATTTTTACGGTGATCTCGTATATAAACTAAGGAAAGTAAAATGCTTTGATAACGTTATTTTATCATTTAATAAAATAGTCAAACGTCTTCTAAATAGACAATATGACGCTGAGATCATCAAAAAGACTATAGGTCTTGTATTTGGCCCCTCTACAGCCTTATGCAGACTTTTACTTGAACGTTGCACGCTGACTAACATGGCGGTGGGGACTATATGACGGGCCGTGTCCAAAAGACATGGTCCTGAACCTCGTCCCCTCTGACTGTTAGCTGGGACTCCTACAGATCTAGGATCTTAACTCGCTTTCAGATTGGCAGAGCACGGTTTATCATGTTGATGCCGCATATATTTTATATCATTATGTGTTTTGCAGTACCTTACGTGTACATATTTTTATGACCTCTCAATGTGCGATACCTGTTGACCCTTGTTCTTTACATGGAGGATTATTTATAAATTTTTAAAATGTACGTCCTTTGATTGTTCTGCTGTTACGGTGAGTGAGAAGGTGGGCCCGTAAACCTGGTAACCACACGATTTGTTTGGCTTTTGTCAACTTAAATGACCGTCCTATGTCGGTACCGTAATTGCACTACAATGAAATATTTTTGTAATGTGTTATATGTGCTAGTATATTATTGATATTCATGTATTGTGTATCTCCATGGTGACTTCTGCCACATAACTGAGCCAGTAACTCCTCTTATTTCTTTGGTCTTTAGTTCTTATTTGTAAATGATTTGGTTATCAATTTTTCCTTTAAATATTCATTCTTTGGATCTTTTCGGTTTCGGTTTTCGGTTTTAAGCATATAAGAGACATATTTAAGGTGTCAAAATATGCATATGGTGACCCAGATTTATATTCTAATTTTCACTAGACAAAAACTAAAAGAAATATAAATTTAACGTTGCTATGTCTGTGTACTGGTTTTGCAAATGCAAAGCAGCTAAAAGACACACAATTGGATTATGAAGCATTCTAATATCAGTACTTTAGATGTGTAAAAGTAAGTAAAAGCTTGTTGGTTTGTGAATGTATTGACAACGAATACAGGATCATACTCGTATGATGTCACGCCTCCATTATGTCCCATGGGTATTAATGTATTGAAACGACACGAAATTGTATTCACTGTAATTTTATACAGTAGCAGGAGGTGGAGGAACTTAGTTTCACAAGCACGTTAATTCCTCCAAAACCACAAGAAAGATCGTTTTCTACTATCATATAGCTCCAGTATTAATGCAGTTGCCAGCAAATTGCGTTTCAAGTATTCGCACAATTTTTTTCGATATACCGGAGTGTTTTATGCAATATATCCTACGCTAACTTTAGACTTACGTCACTCATTAACTAGGATGTACTGGCACAGACAATAAATATTTTATTTCCATTTGTAACAAAACGTATCTAAATATTTTATAAGTAATTCGTAAAAGAAACAAAATTATCGTGTAATTCAACATTTCTGTTCGTTTTTGTTTTACCTACATGAACGTCAACATTTGATCAATCTCAGAAATGTTTTCTTGTTTAGGTAGTTGACAATACATTACTGTAATATTCCATTTTTGCATGAAATGTTAACTTTCTGCAGTACGTTATATACTCTCTTTTTTATTAATTTCAGGGGACATTTCTAGCATTTCCTCGTTGATGCTTTTAAAATTTCAATCTTGCTTTAGTCGCAAATAAAACGAAAATAGTTTGGTGCCTATGAAGACATTCTTTGCATTTATCTGAAATCATTGATTGATGTTTTGTTTCACGTCAGACCACGAATATTTCACGTATATGGTGACGGCATCTGCCTGATGTGGGGCATAGAAATTTTGACCTTTGCAACGGACCCACCCGAAGCAGTGGGGGATCTTTAACGTGCCATGCATACCACGACACGGGGCCTCGGTTTTTACTGTCTCATCCGAAAGATAGAACACCGGCATGACCAGAGCGGGACGTGAACCCCGGCCTCCCGATCAGGAGCCCAGCACTAGACCATGCCGGTTTCATTGTCTGACATTTTCACCTCCTTAGTTGTTTGTAATTCTTGTTTAAGAGTTTGTATGGATATTTTTCACTGAATGAAAATTCACATGTTATCTCTGGTTGTCAGCCATTTTGTGGGTCAAAGTGTGAAGTTTTGTGCTTTAATTAACAAATATACAGACTGAAAGTGTTTAAAATTTTAATCGAAAATATAAATTGCTTACAAACCAGTAAGTATTAAGATATGATTTATTTCGAAACCGTTAATGTTTTGGTGCAAAATTATGAAAACTCTCTCCAAAGAAAGGTCGTAAAATTGGTAAAACGATACATAAAAATCTCTTGTTTGACCCCAAATATGGCCGACTACAGGAGGTTACTCCAATAAATTCAGACTCAGTGAAAACTATCTATTGTAGCACTACAATATCACAGTTTAGTTATCATTACCTTTAAGCAATTTTGACTAGGGTTGTACTGTTTCCATTTTCATTTGACTACGAGATAATTCTATGGTATCATCATAGCGAGCCATTATAGCCAATATGTATATTTTGTCTTCTGTGAGAAATGTTCCTGATTTGTGTCATACAACTTGGTCAAATATCTTTTGTTTTCTCTTTTATAGAATACTGCTGAGTATCTTACAATTTTACATATTCTAAAAAACGATAGGCCGTTTTAGATTTTAGCTAAGGGTTACAGGTATCATAAACTTAGAAAAAAAATGTTAGGAATTTGTTTTAGGTCTTATTAAGAACTTATATAAAAATATTTCTTTTCAGCAGTTTGTATCCAATAGGGGTGTCGACATGTCAGACAATGGTATATCATGTGAGCAAATAAGGTCTTTATAATCACCGTATATTTTGCGGAATGTTGACTTACGGCCTGATATGTCATATCCTTAAGATATTAACAATTCTCGAGTAATTTACTGATTCAGTTTTATATGGTTATAAGAGGGACTTCATGCATCCTATTCAAACCTCGAATCGTTTCGACCTTATTGGTGAATTGAATGCCTCCTTCAGATATCTTGATGATATTTCAGGAATCGATAACCTTGAGTTTGAAAACTATATCACTAACATTTATCTGCTTCAATTAAACAAAGCCGGAACTTCTGATAAATATTTAAATTATTAACAGCAATATCTATACAAATATCATTGCAAAGACCATGGGTTTTTATATTGGGTCCTCCTACTACCCTTTACAGATTTTACTTGAGCTTTGCACACTGATTAACAGGGAGCTGGGGACTCTTTGACCGATGTTGTCTAAATGTTTGCAAAGGAGACAAGTTCCAAAGCCTCGTCACCTGACTGTTAGTTGGGCCTCCTACCCACCAAGGATATGAGCTTGCTTACAGACGATGAGAGCGCGGTTTACTTGTGCCGATGTCGCCTTACATATTTTTTACACTAGCCATAAACGTTCCGTGTGATTTTGTCCTGACCTCTCGTCTCGACAAACCTGTTGATCTATATTCTCTATATGCATGATTATTTATGCGCTTTTATGAGTGTCGTATGATTTTGTTGGTTTTGAGTTGGAAGGTGGGTGCAAAAAAAGAAAATATGAGATTTGTCTCAGATGTACGGCACAAGTGATAAAAACATTCAGTGCAACAGGAACACGCACCAGAATTACATGAAAACAGCATTAACCTAGTTCACATAAGAGAAGAATGAGGCAAGTATTGCCTCTCAGTAAATGGTTTTTTTTCATGACCTTCAAAATGGAAGAAGTGGTGATATATCAATCAATAACTATAGAGTCCTTTGCAGTGTTAAATGGAGAAAACATTTGGGAGATTCGAATAGCCATTGATGATTTTCCACGCCAAATGTTCGTGTGAAATGATATATTTATAGTACTATATTTAACACAGTATTCAAATGACACTTCTGCATAGATTTCCTCTAGATGGTGAAGCGCTTTAATTATCCCTTTCGTCAAGGGGTTTGTATGCCGATTATTTGCATTTATTCGAAATAGCCGCGCAGATGATGATGCCATTCATACAGGAATAGTCCCTTCCCCGGAATGGAAGGTTCACCGAATATGGAATTCTTGTATTATCGACATATAACCATATCTATTTATAGTCTACAACATGCTATGTCAACATGTGGAACTGCACTTATATGCATACAGACTGCGGCCCATGTAGATAATGCTAATTTTATTATTGAACTATAGAGTAAAAGTTCGTTTACAATTAATTAATGATTTTTTAAAGAAATTCGTTCGATATTCCATAGTGAAAACAACAAGAGTTTTCAGAAGACAACATAGGCCACCGACAGGGCATTGTCAAAGGGAAGGCATGTATTTTCAACGTGTTCAGTTCGAGATCGTAAGGTCAAAATATTTGGTACATAAGGTCTGGCGAAATATATTTTTTATGACCTCTCTTCTTGAGAAAACTGTTGATCTTGTTCTCTATACTGAGGATTATGTATAAAGTTTTAGATGTGTGTTCTTTGATTGTGTGGCTTTTGCGATGAGTTGGAAGGTGGGCGCCCGTAAACCATTTAAAGACACCAATTGAGTGACGTTTGTTACTTCAATTGACCGTCCTATGTTGGTATCGTAACCGCAGCACAATCGAATATTTTTTAATGTTTTTGGTGTATATTGTACTATTATCATTTTTGTGTGCAGGTCCATGATGATTTGTGTTATACAGCTTTGTCAGATGTCTTCTGTTTTCTCATTTATAAGGTCTGGCCATAATGAACACAAATGTAAAAAATGACAGCTATACCTCGGTAGTTGACGAGTTATGCGTAAGATTAAGGCTTTTGAAAAGTGGGTCAAACTTCAAGGTCAATAGTGTGGGTCAAAAAGTTTGGTACAAACAGAAACAAATCCCCAAGAAAGTTGAAATGTGAACGCTCTACAACAAGTGGTGGAAAAGTTATGAGTAAGATTAAAGTTACTTGAAAGTAGGTCAAACATCAAGGTCAAGATCGCGAAGTAAAAATGATAGTGCCTCGAGATATTGTCATTCAGAGAATTTACATTGAATGCTTCTTCATCCGTCATGTAAAACATTTCTTTATGCACAACACGCGTGTAAAAGTTGTTGCAGTTAGTTTATAACGTCATAAATACGGATTCTGCATCTTAAAATACGTAATTGAATGAAAACGTCGTAAATCGCAAGAAGTAAGATCCTGTCTTAGTATGGAGACCGATTTGCTTGATCAAGAATTACAAAATCAAAACATCTTTCACTTATGCAGTTAATTCGTAGTTTCATCAGGATTCTGGTTTGTAAAACATAATTGTTCAATTTGCATCCTGATTCGACTGTTACCGTAATCCTGTCCAAGACATATTACCATACAAGTAGGAGGTACAATAAAATTTTTCAAAAGATTTTGCATTCTAGTAATGAATATTAAAGTAAAGATTTCTCCGAAGTCTTGGTTTTTGGCATATTTAACTTATACCTAGTAAGGAATATTTGTCTAGTCAAGAGATGAAGCTCAAATAGAACGGTATTTATAAATTGTCAAGTACAGAGGAATTTGTAGGTGATATAAAAATCCGCTACCTGCACATCATTCAAAAGATGTATTCAAGGTAAAACTTATTGAATAAAGGATCAAGTACCAAGGGCAAGTAAAATCGACCCGTTCAATATCAAAATATCATGTGAAAGCTCTCGTAGTTCGCAATACTCAAATTATATATAAATATATAATATAACCGCACCAGTTGTTTGAATATTGTCATATCAAATGACTCTCCTAAGTCGCTATCGTAACTGCACTATAATCGAATATTTTTGTGATGTCCTTAGGTGTTTTTTCATGGCATTACACCATATACTGTAAATTTCCGTGGTGACTTTTGTCACGGCTAAGTCAGCAATTTTACTTTCTACCTCCAAGATGGTAAGAAACTAAACGCACACATTGTATACGCGTATATATAATTTCATTTTCCTTTTACAATGACTGCTATTAGGGGTGAGTTTATATTTATGACCTCATTAAGGTACAATGTTTGTCGGATATGTCTCAAACCTATTATATAGATTTGTTTACCAAGACTACGTATCGAAGAAATTTGCCCTAGTCAACATTGAGAAATTTCTTTGATTTGTCGAGGGTCACATTAAATAGATTATCAAGATTTATTGAAGTGTTACTGGAAATGTGTAAAATGTAAATTCAGCGTCATAAATTCTTGCTATAAATGACATTTATAAAAAAAACTGATAAAGTATTTCCGAACTCGTGTCGGCTATTATATTGTATATTGCAGAAATTTCGAATCTAGGAAATAGGACAAAGTTGTAGTAAAATACAATATCTGATAAATCCATTGAGTAGGCCCTTTTCTTTCGTAAAATGAAACGACGAATTTTACTTGAAAATGTCTTCAAAGTTT
Source organism: Pteria penguin (assembly GCA_035048485.1). Classification (NCBI taxonomy): domain Eukaryota; kingdom Metazoa; phylum Mollusca; class Bivalvia; order Pterioida; family Pteriidae; genus Pteria; species Pteria penguin. The sequence continues at coordinate 16,981,860 of CM068584.1, forward strand.
GTTGTTTTGTAGGTTACTCAATCGGCTTTTAATTATAAGGCATTAAAAATTCCGTAGGTTGGATTTATTCATACGACTCTTTATCGAAATACACCATACAGTACTCATACATATTTAAATGAATTAGCACTACTATTGAAATGTGAAAATCGCAAGCGACTTTCAAGAAAGACTTCTACTTCCTTCAGGTAATCCGGGTAATTTCGTTCGGCCTTAACACCAGAATATACAATTCGCACTACTGTTTACTGTAGTTTTGTTCATTTTATTTTATTAATCGTCATCAATACTAACACATCGATAGGTTATTGAATAATTAAGATGAAAAGACATTATAAAAACATCTGTACTTTCTGTTTGCTGGTACATCGCCATATGTGACCGACAATTGAACTTCTAACTTGCTGAAATAAACATTTGTCACTACAGTATTGTGTTACTGGACGGTTTATATCACACAATACTTGTCAATCATCAAGAATCCAGTGCCGTTTGTCTCGTAAAATCAACTTATCTTTACTCTCCCAGGTCGTTTGGTCTCACTCCCTTTTTGGGTTCATTTGTGCTGCTACTTATATTTTCTACACTTGTTTTCTATTTTTTATTCCATTTTTGTTTCTCTGACTTTGTATGCACTTTGGTTTTTTGAATTCATGGCCATTGACTTAATTTTATCCATCAAATTATGATAATTATGAAATAAAGCAATACAAAACTTTCAACAAAACTTAATATAACCAAATATATTTTGTTAGCAAATAGCGTTTGACAAGAAATTTTTTCTTATTCCGGTAAATATCTGAAATATTTCATGTGATTTTTTTCTGAATCAACCGTGGAGTGGATATCTCAACACAAGACGTTATTTATAGGAGAAATTGCATGTTGATCGTTAGTTTTGAACTTGTTACTTCTGTCGTCATTTTATTTAATGTGTGCACCGACGAAATATTTATGTGTCTTCTATTTGTCTTCATGCCATCAGCAAAACTTTACTGCCTTTCATTTGTTTTGATATTCATGGGATCTGCAACTAAACAAATAGAAGAAGCATGCTATGCATGGTGTCTCTTTTGAGTGCATATAGTGCGTGAAACCCAGCTGTGTATTTTGTTCAGAATCACTAAGACGAAGTGTTTCTTTAGGTCAGTACCAGATATATTGTATAATCATTTTAAACGATATTCTATTCGGGCAGAGAGAACATTAAACTAAAATATTCACATCAATTATTGCAGTCATACAATATTGGTGGTGGATTTTGTGCTGCGATTGTATCCGTTTACTTGTTACTTTAATTTTACCGTCTTTAGAAGGTATCGTAACTGTAATACAATCGAATAAATGTGTAAAGTCGTGTTTTGTGTTTACTTGATTACTATCATATTTTATATGGTTTCTTCTTCTCATATGATTAGTATGGTTTTTTCCGTAACGTTTGCCCTTTCAGGCACAATAAGATCGAAATTCGTCCCCATATGTTGATAAGTAATAAAATGCTCTCGAAGTGTTGTCGTTTGCGTCTATTTCAAAGTCAAATACAGCTGTTACGTTAGCTTGCCTACGTGTTAAGTTACATATAGAAATGGGTAATCAGAAAACGCTAAGTTGCTTCAGTAACTAGCTGCCATAGTGTAATAGCACATGTTACTTAATAATTAATAGACGAGTTCATGTTCCAATTTCCAGAAAGTTACGATATTTTGGAACAAATCTATACACATGGACGTCTTTTAAGGATCTGACAAATTATCTGTATGACTACCACTGAAAGAGAGAGTTTTCCATGTAACATTTGCGACATTATGTGTTTTTCGACATCAATGTTACTATTTTTTGATTTACGTCATATTTATTTTCTATGGTCAATATAAAAATCCGTTTCATTGTAACATCGTTTTACATAAAGTGGACGGCATCGACCTCATACGGAACTCAGAAATTCTAGCCTATGCAAAGGGCCTTCTTACTCGTAGTAATGAGTAATCCTGTGTGTAGCAACGTCCTCAACACAATTCTTAGGTGTAAGTCTAAGCCAAGAAATTTGCAAAATTAGGTTTATACTCAAGAAGAATAAATATACCTTGAAATCATGATTTGCTGAAAATCGGATATTTGATGTAACTTGATAAACAGCCATTTTCCAGGAAAAGACAGTATCGTGTTAGTTGATCTAAGTATTGCAAGTATGATGTGCCAAATTGCTACTAACCGTAATGGGTTTCAGTCCAGGAGTATCATTCAAATATCTGGATCACGATAGGTAATATTGTTTAATTTGAACCAGGTACCAACCATAGAAGTTTCTAGTTTATATTAAAGATATACCTACTCCAAACGGTGAAGTTTGAAGAAGGTACCGGATTATGTCAGGATGGATATTTGTTAACTCGTAAGAACAGCAAGCATTTCATACACGGCTAACCAGAACAGCTTCGTAAACAAACAAATCGAATTCCAAACTGCACAAGACAAAAACAAAACAAAACAAAACAATAAAAAAAAAAAAAAAACAAAAAAAAAAAAAAAAAAAAAAAAAAAAAAAAAAAAAAAAAAAAACAATACAAAACAAAACAAAACCGTACATGTTAAATTATAACTTCATTCCATCATGAACATTTTTCTTTGATGATGATGTGTTTTGTTATTATGCTGCAGATATATGTGTCTAATGTAACAATCTTTCATTATAGAATAAATACTGAAGCAATGATAGGTATGATTAATTCATAAATCGTACATCTCTAGATCTGACACAGATTATGGCACATCATTGACGTAATTTGAATACAATTCCCGATTATATTGATCATATGAGGAGTTAATATTTTCTAATGCGTTAATGGGGTTCCCATTAACTCTAAAGACGGGTCTGTAGATTTTCTATGAGGCATTGGAATTTCCTTTCCTCCAAAGTGCTGTAAATCCCAGTATAAGAACCTTTATTATAACTAAGGGTTTTTGTGATCGATTTAAGATCACCTGTAATCGACGTCTGTTTTAGCATGAACTCGGGCATTGTAAGTCGAGTCCAGTAGCCTAGGTTGTTCACGATTGACCATTTTATTTGGGAGTGTCAGCGACTGCTTTTTCTATTTTCTTCATTTCTAGGTTTCACTTATGAGACCCCCCCCCCCCCCCCCCAAAAAAAAGGGCGCCAACGTACGTAACTCTTGTGATGGAATTCTTTCTATCAATACTGCACCAGTCCGACGTGGAAACCTAATCAAGGAACAGGACATTATAAACAGCAGAAAACAACTGTTTAAATTGAAGACTTCTCACGAAAGCGAGATTTACAATGAAATGCAAAAGACACATTATCAGAAAATGTCGGGACCGTCACTGTGGAACGTGCCCGCACATTCAACCCAGTCATTCCGTTGTATTAACAAATGGGAAAATTTTCCACTTGAATGCTTATGGATTGTAAATCCAAAATCTTGGAATATATAATGACATGTCCAACGTACGGCGAAAATTATTTTGAATAAACGGGGACGAAAATAGCGGAACATGTACGTGTACACAAAGAACAGCTAACGGGACCTATCGAACAGGGATACAGTGGACATTTTGATGTTTGCGCTGGAGGAAATTCTGATATGATTTTCCCTATTACAAGGTAAAAGAGGAAAGTTAACAACTGCGAAAAGCAAAGGACTATTTTATAGACATTTTAAGCCTCATTTGAACTATTAATTTCATAAACTACATAAATGTAAAGCTAGTCAGTATTATTATGGGCTTTATACCCATACAGAATGAGTGTGAGTAACCGAGGAACGTCAACGTAACACGCCAATTCATAATGTCACCCCATAAATGCTGTCTATACTTATTGTTTATTGTCATAAGAACTCTGAAAAGTCGAAAGGCGAAAATATTTAGCAAAAATAAATATAAAACATATATACCTCATAATTTAGTGCACAATATGTGCATTTCGACAACTTATATCTCTTCAGTGATGCTCGTGGCCAAATGATTGGATTTCTCAAAATATATAAATTTTTGAAAAGCAGTGTTGACACCAAAATGACCGAAAAGTTAACCAAAGAATCTATCTAAGGACAGAGCTATGCTTGAGGGAGATACTCCTTAGATTTAGAGTGATTTACTTAATTTGATGACTGAAAATTTGAAGTCTATATCTCATGTCAGTACAAAAGCACTGAAAACTAGACTTATGCTGCCCTCGGGGACTATCAGTCCACCAGTAGTGACACCTGCCTAGTGGTTATAATAAATATAGAACATACATACCTTTTAATTTAGTGCACCATATGTGCATTTCGACAACTTATGTCTCTTCAGTGATGCTCGTGGCCAAACAATTGGAATTCTCAAAATATATAAATTTTTGAAGAGCAGTGTTGAAACCAAAATGACCAAAACGTTAACCAAAGAATCTATCTAAGGACAGACATATGTATGAGGGAGATACTCCTTAGTTTTAGAGTGATTTACTTAATTTAATGACTGAAAATTGGAAGTATATATCTCATGTCAGTACAAAAGCACTGAAAACTAGACTTATGATGCCCTCGGGAACTATCAGTCCACCAGCAGTGACAGCGGCCTAGTGGTTATAATAAATATAGAACATATATACCTTATAATTTAGTGCACCATATGCGCATTTCGACAACGTATGTCTCTTCAGTGATGTTCGTGGCCAAATGATTGGAATTCTCAAAATATATAAATATTTGAAGAGCAGTGTTGAAACGAAAATGACCGAAAAGTGAATCAAAGAATCCATCTAAGGACAGAGCTATGCATGAGGGAGAGAGATACTCCTTAGTTTTAGAGTGATTTACTTAATTTGATGACTGAAAATTTGAAGTATATATCAAGAATAATGTAAATATCATGAAGTATATGGCAAGATTGATTGATTGATTGATTGATTGATTTTTGTTTTACGTCACACCACGAATATTTCACGTATATGGTGACGGCATCTGCCTGATGCGGAGCATACAAATTTTGACCTTTGCAACGGACCCACCCGAAGCAGTGAGGGATCTTTAACGTGCCATGCGTACCACGACACGGGGCCTCGGTTTTTACTGTCTCATCCGAAAGACATGACACCGGCATGACCAGAGCGGGACTCGAACCCCGGCCTCCCGATCAGGAGTCCGACGCGATACCACTAGGCCACGCCGGCTTTATATGGCAAGAAATCAACAATTTCAATATCACCGAAGTCAATTTCTCTTGGATTATAATGACTATACCTAGAATGCATATATACATGTATATATATATATATATAGTTTCTATATATAGCTGCGTATCTGATATGCGTTAGTGCACCCTATTCAATAAGACATCTACTGTGTGCGAAATGACTTTATAACAAATGTGTGCCGTTATCAATCGTATAAACGTACTGTATGTCAAGCCCTATCAACACTTAAAATCATTCTTTCTTTGAAATTTGTACTGTAGTTTATGAGAGGTGTGTATTGAGCCCCCCCCCCCCCCCCCCCCCCCCCCCCCCCCCCCCCCCAAAAAAAAAAAAAAAAAGAGAGAAAAAGAAAAGTGAATTGCAGAAAAGGTAGTGATCGGCATAATACCTTTAACGCACATATATAAATCGAGTCCCTATTACCCCTGCACCATATCTAATGCTGACTGTATACTTTCGTTCTTTTTTAAGTTTTCAATATACCTTTCTGCTGAATGTTATCTTATGTTATAAGCTACAAACAGAAGACAATAGTAGATGAAAAACTGGATCATTTTAATCCCATGGCAACATCGGTGATGAATGTATCTTATCTATTGAAAGTAAGCAGTGCACAAGACCATACCACACGGAATGAATTCTCAAAAAGGCTTTTTTGCTTGAGATTCATTCTGATATCTCAACACTGTCTTCATGACCAAAATGTGTTAATAATAAATCCATACTGTACATTGAAAAGTCACCATTAATTAAATGTTCGAAGTGGGTTATGATCTCTAATTGCCAAAATTATTGTCCAAAATTGTTAAAAGTTTTCTGCAGAATCCTTACAGGATGTGAAGTGAGAGATTTCTCAAACACTTGGTAGAATCTACCCGGAAAAAATCTTAAAGCAAAACATGATATCGATTAATAGATTAAAGAAAGAATTTTCATGACGATCACCGTTGCCGGCTTGTAACGGTCAATTGATATAAATAGTCTTTTGAAACCGATAGCCGGTCTGTAGACTCCTCGTCCTACTCACACAGAAAAGCATAATTATATTGGACACATAAGTAGGCAGTAAATGCATTATTCTAGTACGTCATTGGGCTATATATTGATGCATAATTAACTATCCTGGTTAATACAATCCTCTTGAGGGTTTGGGTGGTGATAGGTGTACGACTTTATGTATTCCAGTTAGTTTCTCTTAATTATTATAATTAAAGTGAGATATTGTTGCTTAGCGTTACATTTGGGGTATTGATTGATTGATTTTCGTTAAACGGCACACCACGAATATTTCACGTATATGGTGACAGCATCTGCCTGATGCAGGGCATACATATTTTGACCTTTGCAACGGACCCACCCGAAGCAGTGAGGGATCTTAAACGTGCCATGCATACCACGACACGGGGACACGGTTTTTACTGTCTCAGAAGACAGGATACCGGCATGAATAGTTACTAAGAATATTCGTACAATACAACTTACATTTGTTCTTTTCGTAAAGTATTCGAAGCGTCTTATTCATATGTTTTGCTGAATTTCATATTTTGCCTGAAGTAAAGAATGTTTGAATAAGATACATGTAATTGTACACAATATCTTTGTAAGTAAAATGTGAGAATTGCTGACTAAACACATCTATTTTCGCATCCTTGTGATAACAACTTTTCACCTAGTAATTTGCCACGAAAAATGAAGGCACCTTAGTCAGAATCCTAGCATATCGAATCAGATGAAAAACATAGACACCATATGCAGGTGATAAAGAAATGCTACTACATGTGTGAACCGACTTAATACCTGTGTATGTGTTCAGGTATTTATAATGATGATATTATCACAAATACATGAATTGCCGATTATAGATATTATTAATTTTTTATCTTATGAACATTTGTACGAAAATTGAAATATGCAACGGCAATATCTCTATATTAGAGATTTGAAATATTATTGAATAGATATATAGGCTGACTGAGATGTATAGAAAATGGAGAAACAGAACGTAATTAATGTAAAATATAAAACTGGAAGTTTTATACATTGTATGAAGCGGTTTGCTGTAAATACATAATTAGATAACTGAGCGAGATACACCACATTCTATCTGAATCGACTTCTGCATCTCCCGTGGGTCGGTGATACTTAAAATACTAATATTTTTGATAACATCATCAATCCAAACGACAGAATCCTGGCTAGTGTTGTTAAAAATAGAATCAACTGCCAACAAATCAATTATTCCTACTCTAATTACGCAAATCATAATAAGTACATCCACATACAGGAAATAATCTCATGTTGCAATGGCAACTTTATCTGCAAAGTAAAGGAAACTTAGATTCTGCTTTCATAATCGTTAAAATATCTTCTGCACGTGGGAAATAAAACAAATTGAAACAATGGTTGTATCATCCATTCTACTTAGTCCCATTATTCAGAAATGCATAGTATTCCTCAAAAGACGTGTTTGATAATGACACTAATCTAATGATAATTCTTTAAAAATTTAATTTCAGAGAAATATATAAAGGAGGATGCAATAATATGATCATAAAGTGCATATAAAGTGTTAGTATCTTGCAAAGGTTAATAACATGTCATTTATGATTTATTAAGGGAAAGAAACGATGATAATGTTTAAGCTCAGCCAAATGATGACGTTACAAATCATCAACATACTATATTTGATAAAGACCAGGTGGTTGATATACCAAATATTTCAAATACATAGCCTGAATATATAGTACACATTTCGAAATTGTATAATGTATTATATCTCGGTTAAGCATAACATACTTAATGGAGGAATTTTGATCATCAGGAGAACTCCTGTAATATCAGCAGCAAAGGCACATTGAACAAAGAACAAGAATGTCCTTTGAATGTATTGCATTAATTGTCACCAGATTTTATTATTTGATGCACATGATCGCAGCGGTTTGATGGATCGTAAATAGTTCCTTACAGATTACCCTATCGGTCTTATCCTGCAAATCGAACACACTGGCTTTACAGATTGAAAAACCGTTTCCTGGATGAAGGAATGAACATCAAATAATTAAAATACCATGAATGGAAAACAGTCTATTAAAGGACGACAAAGGATCCATACTCTTATTATTGATGTCAGATATTGAATTGCAATCATCCACATTGCATCACGGACAATAAGGAACATTATTCAATCATGACCAGTATGATGATTATGGCAAATGATTTATGTAAAACGGAAAGTCAATTTAATCTTGGAATTCGTAAAATAATTGAACAATTAGCTGCTGTCTGAAGGATGTTGATTTCGAGAGCAAAGAGATGATCAAGACTTGAAATGTCTTTGTAGCTTTAAGATATTATGATGGAGGTGGACTTTACTACTACATAATATAGAGCATAAAGTTTTGATAGCGTGTAGATTAGCTCAATTAAATATAACAAACTGTATTCCAAGAACGTAAATGGTCCTTAACGTAGCAGTGTTTACATAAATATGAGTTATTTTGACTAGAGTGTTGACTTTCTCAGTGATTGTAATGGAATAAAGACAGGTGTGACCACTACGTATAGGATTCCTACCCTTTATTGCTCTGGATATTCCTCTGGCTTTTCAAGACCTAGGGGTCGGCGATAGTTTTTTACCTTAATTATAAGTAAACCCACTAAATTTGCATCCATTTGTTATTAAGAAAGTAAGTGATGTTGTTGCTAGCAAGCCGGTGGCACATGTCACATCTAGATATGTAGATAATATATTAGTCAATGAACACCCTGCATTCAAATGATATATTAATGATGTTCACCAGAACTTTAATTTAACACAGACCCCATATTTCATAAGGAAAAACTTTGGGTTTGAAATTGTATATTGTACATGGTTAGATTCTTTTTGGGCCACAAATAGTGATATTGAATATTCTTAAATTCCACCATACTAAATAATAAAATACAAAATGATCAGTTTGTGTGTGAATTTTTAGAAAGACCGGGAAATGAAGTAAAATGAGTTACTTTTTCATAGGGATAATAAATGGTGGAGGAATGTTAATAGCAGTTATGTCAGTTAAAAGATGCAATATTGTCTTGGTTACAATACCACATTGTTCATCAAGTATTGGGTACAAAACAGCGGTTGTACAAGATGAATCTTGCTAACGATAATCTGTGCACATTCTGCACTGATCATAGGGAAATCATTTATAATCTATTTTGTGGAATGATGTCATATGTCCCTGATTTGGGTGTCTCTGTCCTCTTGGCTGAATACAACTCTAGACAATGTTAATTATGATTTATCTGTTTTTCATGTCCAATTCTGTCATGTAAGAATATAGTAAATCGATTACTATGTGCAGTTAAGTCATATAAACAAGAAATAAAAATATACCTCCAAATTTCATTGGAGCAGAAAAAGTGCAGACCTAAATAAGAATTCAGAGAAAGATGCATGATCTGAAGAGCAATCAAAATATTTTCAATAAAAATGGAGTCCCTTCACGCATCTGCTGATTTAAAGACAATACGTACGTGTGTGTGTGTGTGTGTGTGTATACGTATATACCGCTTCAAATCTATTATGTAACTGATTTGGCATCAAGAATACAATGTAGTGTAACCATCTTTGGATATGGATACTTGAATTCATATGAATACGATAATATATACAAGTATCAACTCATATTATATATACAATATATGTTTACGCTTGGCCTGTATTAGATGTAGTATATTTATCATGAGATGCCCTATTTTTCAGATGTTTGCTTAAGTGTATTCGTATATGTCGGTGAACAACTTTCAATAGTATTGTGCTAAAAATTTGTCATTTTGTATCATAAAAGCTTTGAGATGACTAAGTACTGTATATGCCAAAAAGATAGACCTTAATATGATTAGTATGAATGGTGAGTTGAAGATGTGTCTTGTCGCTATATGTCAAGTTTTTATACATATTAATTGTAAAATATTTCTATAAATTAATAATAATGATAATAATAAAAATAATAATATTTATAATAATAATACTAAAAAAGAACGTCTAATTGAGAAGTGAGCTCCCAATAGATGGAAAGATCAGCATTACCATCTCCTGCTTGCTTTCAAAATCCTTTAGCTAAACTATCGATTGAGGTAATGTATCACGAAAAGGACGAACAAAGTAATTCAGGGGTGAGTTTTACTAAAGGCCGTAGGCTCAAACGTTGACGTAGACGTAAACTTTCCGACTAAATTTACGTGTACGTCAATTGAAATTTTCTTGAAGTCTATGTTCCCGCGTAATTACATTGGTAAACGTTGTGAACGGTGTATGTTACGTTTGAAACTCTTTAGGGAGGAGACAAATATTTCTTAGCAAATTTTCGGTCTACATTTACGTTTGGGCTTACCACCTTTAGTAGAACTCACCCCCAGGTCCCATTGTTTTAAAAGAAAGATGACTGGCCAAGCTGTGTGACACAAATCATCAAGGGTATGTACGTATACATGATAATAGTCAAATGTAAGGAAGCGGCGTAATACGCTACTTATGTATAGTTACAAAAGGAACACCACCCATTAATATACCGCACGCTCTATACCTGTAGTGGTCAGTGGAACCGAATGACTCTATCATTTAACTTTGATGTGAACTCTAAACCATGTCATGGTCAATAGACTGTTGTGTTAGACTGTAGTGAACTCTTATGAGCTGTATTGTATGTCGATAATCCTTGATATATAAACATTTGTTGCACAAGGTGGCGTCGCGGAGTATGACAGTAGTAATAGTAAGGATTTGACTTACGGGTATAAATGTACATTGGGAATTAGAATTATTTCAGACTTAGACGTGATTCCAATCATCGATAATGCCGGGTCTCCTCCTTCGTAGCACACGAAGCCATCGTTGCCTTGCTATTTGAAGGTTTCATTAAAGGTAAAAACGTTTCACCGACATTTCTATTTTGTCGCATATACAACGCTGCTTTAGACACCAACCGAAAAATCGACATTACAAAAGTATTCGATTGTACTGCAATTAGGATACCGACTTCTGACGGTCAATTAAGGTTAGAGACGTTATTCAATTGGTTTTGTTAACCGGTTTACGGGGGCCCATCTTCCAAATAAGTGCAAAAGCAGCATAGTCGAAGCGCACGTTTTAAAGTTTATAAATAATCCTCCATCTAGAGAACAATAATCGAAAGGTTTCCGAAGACAGAATTTTTAAGAATCACTAACTTAACTATTCTATCATAAGTGTATTTTTAAGATTTGCATATTCTTTTCAAATATGGATTTATAAATCTGTCATAAAATGTAAATTGTGCCGATCTGAAAAGATGTTGTTTATGGAGAAGAAAGAAATGATGATGATGATAATAATAATGATGACGATGATGATAATAATAAGAATATACATTATTATTATTATCATTACCATTATTGTTATCATCATCATCATCATCATCATCATCATCATCATCATCATGATTGCTATTATTATTATTATTATTGTTGTTATTATTATTTTTATTGTTGTTGTAGTAAAGTCAAATGTATTTTATGTTCATGTTACTGTTTGTAAATATGGGTTTCCATTATCCACTCTACATCCAAATTATTTGAGTTTGCATATTGTGCAAGGGCAATTGTGATAGCTACAGTTCTGGAGAAACCGTATAAATATATATAATTATGATATTTTTTCTTAGGGGGTTGTTAATGGTTAGGCAGTGAGCCATTAAGTTTGTTAAAGCTTCCGTGTTTGATTAACGTACTAAATACAGCTTCTTACCATTCACTGTATGAAATTGCAACAGTATATCGTTAGCATTGTGTCATTTCATGATATAAGGAAATTTGACGAATTTGTACTGGTGTCGTAATCATAGCGATTAATTAATTTCATGCGTTTTCAAGAGGATTGAAGCTGGCGTGGCCTAGTGGTATCGCGCTCGCTTCCTGATCGGGAGGCCGGGGATCGAGTCCCACTCTGGTCATGCCGGTGTCCTGTCTTTCGGATGAGACTAAAAACCGAAGCCCCGTGTCGTGGTATGCATGGCACGTTAAAGATCCCTCACTGCTTCGGGTGGGTCCGTTACAATGGCCAAAATTTGTATGTCCCGCATCAGGCAGATGCCGCCACCATATATGTGAAATATTCATGGTGTGACGTTAACCAAAAATTTATCAATCAATAAATCAAGATGATTGTTTGTGTCGAGTGGTCCATGGTTCGAATCTAGTCAATGATCCGTCGGTGTCCTGTTTTTCAGATGATATAAGAATATCGGAGGTTCCGTGACAATGTTAGTGTGATATGTAAAAGATTCAACGTATTTCGGATGGGTCTACTTGACACCATGACGAAATAACAAGCTTACAGTCAGTGTCGTAAGCAACGCTCGTCCCCTGCCGTCATCAGTGTGTTTGAAGCGAATGTCTTAATTGGTTGCACATATTGAAATTTGACACTCGTGAGCCTATAACCACTACCATCTTAATTTTGGTCAATATATCAGTTTAGATATTGTATTAGAGGAGGGTTTTACTGGAGAACTAATAATAAAATCATAATGTATTAAAATCATAAAATGATAAAATCAAGAATAATAAAATTAAAGATAAATTCATAAAATACTCTGAATAAATGTTAAATAGTAATATAACATAATAAACCAAACAAACAAAAACATCTTTTAAATTAACCACAAAAAGAAACAAAAATAAAAGAAAATAAAAATAATAAAATAATAACAACTAAGCAATATCAAGTAGATAAACGGTCATTTCCATAAACACCGCCGTTTAATTCGTTGCCAAATACTTGCAGTTCGTCGCAGATTCATAGACTAATCTTATGTGATTACCAATGGGTAGCAGAGGAAAGAATAAATATATGAGTAGTCTTGAGTTATACACCCCCCCCCCCCAAAAAAAAAATAAATAAAAATAAAGTAATAATAACAACACAATTGAGGAATATACAAGTATTCTTTGGAATGGACAGTTAACCAGTCAGGTTTTTGCCATTTATTTCTTTGTTTTGATTCTATCCAAGCCATAACCTATTTTCTAATACATTTGTTTTGAATAAGAAGGGGATTTAAAAGTTATTAACATATTTTCCCTGTGACAAACCATTTTCTTCCAAAATGTGGAATTCCAAATAGTAAAGATGAATACTATACAGGCAAGTTCATACAGCCAAAGAGAACCACTCTCCGATCGGAATTGACTCATATGAATATATGCCTGGGACAAAATGTTTCAAAATGAATTTGCATTTCCACCTTGATTCTTAAATCATGCTATTAAGGCAACGAAAACAATAAAGGGTAAACCCCCTTCAAATTATATCATCTAATAAATATAAGACACAACGCGTAAGAACACACACACACACACACATAAATTCCCTTACAATAATGTGGTGACGACATTTGCTTGATGCAAAAATTGAAAGTCATTAAACGTATTAAATGTAAAAGTACCGAAGGGTAAACCATATCTCATAGTCCATGGAATAAAGGGGACAATATCGTCTTTAGTGTCATATTCACACAAACGCGAATCTCAATAAAATTGAGATGAGACCAGGTGCCCAGGAGGTGTAAGCGTCCCCTGGTTGCATTCGCAAAAGTCCTGCAACAATCTTCCAGGTCGAGGAGGTAAAGAAAAAAGAGGAGTTACTAGCTCAGTTATGTCGCAGAAGTCACCATGGAGCTATGCAATACATGAATATCAATAATATACTAGCACATATAATACATTACAATAATATTTTATTGTAGTGGAATTACGACACCAACTTAGGACGGTCATTTAATTTGACAAAAGTCAAACAAACGGTGTGGTTACGGGCCCACCTTCCCACTCACCGTAACAGCAGAACAATCAAAGGACGTACATTTAAATATTTATAAATAATCCTCCATGTAAAGAACAAGGGTCAACAGGTATCGCATAAAAATATAAACACGTAAGGTATGTAAAACACATAATGATATAAAAATATATGCGACATCAACATGATAAACCGTGCTCTGCCAGTAAATACATAAATATACACGCATGGGCATACGAAGGAGAAAGGAATACACAGTAAAATTTTCCCATTCACGGCAAGAAATGCTGCCTGCCTGAAATTCCGGTGTCGGAAAAGCAGGTGAACAAATGTCTGTATATACATGGATATCCGTATATAATCCGATATAGTCTAAAAGTTAAGATGGTTATTTTGTATGGTCAGTTCGACTGTATTCGATTTCATATAGTTTTCTTTTGAGTGATTGATTCTAGATATCTTTATGATATTTTAATAATCGACAACCTGTGTTTGAATTCTATGTTACTGACATTTATCCACCGGATTTGCAATTAAACAAAGCCAATACTTTTGAAAAGGAAACACGTTTTAGGACATAAATATTAAAACTCTAACAACTACAACATACATACAAACATATTTCATGACATAAGGACTTTGGATTTTCTCTTGTAAAATTCCCTTATTTAGATAGTGATGTCCTGAGAATTTCATCATATTGTATTTATATTAGTCAATTGGTTCGATTTTTTTCAAAATTTATACAAATGTATTTATTGAATTTTTAATTAATAAAAAATTCAAGCCATACTGAATGAAATCGTATAAATAAAGTAAGGGTATGGCAGGCGGAAGAATGGGAATTTTCATGAAAATCAATGCACGACATGCATTTTACTTTATCTATTTCAATATCTTAAAAAGTGCGGAATTACACGAAAATCACTTATGACCTAAAATAAATTATCTGTCGTCATGCTTAATTTTAATTCGTTAGGGCACTGTGCACCGTGTATACCGATTGTTGAAGGAAATGGCGTCTTCTTAAATCGCCAGATTTTTTTAAACATTTTTTTTTCATATAAAGAAAGTATGCAGATGATCGGTATGGCAAGTGATGGTCTACATGTGTCCGGGTCAATGATATCTAAATGGCAAAAGAGGTTTCGGGATGGAAGACTTTATAGATGACGACGAAAGACCCAGGCGGCCAACAAAAATTGGTGATTGCGTGAATGATGGCATCCGTCATGCAGTACAAAAAGACAACAGGATTGCCGTGAGGGAGATATCGCTGTCTTATCCAACGCAAATCTGTATACATGAATATACACAACAATTGCGTTGTTACTATCAGAAAAAGACGTCCCCATAAGAATTACTTCTTAGACCGAAACCTATATATAGCAATATAATCTTAACAATCACGAGATAAAATGTTAGAACATAACTTCATCTATATGTAAGAGATATTACAAATTATCGACGACCATAAATAAATACGAGGTATATTAAGGAAGTTCTCGTCGTCGTGTACTTAGGAATACCTAGGATTGATAGAATTGTCACGACTTCTAATTATAATTTCCCTTCATCCCAATGGTCTTTGTCCATCCCTGTTCAAATTTTGGAATCCTTTCAAAATGGAATGATTCATTCTAGTACCCTTAATTCCCATTTACAGCGTCCATGACACCCTTATTTTTTTTCCAAACTTCTTATCACGAAATCTCCTGACAGGCTCTTTAACTCATATGCATCATGCGACATCCTAAACAAAATCAATCATGAACATTTCCTCATTGTCCCAAAAGGCAGAAATCGTGAATTTCCTAGCTGAGGACACTTCCTTGAATATCTAGGAGGGGATAAGCCAGGGTGATTCCATTGCAAGCTTCGTTTCTTAAATTCAGGATAAACGTGGGTAACTCAAATTTCATACTGAGTGACAACGCGACCCATAAAATTCTCAGGACTATTCTCAGACGCAGCGAACAGATACGAACCCCCCAACCCCCACAATCATATCTATTTCTCTTTTGATCTTCAGTAACGTTCTTGGGGCCCATGTAATTGAGACCTTAGACATGCATATGATGTCAGTTAAAATTAATTGGACAGCCCCGTATATTACACCAACTTTTCTGGATATATTTCGGAGGTGTTGCCTTCTGGCACATTTGAATAAGTTTCTACAATATTAACGTAATATATTTAAAATACACAAATAAATAATATTTTTGATGATTAAAGAAAATGGCAGAATTGACAATATTTAGATAACTAAAAACCAAAAAGTAATGCTATAAACAAGAATAGTAATGCTATTAGGAGGAATGATCAGGAACAAGTTAGTCGTTTATGCCGACCTATCACACCAGCATAGCTGCAGTACTAAATAGGCACCATCAGTATCACTGACTTAAAACTTCCTAAGACACGACATTATATACGGTAGGCAGATATGTGGTAAATTTCCAGATCCACAATATAGTCCTTAGAACCTGTCTTTTTACCGAATCGAAATTGACTCTCTCCACACCACACATTGTGAGATAATTGGAAGCGTGATAAATAATCCATTGGGAATGAATGCTACTTGATAGTATCAATTTTCAGTTCAAAGACGAAAAATGGTGTAATTACATATGCATTACGTGTGCATGCAAGAATAGTTTGCAAGTGCGATAAACAAAGTGATATGTCTTGATGTAAAGTTTGTTATGTATATGGAGACGTACAACTGCATTGCACAATTAGACGAGAGTGTTAAAATGTCAATATCATGAATTGCGCTCGTTTTAATTTTGACATGAAGAGGATAACGCATTTGGGTTCATCAAATAGATGATAAATATTACCAACTCAAAGTCCAAAGATCTTGAAAAAGAAATGCATACAAAACGAGAGTGCTAAGGGAAGAAAACATCGAACTCAAGCAACATCCGTCACATAGGTAATGTAGAACTTGTCGATTCCGCTTATTACCGGGTATTGATAAATATAGAACATATATACCTTTTAACTTTGTGCACCATATGCGCATTTCGACAAGTTATGTCTCTTCAGTGATACTCGTGGCCGAAATTCGATGTTGAAACTGGTCGGGATAGGTATCAAACCGAATATCTTACTAGATTTTATACTATGATCATATTGTATGACAAAGGACTTGGGTTAACCATACAACGTCCTCATTAACTTTGTTACCATAACACTAACATACTCCTCAGTGATACTTTTGTTTTCAAATTTGCCTGTACCTTTCCATTTGGGAAGTATTGTCTGAACTGCATAATGCTTAACGATCAATAATTGTAAAAATTTAGACAAATTTTGGGACAAATCAATAAAATTTCCCAGGGAAAGGTCTTTACAACGGACCAGATGTGAAGAGAAACAGTGATTCCCATGGCTCCGCCCTTCATCTAAAGGCGTTGTGAACTCAGAACAAAATCATAACAAATTAACCAAAAATTCTAGTACAGTTGGTAAGTGCATTTGATTTGTCTTTTTTTTTTTTTGTCCAGAAAAATAGTTCTAGTCGTCTGAAGTACACAGACAGTCTACTCGACTTTATTGTATAAGGGATTTCATTTTCTAGTGCCATAGTCACCTGACACCATGTTTCATTATCATGCATTCAATACTTAGTTGTCAATTTCGTAAACTACATGTATATATTTTAGAAAAAAAGTTATCTGTAACTATATATTCACATTTAGTCAAAGTAAATATATAATTTAATCAGTACATGAGTGTACCTACCTCATGGTTTTAAATCGCTTTCATGTCAACGAATATGTGATGGTATAGCATTAACCCAATCTTGTCGTAAGAAAATAATCGATCAATTCCCTACAAGCACAAGAATACAATTTCACAATGTAAGAAAAATTATACAATCAAAAATAAGTGTATACAATATAGGAAATAAAAAGTTGTAATGACAAATATATTTATTTTCATTATACAAGTCAATGACTCTGTTGTATAATAAAAATGCATATATTTGTCACTAATACTTTTTATTTCTGATATATATAAACACATTCAAAACCCTATAAGTACCTCGTCATACAAGAGAGGAATGATCAACAAGTTTCTCAGTATGAGAAGTCATAATATTGATATCAACATGAGTAAGCCGTATTTTGCCGATCTGGCAGAACGGCCAGACCTCTGATTGTCGGGAAAAGTCGCGACTAACAATCAGAGGGAACGAGATTCAGGACCATGTCTCCTCTGAAAAAGGCCCTACATATAGCCCCAATCGTCGTGTTACTCAGCAAGCAACGTTCAAGTAATAGTCTGTAAAAGCTGTACAAGGACCCAGTGCAAGACTTATTCTCATTTTTTATGATTTCCGGGACCTGACGACATAAAGTTATCATACCATATGACACTCGAACGTTTGTACAGAAAATCACCGTTAGATTCGGATGGGACAGTCCGCCTGATAGATATGGTTGAGACGTAACATACATGAATTATGATAAAGTTCCAAATATGATCTATAATATTTTGCCAAAACTTTCTTGAAGTTTTACTCTGAGTTAAAAGTTTCGTTAATTGCAAATGTCTTTATTGAGGGTCCAAAACATTAGTGCAGGCTTTGGCAAATCGAACCAAGTGTGACATATAAGTACCACATGATGGGAGTATTGGGATATCGCCATCCAAAGTAAGAGAAATTTACGTTAGTTAATTTTAAGTCTTCATGTTTATTATATATATTATAGTAAGACTGTATTTTTTATTTATCTCAATGTTTTGGTTCATGAAAGGTGATTTTGTATCAATAATATTCTTTCCTGATTTATATATATATATAATATATATATATATATATATATATATATATATATATATATATATATATATATATATATATATATATATATATATATATATATATATATATATGTTTTGTTTTTTAAAAAATAAACTTAATTTGAGGTACACCTGAAATAAATTTTAGTGGCAAACTAAGACAAGTTTAATTTTGAATGAAAGAACAGGAATACTCGATGGTCAGAAAGCAAAAACAAAATTCGAAAACTATCAAAAACTTAACTTAAATGCAGGAAACGTAGATTGAAACTGCATCAACTTTACTTCGGCTAATTACCATGATAAACAAAGGCAAATAACAAACTTTATCGAAATATTCTAAATTGAGATATAACGAAATATATCCTGTTTAAGTGAGTCTTTTTTCGTATAATCTATATTACAATAAACGACTGGGTAACAATGACATTCATGTTTTGGCAAAGTATTGGTAAACAAGTTCATCTGTAGAATAAGACCATCCCGATTCTAAATAGATATAGTGCTTTAATGAGGTTACTTGATGCTTGCTCTGACTGTATAAAGCTCCGTTATGAGAATGTAGTGGTAAGCAAATCTACAAAGAAAGACTCTGTCATTTGGGCGTGTAATCAGGCTCCGATCTGTTCAAATATTCCTACGCGAACGTTTATTGCTGGTACAATTAAGGTATTCCATTAGTGAACGTATCCACAAGCAGAGATGTTTTAGAGACGCCGGGTTGTGTATTGTGTTTTGACATTTTCACACAGGAATCAATTACAAGAAACAACCTAGGTAGGAATTGTCTTGCCATTTGTTATTTCTGTCATGCAGTTTTAGAATGTTTTGGGGTTTTTTTTGTTTTTTTTATTTTTTGTTTGTTTGTTTTTTGGTCTAGTTTCGAATTTTAATGAACGATATTTTGAAATTATAATATAATTTATTAACTTTCTGAAAGGAGGAATGAAATTTATTAAGAATATCCTTCTCTAAGACAAACCTGTTTAAAAAGGGTGATGTAATATACCTGTAGTGATCTTTATTTTCAATAATTATAGCATTTGGTGAAAAACAAAAACCAGAAAATGCAATGCATACGAACTGGTATTGTAAATGTTACAAGAAATTACATGTACATTTAGCAACATACTTCAGTGTTTTCGGCATAATGTGATACTTAATATGTGTTAAATTTCTGCACACACAATCCGATAATCATTGTTGAAACATACGTTTATATACAGCAAAAAGGATAAAAAGCTATTTTAATAAAAAGTCGAATTTCACGTTATGGCGAATTTTATCTAGAGACAGATAATGGCAAGGATTATCCAAGGAAATTTAAGAAACCGAGAAGTAAGGATAATATCGATTTTGCAAAGTTAACATCAGAACTTAATTTAAACGTACTCAATGCATCGGGTCAATTCACGAAAGATTTAGTTCAGTGTTGATTACAAAAATAAACTTGAAACATAATGATAATCTAAAATGGTGTTGTTAAAATTGTAATATATACGTTAAAACTGTGTAAAATAATTTGCTTTTATAATGAATAATTTTAGAGATGTAAGACGTAAAAGCTTATTGGAACATTTATCAAAACATATAATGATCAGTCTGAAATATCAACAATTAACTCAGTATTACTGCCGTGGACCATAAGAATTCGAGGATATAAATTGGATGGTATAGTTCACAGTAGTATCCACACTGCCTACAAAGTAGCATGGTTTTTAGTATATTATCAACAAAAATCATTAGTGTTTATGACAGTTTATCTTGAATTCCATATCATTTAACTATTTATTCAATTTTGTAATATAGATGAGATAAATGTCTTTTCTTTTGTGTTTCACATTACTTTCAAAAAGTGTAATAAATTAATAGATAGGTATTATACATACATTTTTAACTTCATTCAAATGTCTTGATGAAGAAAAGTCCGAGCAACCCATGTATTTTCAACACAGAACTACTTAAACTTATTATTGTTATTCATAGATATTAAATATGTCTGCAAAAATAAGTATATTCATTTTTCGAAACAAAACAGTGGTGCGCATTCATTAAGCTCTCTAAGTTGAATCTTTTGCATTTAGAGTAATGCATCTTTTACATACACAGAATCATTGAAAATCTAAACACATTTTGAATGTCTTAATATATATCAACTTGAGAAGAGCTTTAAAATTTGGTTTAGTTCAGTCGTTAAACTGATTGTTTGAGATGTAGAAAAGTTAGCTTTTGTGGATAAGATAGTAGAACCTTCTGCTGTGGATGGGTGGAGTTTTCTATGTTAGAGCAAAGTAGTCACGCGACGTACAAAACATAAAAGACCGTAGCATGGCAGGTTAGTTATGGAATATACTTTCCTTTATGAATTATATTCAATGAATGAAATATACAAATCGAAAAGTGGAAAGAATGGAGAAGACATTCAATGTGCAATCGATCCAACTAATTAATTATATGCATTTTAATCGAACAATGCATTGCAATGAGGCTGTTATTTGAGAGATATAGAGATGTTTCCATTATCAACAAAATAGTTAAAAACAATAACAATAGATATACATAAGCGAAGCTCGCGTCTCCATGATACCTGGTCAAATCGTAAGGGATTTGCATTCTTTTGGGTTTCCTTCATTAATTTAATGAATTTGTTTAATGAGCAGAGTCTGTTGGAACAAGCAACAATTCAAATTTGAATGATGTTGCTGGAGTAGATAAAAGCTTTCTATAACTCATATTTCCGAAAAAGCATTCACTTAGCTGAATGCGAGGAATTTATGCCAATAAAGGGCGCCAAACATATTATTTATTTATTCCTACACCGAGTTACCTGAAATCTAGCGAGTAAATGCAAAGCCAATAAATTATGGAAGCACTAGTATGCAGTTTTGATTACTTTTCATATTCACAAAGAAAAACCACAGGTTGATCAGGATCCTATTTTTTCTGCTTTCTGTCCGTACAAAAGTGTACATAGGAACCTGACAACATATAACTCTCTGTTGGACCCTTCCATGGGTCTTTTGTGCATTGCATCATGTATAATATAAATCAAATAGACTCGGTGTGACAAAAACTCAACATAAGACATAAATGTCAAAGGCATTGACAAAGATTGTCTGAATCAGAGGTTGTGTATTGCCTAATCAGCTGATTCAGGTTAATGCAAGAGGGGGAGAGATAGACAAAAACAGACACTAAATTACCCTTCGTAAGTTATTTGATGTTATGTTTGTCAAAGGCCAAAACTATGCACACTCCAATCGCGTCAATGTCGTCGGTAACCACACAATTCCCGACATGTTAATACTTCTTTTACTAATACAAAGCGTGGTAAATCACAAGCGACAAAATGAAAAGCAATTATTGCGTGCTAAATTGTATATTTTATTGACAGTGCAGTTAACAGTTAGTCATAGGAATTTCAAATGCCAGCGCACCTGCCAAAAGTTGACTAATTTATCTGAGGGTGTCTGTTATTCAAGATCCGTTGTTAGAATATATTTGTTGCTAAATGTCAAACCAAACATTAAATATAAATAGTATTGATCATATACAGAACTAGCACGTCCGTGTCCATGAAAAGACTATCATCTACATATTCATGAGGTTTTACTCAGAGGCACAATAACATGAATTAAGTAGATAAAAAGAGAAAAAGAAAATATAAAAATATAAATTTAAGTATAGCAATAAAATGATGACGGACGAAATTTCATTTTGCCTCCTCCTTCTCTCAAGATTTTTTAATGTGTCATAAGTGACCTCATTTATATCCTTCGTACATACACACCGATCATATTGTATTCTGGGAAGTGCAAAGAAAACATTGAAGGCGCAGATAGAAGTATGTGGGTGAATCCGAGGAGTTCCTTTTCATGTTCAACCATGTTCTATTACAGTTGATTATATCAGTGTTTCCCATTGATTCTTACTTCATGGTCACCTTTTCAATGCTATCACATAGGTTTATCTTCGATCGTTACGTCATGGGTTTCCGCAGTAACAACATAGATCACATACATATATCTTGGTATACATTTATCCCTAATCCTACATGTATAAGACAATGTTTATTCATCACGTCTTTTTCCTACGATAAGATTAGAAGATAAAAAAGTGTTCACACACTCACAATTATTAATTAACTCTGCTATTTAAAGGATTTTATGATTATGCTTATATATTCAAATGCTGAGAAATATATTGCATTATTTATAATCAAACATGTATAATGACTTATTTTATAGACATGCTCCTGCTTATAGCCAATTATATATAATGATTATGTCTATGCTAGCAAAAATCATACATTACATTGTCTTTCAACCCTCGCAGCACAAGAAAATTGTGTATATGTCCTTTTTAAAAAAAAGTTCTCCGCGAGGAGTTGGGGGGGGTGGGGGGGGGGGGGTGTGACTTAAGTGTTATTATACCCTATTTCTTGATGTTATTTTGACACTTTTTACACAGTGTTCACATTCATGTATAAATTCAGTGCTGAATTATATCGTTTCGTCTGTATGTCAGCGCATTAATGGCGGATGTGGCTAGCCAAACAGGAGACGCTCACTCCTCCCGGGCACCTGGTCTTACCTCTGAATTTCAGGGGTCCGTTAATGTCTACTGTGGTACATTGTTGTTAGTGCCACAGTCAGGTTACAGCAGTTATTTTCGTATTTTACATGAACGTCACACTTATTCCCTTTGCAGTGTGGAGCTCGTAAAGAAGTTCCGCGCGGGGGATTTGACTTAAGTGTTAATATACCCTATTTCTTGATGTTATGTGGCTGTGACACTTTTTGCACGGTGTTTGTTCACATTCATGTATATATACAGTGCTGAATTATATTGTTTCGTCTGTATGTCAGGGCATTCACGGCGGGTGTGACTAGCCAAACAAGAGACGCTCACTCCACCCGGGCACCTGGTCTCACCTCTGAATTTCAGTGGTCCGTGAATATCCACTGTGGTACATTGTTGTTAGTGCCACAGTCAGGTTACAGGAATTATTTTCATATTTTACATTAATGCTATACAATTTTTTTCTACTTTTGCGAAGAAAAAAAAAAAAAAAAAAAAAAAAAAAAAAAAAAAAAAAAAAAAAAAAAAAAAAAAACCACACATACACAAAAACAAAAACAAACAAACAAACAACGAAAACGTTGGTATGAAAAAATGAAATTATAATTATTTTACAAGTAAGGATACCAAATCCATACAATATCATCACGTCTCTCTAAATAATCAAGCTTGGAACGAATAACATCATACTTCCCATGTATGAAAACAATTGCCTTTTACCTTTAATAAAAGAATAAAGGGTTTGATCCAATTACTGTACAATACATACTCACTTTTTCACCAGAAATAAACATCTTTGAAAAAAGAATTTGTGCATGATGCCACCCAAGATAAGCTAATTTGACTTCCACGAAGGAAGTATTATTACTAATTGTACTGGATTTCGGAAATTATAAGAGGTGATATATATTATCTATTCTTTATTTTCTCCATGACAATTATTCAATGGTAGATTGTGAGATGTTGAGCATAAATGTCGATAAACGGAAGGACATGAGCAAAACTCATACTTCAGTATTCACAGGTGCAGCGGTAAAACAATACATGAACAATGAATGACAGGAAAGTGGAAAATAGCTACGAAAAATCTGTTTCAAAGTTGAATGAGTCTAGCATACCGATTTCCGTAATTTGTGTTTCCGCTAAGTATCAGAAGATTGTAGACATTTTTTTTTTCTTATCATTTTTTTACACTTTCCTTTTTGTTTTATGTATAAACAAGATATGGTTGTGAAACACTATGCATCCACGGGTACGGTTTTCAGACAGGTCATGTGGGTCAAATGTAGATAATAAATTATGTTATCAGTGGACGGCCAGTAAATCAAACTTGAAGGTCAAGGTCGCAAAATCTTATATTATATTAAGTTGCAAACACAAGTGGCACATATGTAAATATATGTCAAGGCGTCATTTCCAATGGGGTCAAAGGCATAATCATATATTTGAGTATGAATTGAAATATCTCATCACAAGACGCTTTCTCGCGAAATATAAAAACATTGGCTGATATGATTCAAAAGTTATGTCCAATTTCAAACAAGTCCATAAAACACACACAAAACACAACCAAAAATGAGATTATTTAAGAAATATACAAATAGGAAAACAACGTTTGCCAGATATACTAATATTACAGCGTAAGAGTAAAATAAACATATATAAAGATTAGAACTTATATGCTGTATAATTTGTGTACCAGCTGCGCATTTCGACAACTTATGTCTCTTCTGTTATGCTCATGGCCGAATAATTGGAACCAAAGTTACAACCAAAGCTTAAAGTGGCCGTAGAAGTGACACTGGTCATGTGGTATAATAGATCACATTCTTTTTAATTTTATTATAAATAATTCATTGGAGGAACGGAACATAATAATAATAATAATATATGCTGGTTTTTGTTTTAATCCATCCTGAGAAAATATTCTCATCATATTTTTAAAAATGAAAATTTTTATTAAGATTGTTGATTTAACCTAAAGTCCAAAGCTACATTCACATAATTGATCATTACAAATTGTTAAACATGTTCTCTGCAAACATTAGAAGTAATAACCGTGTGATGAGGTGATATTATGTCAGTCGAAGAATTAATTTGAAAGTGTGATTGATATATGGTTACGAGGATTACGTTACATATAAGGAAAGTTTACATCATTTGGCCGTTCTATATGTTTCATTCTAATTTTACCATATTATTGTCTTGGGTTGATTTTGCAAAATGTTATTTCAGAATTCATTATTCCATGTCCTATGCAAGAGAAAAGATCTGAGGGATTCTGTCGAGTCAAATAAGCAGTTAACAAAATATCAATAACACTCAATGTAACATTTTCATCGGACTGGAACGGATACCTCTGGATAAATTGCTTTGGTAAATTACAGTCAAACCTGTATTCAAGGACCACCGAAGGGAAATCGCCAAAGTGGTCGCCTAAGACAGGTGTACGGTCGGTCAGTTACAGGTAGAAGCGCGGTTTATCGCGCTTAATTGATTTATAATAACCAAGTAAGGATCAAAAAGCGGTCGCCGCACAGGTTGAAATCGGCGATCGGGAGTTAAAATAAGTGCTCTCTGGTCGCGTTAGAGAGGTGGTCCTTGGAACCAGTGTCAATAGTACTTGAAAACCGTCGGGGGAAATTCAGGTGGTCGGGTAACTCAGGTGGTCCTTGAAACCAAGTGGTCTTATGACCAGGTTTGACTTAAGATATCTATTCTTTATCGGTTAGGTATGCCAACGATATATTTAAAATATCCTTAGAAAAAGGGGAAAAGAAAAAGAAAACCACAAATAACCCACAAGAATAATTTCATCACATTCCACTAAAATAATTTCTCATATAAAATATACAAACGATGTTTGAAATTGTTAAGGAATAAAAAAAATCAGTCAATAAATGTCAAAAAATATATATTAGAATGGTATGTAACAAAGCTTCATGTGACCCGTAATGAATCGCATATGTGGAGTTGTTAGATCCAAGCGGCTATTATCTCTCATTTTACTCTGTGTTACTTTATTGAGATCGATACATATTATCTAGGAATCTAATCATGTACAGCTGGGTCTACAGAGTTGTGATATGATACATGTAGATAAATTTTCTTTTCAAGATTTCTCAAAATAAAATAAGGTAAGTTCTCTGATACATCGCTTTCATAAAAACCAGTGTTATAGGATGAATGTAGCGTATATATTCGTGTCCCACAGGAAATAAACAAAGCTATAATTGAAAGCGGCTACTTCTCGCTATGATATTATTTGCATTAATATTAATAAAAATTATAAAATGAACAATGGCCGATGTTCTGTGATGTTATGCGCTATTCTTATTTAAACAATAGTCATTAAACATGTTGAAATATTGAAGAGGAATATAGGTTCCAGAAGATGAGTACAATGGACTTTAAAATTACACACTTATTGAGAGGTCAATTGATTAAAAGTGAACTTTTCGACCCTTTTCTGGTTTTCTTGCCAAAAAATATAAAAGGTTTATGCATTAAAAGCTTTTTGACATTTTTCTGCGTTTTCTTGCAAAACAAATTTCCTATAATAGTTTTCCTATAATGTTCCTTTATCACCTGCGTGTGTTGTCTATATTCTCACCTGATACCATGTGCGCAAGCTTCTTCCGACTACGGCATTTTCGTAACCCGATGGAAGCTCCTGAGTGATAATTTACCACAAGGATACGAAAAACTATGTTGAAAGTCCATATTCACCAAATTTAACTGTCGCAGTAAAGAACTTCCAAGCATTTACTAAAAACATTGAGAGATATGTTGATGTAGCTCTTATCAAATAATTTGTATTATTTCTCAGTTTTGAGTTTGAATTTTCTACCTCATATACCTCTATACCCCATGAGGTACTTAAAAAATTGCCTTTTATACGCACAGATTCTTAAGCATAACTCTGCACTTCTAACAACTGGATTTATTCTAATAAACAATATAATTCTTACAATATTAAACTTGCAATGATATTCGTAATGCCATTGCTTTTCTGATTGACAATATTTTGTGCTATTTAACGGTGAGATATATAAAATACGAAAGAAACTGGTGCCCCATGGCAATGACACTAACAGCAATGTACCATAGTGGACATTCACAGACCCTGATGTTCAGAGGTGAGCTCAGGTGTCCGGGAGGAGTGACAAATAGTGGGAGTTCCTACCGGCACCATCTGCACCCCTCTTGGGGCAGACCTGGTTTTTTTTTTTTTCTTTTATTATGAAAAGGATTTCATGACTTAACTTTAAAAAGTTAAACGTTTTAAACTTATTGATAAGGTTACAACACATCTCGATATCTGGATGTTACACTTATCATGGAAAACAATAAAGTTGAAAAGGTGCATTAAAACATCTATTCCCGGAACTTTAACTCAATAAATCCAGCAAACCTAATAAAGAATCACCTTTTTGGACCTCAATATGAAGATGAAAGATAAATCTATATACACATTAGTATTTACGGTAAACGCGAATACCTCGGATGTCCTATTGTTATTTTCCCATGGTAAGATGACGATCTCCCTAGACTCCCATCATATGGTATTTGCATTTCCCAATTGGTTCGATTTGCTAAAGCATGTACTGACGTTTTGAATTTCATTACAAAAATTATACAAAATACTCAGGATTACAGATACTATAAACTAAGAAAAATCATTTGGAAAATTCTATAAACTTATTCAGAGCTTTTATTCACAATTTGGAAATTGTAGTTTTAAAAATTGTGTCCAACAGAACCTCCCATCCACATTTCTACGATGATCTTGTATATAAAATTAGAAGCGTGAAAAGTTCCGATGACTTCAAAGCATCAGTTTTTAAAGTAGTCAAACGCATTCGAATTCGCTGTCGCCGACATGTCTCTAATACCATCGCTAAGATAAAATGTCTTGTATTGGACCCCATTACAACCCTTAACAGCTTTTTCTATTCTGGAGCGTTGCGGTCTGACTAACAGAGCGGTGGAGACTCTTTGTCGGGCCTCTTGTCAACCTCCACAGAGGAGATAAAATCCTGAGCCTTGTCCCCTCTGACTTTTAGTCGCGACTCCGATAGAACAAAGACTTTAGTTTGCTCTCAGAATAATAGATCAGGGCAGACTCAAATTGACCTCACTTTCAAATACTGTAGAGATGGTCATTTTCGCTTGGGGAAAATTTCGCAGAAATACCAATTCTACATTTCGCATGGGGGTAATTTTCGCAGTACCACGGTCTTTCAGTTGTTTGGCAGACGCATCTTTAATTTTCAGACTGCAATAAATTGTTAGTCGCTAATGATGTGCATATCGCTTTTAATCGGTTAACAGCACCAATTTACTGCGTAAGATTACTTAAAATTGACCGTCCTAAGACGGTGTCACAACTGCATTACAATTTAATCTTTCTTGATGTCTTATGACCTTATTATTTGCTTTTTGTCGTTGACAAACTTTTGTCAAACGGATGAGTCAGATGACTTTATGCTTTCTTTTATTCTTATAAAAACTGTTTACCGATTGTGACTGCGGTTATATCCTTAACACTGAATGTGACTACGAATTTCCTCCCTATCGGATCAGGGCAGGTGTAGGAGGTCAACAGGCGATACTTTCTCCGCTGTGCACCTGATCCCACCCCTTGTTTTTCAAGGGGTCCCTGGAGGCTAATATCTAGTTATGGTCTTGTATGATAGATATTTATTATTGACTACTGCCCTGTGCCATTGCCTTTTTCTCGGTAAAAAAAATCAGTGTCACTGAGATTCACACGTAATCAATCAGAATACTTTATAAGGATAATTACGACGGTAAATGCTTTACTTTGTCACTCATAATAGAGACCGTGATTCATGAAGAAGGCGCAGAGCGGGTGCAGTGTTTATGTGTTTAACATAAACTTCGATTTACGACTTGTTCAGCCTTGCTTAAAATGTTATCTACGCCTTGATACAATTTAAAGCGCCCTGAAATTTCGATATATTAAGACATACAGGTTTTTTTTAACGAAGTCAAACCTAAGATTAGTATGTGGTATGTGTGTTGTAACTTTTCGGTAAAATAAAATGGTGTGTATTAGTTTTTTTTTTTTTTTTCACTGTTTTATTGATTGATTTTATTGATCACAAAGACATCTGGTGCGCATACTCAATCAGTTGTAGAAATCCTTTACCATTAAAACTTATTTAATACTATACGGCAGATTCCGATATACATATTTCCATCTGAATATATAGCTGAATATATATATATTGCATGAGAAAGGGACAGATACTTTTCTGTTTCATATGAAATATGAACTTGTGTTAACATTACATTTAACCTGTCTACTCAGTTCAAATAAATTGCAACAAACACATTAACTGTATAATTGAGTTATTAGCTAAATTTCTGGGAAAAATACGATTCTTGCAACTTTCCTTCCTACTTTCAATCAAAATGAGTTCTAGTAATGTTGAGTTTGTAAGAATTAGATTTGATTGGACGCATATTAATTTTCTTGTGGAAGAGGTGTATTTTTGATGAATATACTTTTTAGAATTAATTATTTTTGTTCCTTCTCTTTGTCCAAAACATTCATCTTTGTAAATGAACACATTCGCAAAATCACAAATATATAGTTTTGTTATATAGCTAAGTAACGTATTACCACAAACTTAACAACCTTCTATATTGAGATATCTGTATAAAAGTGCCTCAAATTCACCTATTTAAATACATCTTCATGAATTGTGTATCAGTTTCGTTTCAGTGCGCTTTAAGTACATGTTCAAAGTCATACCGCATATGATTCATAACATTATAATTTAAACAGACACAGAGTGTAAAACTTGTCAATAAAGCAATAATAGAAAATATTATCAAATGACCTATATTTAATACATACGTCATCACATCTACATGCTTCAGTAGGCAATTAACGATCGTGTGCAACGTTTTTGCTTGTGTAATAAGAAATACAGATACTAACAATGATATGTTCTGGTCGTATAATTTTCCCTTGATGTTATACAATAAAAACTAACACATTATGAATTCATTTCTGCATATGGCCCTCTTCATAGACACTCATAAAATGTTATAATTTCATTACAGGCTGTCACCGTCACCATGCTTGGTGAACCCATGCGATAGTATCTATTTTATCAATAAATTCATTTCACACTTTACAAAAAGAGCAATGATTAATTTCAGCATTATTATCTCATTTTGTTCCACTGGAAATGCACCAAGCCATACAATTATTATAATGATCAATGTCAAAATCCGAGAACTAGCAATTCATATTAATAGAATTAATAAAGATTTAATAGAAATTTATTGGATACACAACTGAACAGTACATGATAAAACTCCCACATCGCGTGCAGTATAAAGAACTAAACTAGTAAGATTTAAAATGATGCCATTACCATCATTAATCGAGGGGAAACCGAAATACCGTCGCAATACCAGAAATGGCAAATAATAATTACTTATTTCATATCCTGTGTGAAGCAGTGTTTGTATGCAGTGATTTAATTAGGATTAATGTCTATAATATGCGACTCTGTAATTGTGTAAAATATGAGAGCATTAGCGTTGTAGTAATAATAAATATAGAAACATATAATACCTTTATCAATTTCGTGCCCATATGCGCAATCAGACAAATTATGTCGTTCAGCTAATAGCCAAAAACTGTAGAAATCCCATATAAATATTTGATGAGTAAACTAATTACAAAATTGAACTGAAAGTAATAAGAAAAAAATAGTAGTATGCATTAGACAATCATATATTGCCATAGGCGGTAGGCAAGGAGTTTAATATCAGCTCAGAAAACAACTGTCTGAATAGATACGTATCGGATCCAATGTAAATTATGTATTATTCCTTTATATTAACAAATTAGAGTCAAAGATGGACACATGTTTGATTTGAGGGCTAGGACTAAAATGATTTGAGTTGTATACACTTACTTTACTAAATATTCATAGAATAAATATGAAGTATCTATCCCTCACGGTCCAAAAGTTATAGACAAGTTTAAATTGACAACAGACAGTACAAAATTAATATGTCCTCGATCTATCGATTCGGGGGCATAAAAAGAGAAATTTTTCGTCCTGGTTTATATAACAGAAAAGGGACGACGACTAAAAGGTGAAGAGTTTTGATTTTAACGAGTGGAAAAACAACTGTAGTTGTGTTGATGCAGGGGTTGTCTTTTTTTTTTTTTTTTTTTTGTTACGTTTTAGAAAGAATAAATCCATAAAAATATCCACTGATATTCAAATCCAGATGAAATATTGCAGATTTTATGGTACTGATTTCAGCAAGAATAATTGCAAAACCATAATGTGGTAACGATTCTCTCCTTTAATAGATCACTTGCCGATCTTGATAATGGCTGTCTTTTTGTCCGAGCTAACAACTCTTAGCGTTGATTTTCATAGTGACATCATAATACGTGACATAAATTTATTGTAACGCCATAACGAAAAACAACGCCAAAAGGTATTAGCTCGGACAAAAAGACAACACTTATGAAGATCGGCAAATGGTATATTTTCGAAGCCATGTATGAAAAATGCAGTTCTAGTCGTCTCCACTCAAAACAGTCATAAGAGGGGCATGTTCCGGCATAGCGTATAAGTTGAGAAATTATAAGGCCATAGGAAGGCGAGGACAGGATTTTTCTACTCAGGAAGGGATAATTATTGATATGGAAGATGAAACCGTCGTACGGGAGGAGTAAAACTAACCGACATTACAAATCGACAAGAGTTAGCCCATTTATGGAGCAGATGTGTCGCTCTATATCGTGTCATTGATTTCAGCGTGATGCTTTTGGCCGAAGTTATTGTAAAAGTTGGGATTATTTATGGACAGAAATTCGACTATGTATTTGTAATGGAAATTGAACTGCAATTTTGCCAATTTCTTTCCTGTAGAAGAGAAAACTGAAGATATCTCAGAAAGCTGTATGACAAAAATTACCAAGGACATGCACACAAAAAATGACAACAGTAGAATATACACTGAAAAACGACATTTCAAAAATATTCCACGGTGCTGCGGTTACCAACCTAGGTCAATTGAAATAACAAAGGTCATTAATTAGTGTGGTTAACCGGTTTACGGGCGCCCACGTTCCCACTCACCGCAAAAGCAGCACAATCAAAGGACACTAGAACACTGACTGAATAAATTCCGCTTTGTACGGGTATAAAAAGTTACCAGTCAAGAGAGGGACACAATTGGTGCTCATTAGCATGAAAACAATCTGAAAAAAACCTTTCCTGTAAAACATAAAAATGTTGTCAAATAGAAACTCCAGCATCTGTAAATCTAGTGTGGCTTTAAAGTCCGATTCAAAATTATTCCATGCCAATAACATCTGTATGGATACCCGAAATGAATTGTCATTATTAGCTCACCTGAGCCAAAGGCTCAACGATTTTAATGAAACATAGTATACATGAAAGAAAAAAGAGGAGTTACCGGCTCAGTTATGTGGCAGAAGTCACCATGGAGCTATACAATACATGAATATAAATAATATAATAGAACATTTAACACATTACAAAAATATTTGATTGTAGTGCAATTACGATACCGACTTAGGACGGTCATTTAATTTGACAAAAGCCAAACAAATGGTGTGGTTAACCGGTTTACGGGCCCACCTTCCCACTCACCGTAACATCAGAACAATCAAAAGACGTACATTTAAAAATTTATAAATAATCTTCCATGTAAAGAACAAGGGTCAACAGGTATCGCATATTGAGAGGTCATAAAAATATAAACACGTAAGGTATTGTAAAACACATAACGGTATGAAAATATATGCGACATCAACATGATAAACCGTGCTCTGCCAGTCTGAAAGCGAGCTAAGACCCTAGATCTGTAGGAGTCCCGACTAACAGTCAGAGGGGACGAGGTTCAGGACCATGTCTCCTCTGAAAGAGGTTTGGACAAGGCCCGTCATATAGTCCCCACCGCCCTGTTAGTCAGCGTGCAACGTTCAAGTAAAAGTCTGCATAAGGCTGTAGAAGGGCCAAATACAAGACCTATAGTCTTTTTGATGATCTCAATATCATATTGTCTATTTAGGAGACGTTTGACTATTTTATTACATGATAAAATAACGTTATCGGAGGCTTTAACTTTCCTTAGTTTATATACGAGATCACCGTAAAAATTAGGATGGGAAATTCCATTGGATACATACTGTTGAAAAGAAATATTTCCAAATTTAGATAGAAGTTCTGAATAAGATCTGAAGAATTTGCCGAATGTTTTTCTTAGCTTGTGATATCTGTAACCCTGAGTTAAAAGTTTAGTAGTAATTTGTAAATTTCGTTTATGAAAGTCCAAAACATCGGTGCAGCCTCTGACAAATCGAACTGAGATATATAGATACCATATGATGGGATTCGAGGGACATCGCCATCCAAGTAAGGGAAATTTACAATAGGAAATCCAAAATCCTCACGTTTATCATAAATATTAATATTAATTAGGTTGTTGATAATTTTGATGTTTAAATCTAAGAAAGGTGTAGATTTATCTCAAGTATTAGCTTTATTCAATGTGAGCTCTGGTGGATATATTTCTGATATAAATTGTTCGAAGGGTTGTCGATCACCAAAATATCATCCAGATATCTGCAAGTATTATTAAATTTGTCAATGAGGTCAAAACGTTTTGATTTTTGAATAGAAACCATAAAATCCCTCTCATAACAATAAAGAAATAAATCTGCTATCAGAGGCGCGCAGTTAGTACCCATAGGAATCCCACCTATTTGTTGATATATCTTGCCATCAAATTGCACAAAAATATTATTCATGAGAAAATCTAGTGCTTTACATAATTCCTTGCAAGTCCAATATTTATATGAAGTATATTGTTTGTTTGGAAAAGAATCCAGAGTTATTGGAAGTACATATGTACGTTTTAGATTCTCTGTGAAAACACCATTGTATAAGAGACAGCAACTTGCTTTTAATCAAATCATGAGGCAGAGATGTATAAAGTGTAGAAAAATCAAATGTAGAAATTTGAGTCGCTTTGAAATTTAGCGAAAGAAGTTTGTCTATAACTTCATGAGAATTTTTAATCGACCAAAAGTAATTGATGTTACTATTATGAAATGCGACATCACAATATTTAATAATATGATCTTTTATAGCAGTTAGAGCAGACGTAATATGTTTCGATAGTACCGTAGTAGAGCAGTGGCTAGAATTAGATATGAAACGTGATTTATATGGACTTTTATGTAGTTTTGGGAGCCAATACATGGTTGGTAGATCAGATTTATCAGTTTTAATTTTGAAGTCGGACATGGTCATGAGGTGATCGTGCAAGGTGCTCTCTTTTGAGGTAGGGCTTTCCACATATGTTTGAGTGGAGTTTAATTCGTTTTTAAGTACTTCAATATAATATAGTTTTCAAACAACTATTATGTTATTACCTGCTTTATCGGCGAGAACAAAGACATATTTAGCATGTAAGTCAGCTATCTTCTTTTTAATAGAATTTGTCGTCAATGTATTAGGCTGTTGAAATAAATGCGGATTTTCCGCAAAGTTCTTAATACGGATATCGACAATTCTTAAAATCTCGAATTTCCAATCATTAAGAGCATGAACCTCCACCTGTTCCCCCTTACACCAACGTTTACAGTATGTAGTTAAAGGATCTTCTATAACGTCACGGCATTTATTGAAATCTATCCTGGACGGTAACCTATATTTGGGTCCTTTTCCAAAAAGGGTGTGCAATTTCTTGTCCGAAATACAGTTTAGGTCACCAGTAATAACATGACCTGCCGGTTTATAAACATATTTAGAATTTTCACAAGAACACGACGAAGGAATAGAGTCTGAAACATCAGGGTTAGATGTAACTTTATTATAATTTAAAATAAGATTTCTTATAGGCTTTTTGTACTGGTAACAAATAAGTGGAGGTTCTAAATTCTCAAAATATTGGGGGATTTTAGATGTGACTCTATGATCACGGAAAATATTAGAAATGTTAAGTAGATCGAAGCCTTTATTAATAAATTTAATTTTGAGAAATTGCTGCTTGGGTGGAAGAGAAGGAATACGAGGAAAGAGTTTATTATATGAAAATAGAATAATCAAATTGAGTTTATATCAATCAGAATTGCGTAAACTTCGAAGATCAGCTTCGTCCAGGATAGGTTTCAATTTATTTACCGGAATAGAGGATAGTGCATACAAAAGTTCATGACGGCCATTATTTTTTGCGATAAATCGAAGATCGTTTAATGACCTATTTAAACGATTACGTTTTCTGATGTTACGAATACGACGACGACCATGTGACCTACGTTTTCTAATAGTTTTATGTCTTAATGTAAAAATATTGATCTTATTCTGACGAGAAGAAATATTACCTTGTCGATATATTTGGTCGTTGATCCCAAGAGGGTATGGGGTTTGTAATTGTTTAATCCAGTAGAGCTCAGTTTCCAAAAGTCGTTTTTTAACATCTGATTTCGTATCACCTGGTAATTTAGAGATATTTAGTACTATAGGTCCTCTATCAATTTTGTACATTTCATCCAAATTGGTCAACAGATAATGCCACCATGTCTAAAAATAGGTCTCACAATGGTAAATATACCACTTGGTAATTGAAATATGGAGAGTAGTGTTTCAAATCCAGCTGTGGTAATTTTTTTCATTTCTTTACACATCAAAATAAGTTTTTAGATATTTCTCAACACTCTGCATATGAAATTGGGCAACTTTAAGCTGGATTTGGTCAATATTTAATACAATTGTTGTTCATGACCAAGACTTGAAACCAGTCAACAAAAGGCCCCACCTAAAGAAAAGACTAACTCGTTGCCCTGAACCACATATTGCAGTGACAAAGGAAATGCTTAATATCAAAATCACCTCAATAGATGTGCAAAAAAGTGTTGTTTTTTATTCTGGTCTGAAATAAAATTTGACATATTTTCAACATTTGTGTCGACTTTGTTACAGTGATGCAAAGATAAATGAAGAATTCTTCCTTCCTGCATGACTGATCATTTAGGTACTAAGGTGAGCGATATAGGCCCACTTGGGCCTCTTGTATTATAGATTTCCTTTTTGTGTAACTTAATGTCTTCGTGATGAATTCGTTTGATTTCTTGGTTTTAGATCAAAATTATTGTGACAGTCTCTGCCTTATGTCTACATAAATCAAGCGCTGTGATACGGATACATCCGTAGAAGTGAGAGATCCTTGATTTCCGAAGTGTACGGTGACACAGGACCTCGGATTTCACTTTCTGATCTTAAAGACAGGACATCGTAAAACTACCCATGGGCGTCGAACCCGGGATATCCCTCTAGCGAGCCAAGCACCCATCACAGAGAACTGCGATGGCTACATTCTTCAACAAAATTAGATATTATAATGCAAATTTATATAACAACATACATTTCCTGATATGATTCACTACGATGCATTTCTGGGTGTGCATTTCTAAAACAAAATACGACGCATGCGATCATCAGAACATACTTTATTTGAAACGTCAAGTTTTGTTTAACTTACAAATTACAGTTAAAGACTGAGAATAAAGGGAATCGATTCTATCTTCATCGTTTCCATTATCAACTCCACTCAGTGCAATTCAAATTGAGCGTCCCAACTGCATTACATTCGAATATTTCAATATATTTTTTGAGAATTTATTCTTCATTATTGGCATCTTAGTGGCGACTTTTCTCATTCACCTGAGCCATATATCTTTAACTCTTAAAATACACCGTTTTGTAGAGAATGTGCGGTATCAATATCTGAATACCCTTAACAATCAATTTCATACATGCATACCTCCAACATACATACATACATACATACATACATACAAAAATACATACATAAACGCATACACATACACACATGCACATACATACATACTCTTACTTTACAGTAAACAAGAAACATTCTTATCGTATGCTGTCGCCATATAACTGCAAATGTCCTAGATGTCCCACTCTGTGCGTATCAAGAATTCTCACTAAGCCATCACATATGAGCGTCATATTAACAACTTCTCAAAGATTGCAATAAGCGCTTTTATTGTTGTTGTCAATCGCTTAATACAGAGCTTCGTAGCATAGCAAAATGTTATTGATCGAAGTTTTTCATTACCATCTAGTAAGACTTCCTATTGCTATACAGTAAGGAAACCTTCAATAGATAGTTGATTGAATTTGGTTCGTTAATATACCCATAAAATAAAGACTGGTGGATGAAGTAGTGTGTGCCGACAAATGAGCAAGTCACAAGTCTACATGAACCCTATATCTTGAATATAAGGAAACCCCAACTGTGTATTTAATAGGTAAAATATATCTGCATATCTTTGTTGTAATATCCGGATCGTCAGGTACGCTCTATTTATATCAGTCTTTAAGTGAAATGATATTGCCATTACATAAAATAAATATAGACTGTTTGTTGTCTATGTCAGAAGATAATTTTAAAATACCAATTTTTAAATCATTTTGTGAAGTTTAAGGGAAGGTATTATAATTAAAGGAAATACCAAAAGAAGCTGAAGCTGATATACGAGGGCACTTGTTGTAATGCCACCATGTTTGTCGCGTCGTACCACTGAAGTCAGAGGTTAGAACAGGTGTTATGGAGGAGTAAGGTTTCAAACAATTTTTAGAACCGATATATTTTTGAATTTTCAATATATCGTGAAACTACAGATTAGGTACTATACAATAGTTACTAGGTATTACGTCTAGAAGTAATTTTGAGTTCATAGGCCCGTTCAGCAAAGATAACAGCAATTAACGGAATGGAAAATATGTGTTCAACGGCATTGCCCTATACATAACAAATTGTATATACCTTATTGTACGAGTGCTATAAGCATAAAATAGTGGAATATGTATATCACATATTCCGGATTACGTGTCGATGACATTATTCTAATGTCGGTTTATGATGATTAAAGTTATATTGATTACGTGTTATTTTCCAATTTTGGGCATTGTGCGTAAACTTAATAAAGTAGTTATTGCAAGTATATAAATCATGCGAATCGAAACATCTTGTTTAATTGCCAGTATAACTCGGAAAGTAACACCGTTCAACGTTATACTTACATTTATTCCATATTCTTAGATTTATACAACGAGAATTCATAATATTGGTAAATGAGACATTTATATCAAATAATGATTTTACTGTTTAATATTTTTGTGGGCTTTGTGTGTTTTAAGTAAACACATATTGGCCTATTACTTCGATATTTTTGGTGGTTGAATAAAATCTTGTTTTCCATGTATAACTTCACGTCCTCCCTCATGCATAGCTCTGTCCGTAGATAGATTCTTTGGTTCACTTTTCGGTCATTTTGGCTTCAACACTGCTCTTCATATTTTTATATATTTTGAAAATTCCAATAATTCGGCCACGAGCATCACTGAAGAGACATAACTTGTCGAAATGCGCATATGGTACACAAAATTAAAAAGTATATATGTTCTATATTTATTATATTCACGTCACTTATTTAAAGAATTCGTCTGATTGAAATATAATACTAATATATTGTATGTTATCATGTAGAAATTTATGCTAAGATGATCACTGTTTGTTCTAAACAAGTAAATCCTGACATTCTGTGAAATAAATTTCACAAACTCGAAGACAAAAATAGCATGTATCAATAACATGCATGTTCTTCCTCGAGTGTAGAAATAGAACACAAACACCGGTAAATGCATTATTGATTCCAAATTATACGCTAATGATGGTGCATTGACTGTTGATATAGAGCCTTATACACAGTCTGCAAAGTTATGGTTTTCACTGTTCTTTGAATGCCGTATTCACAATTTAATACTCTATTAATTCACGTATTTTAAAAGACACCTAGTAAGGACGGGAGTTGTGTTAGCCATAAAAGACACAAATAATAATTTCCCTTGTGTTAAAGAGAACATCTTTTTTACTGTAATGGTTTTACTGTCGATTAATATATATATATATATATATATATATATATATATATATATATATATATATATATATATATATATATATATATATATAT
Organism: Pteria penguin; assembly: GCA_035048485.1. Lineage (NCBI taxonomy): Eukaryota > Metazoa > Mollusca > Bivalvia > Pterioida > Pteriidae > Pteria > Pteria penguin. The sequence continues at coordinate 17,021,385 of CM068584.1, forward strand.
ATATATATATATATATATATATATATATATATATATATATATATATATATATATATATATATATATATATATATATATATACGTTAGTTGGGATAAGAAATAGGTCTGTCTGGCAAAACCCATGATAGTCATTCTGTAGTAACAGTTTTATGTCATAGAAATGTGGCTTTGCTCCAAAAGTAGAAGTAAATAACATGTATCAGAACAAATATACGTGTATTAATTTATTAATTTTGGCACTATAACAAATTCAAAATAGGTTATTCATAACCTTCATATACATGGTGTGATTTTCTGTACTGTTTTGTGATGGATGGGAATGACACCGAACAACCGTTAACCACAGCAATGGAGTCACCATTATTGTTATAATTGATCCTCCTGATTCCGTTCAACACCTGCAGTACGATCGAATATTTTTGTGATGACTTTTTGAGTATGTTTTCCTTTCATATTATTGTCATTGGCAACATTCTCATACCCGTAAGTCAGATGTTAGTTTTCTTTTCTGTCTGAATATTATTATATACTAACACAGAGGTAGCATTTATTCCAATTGATAAAATTTTAATCCATGAACGACTATAGGCAACGTAATTGTCAAGGCATAATCGTAACAATTTAGGCAGTCAGTATTGATCATTCCATAATTCTGATATTGTAGCATTTCGCATCAGGCGAGTGACAACGGTTTGTAAACCGATCATCATCCATTTCGTAACTGTACCATGTCAAATGTATGCCTTTAAAACTAACATGTGTTATGTAATGAAACAAATATACAATGTATTGTCATTTTAGTACCTGCTTATTCTGCTTTACTAGTAAGAGTTGAGATTCAACAGAAAAGTCAATTTAAAAGAATCTTTTGAACTTAAAATCTGTTATACAAATAAATGGAAAGCTTTTAACAAAAGCTTTTAACAATATTACATGCACATATACACACACTAAACATTGTTAACCTAAATGTGAAAGGTGACAAAAACTACCATTGTTATCCCATTTGTACAATTTATTAAACAAAAATATTAATATCGTACAATCAAAGATAAATCAGACATAGTTTCAATTGTAAATTTAAAAGAATAATTTCTCCACAGTTCTTGAATCTATAGATGATTTTATTAGGGAAAAATCTTCCACAGTTGTATAATAGATAAATTAACATAAAATATGAAGAACAAACAAAAGCCACTCTTTTCACAAATATTCGGATCAAGACCGAGTTGCAGAAAACCTGTGACATAAGTAATCGTACTTATCATAGATTGATGACTTGTGAGGTAAGAGTTACAGTCTTGAGACTTTCATTTCATAGAGAGAATCGTCTTTGACACAAATTAAGGCATAGTTCCCGACTTCTTGCCTGCATAAAAATCTCTCAAATCACCATATACAACGGACACATTTTCTGGTAGATGGATTTGCGGTATATAGCTGCATTCCCTGGTGTCTTACCGGTTGATTAGATTTACAGATCCACATAATCTCTTCATTTCATATCGCAAAGATGTTGATGAATGGACGGTCAATGAATATCAGTTATGTTCATATTTACTGCAATCGATCAGAGGACGTAAGGGCTAGAACAAATGAGAATCGGTCGTAAAACTTCTAAAGGCTACGAACTCCGTACCAAAAATATTAGGAACTGCTCTAAATTATTACTTTGTTTTCCAAAGTATTAATGCGATCATGTTTGACTGCAATTTAAAAAGATAACAAAATTAATGAAACATTCTGGATGACTTACGTAACTTTACTAACTGTTCATACACAGACATACAGTTATGATTTAAATAATTTTAGACGAATAAAGAATTTACTGATCTATTGAAAATATAACAGTAAATATTTGTGCGACGAAATACAATTAAATATAAGAAAAGATATGTATTGGTATCTTCAGTATCTCTTTTATTATTTTCCATAGCCCAAATGTGACGTTTGTTACTTTAATTGAACACCCTAAGTAGGTATCTTCACTGCAGTACAATTGACGATTTTGCTAATATTTTCTGTGATTATTTTACCATTATCATGTTTTATGTACATGTCCTTGGTGATTTGTGTCCTACAGCTTGGTCAGACGTCATTCAAAAATAATATATTGTATCTTGACAGCATTGACTCGTACGTACATATCAAAATTCAAATACTATTTCTTTAACAAACTTTATAAAAAAAAAATATACACAAATTCAAAGTATCTGCACTAAATCATTTATGCATTTCTCAGAATATTTCTTTGATGGCGCTCAAGACAAAAATGGCATTGACTATTCGATCAATAAACAGGGAGAGGAGGGTGAGTATATTTAAGGACATCTTCATCAGCATCATATTTTGTTGCGCGATTTGGACATTTTGACCCTTTATTCCTCTTTGATAATGCTAATGGCCATTATTGCAGAATTCGAAAGAAGAATTTCGTACTAAACGAACCTTATAAGAGTGACCCATCACAATCTGTAATGAGAATGAAGCACGAGGGAGAAATGCTTTGGTTTTAAATAAGAACAGCGCAAGTAATGATACAAAATGTAAAGATAAAGCGAGGTGTCTTAGTATGAAATTACGAATATATGCAATAAAAACTGAGAGATTGTCTTCATGTCCTCCTATAAAAACTTCCATTCTTTCTTGTTTAACAACCATGGAAAAGAAAGGAATTTAAGAAACTGAAGCTGTTCAAATCAGTGATAAACTAACATGTAAAATAAAAGTGTACAGCAAAATAATAATAATAATAATAATAATAATAATAATAATTATAATAATAATAAACTTATAAGAGTTCCCTATACCTTGTCAGATGGTTTATTTACTTTGCTTTGTGTCTAGTTTGCCGTCTCACCAAGACATTCTCTGTAATGCTTGAGGGATATACTTGATGTATTACCTAGAGATTAAGATGTATGTTACTGATTCATTCGAAGCACTGGTTGTTTTACGTCTATCGAAACACGGATTTTAATGTCTCATCCCAGAGAGATGACAGGGTCGAATCGCCGGTTTGACTGGATCAAGAACAACTCAACTCTTATCTAAACACGCTACTGGCTTGGTTGTGTGGCCTTTATTTTTGGACACATCACAAAATGCAACTATGGATTATACACAGCAAATATGGTTATATAATTTTAATGCATGCCTATCTCCTCATTATTAAGAATGTCCATTACCTTCAAAACTGAAATTACAAGATGACGGATAAAAACTGTGAACAAAGCGGTGTCCCGAACATACATGATTACGTCACTTGATCATACTAATCTGTTAGGCGATAAATCAGGAAATCTAAAATAAATTCCATCAATGCACATTTTCAATATTTAATTAAGTGAACGTGCAACATAAGCTGTTTTCATCCTTACAATCACATCATTGTTATGTTTACAGATAATGTATCATCCATCATACTTTGATAATAACGTGAAAGCCGTTGGCTAGATCAATTATGTCCAAACAAAACATATACAGACAACATCAACAACGTCATTAATGAAAGTTTTGACATGTAAAAGGAGTGTGATATAATCATTCAGATTTTAAGCGTGGAACAAAAGGATACCTAAAAGATGTTTATGAGTTAAACATAAATTTATAACACTTGGATAGGTGTGATGCCTCATTTTTCACTTTGTAGTCATATACATTGTTCCTTTGCATTAATTGTTTCACGGTAATATTTCGAAAAATCTCTGTTCTTTGCAATGTGTGTTACACGGACAATATTACACTTTTGTGGAATAGTTCAGTCAAAGTGGGTCATTCTTCAGTTGATAAAATTATATTGCATATTTCTACATTTAAACAGTAAAAACAACAATCAGCAGTCAGTTAAGATTTTAATTGCAAGTCTTCAATATATACATGTATTTCAATGCAAGTCATAGCCCTTTTTTCCTATTAATCTTATATTTCATACCCCTGTCAGACATACGATGACGTCACTATGCTGGCATTAACGTCATGATGAAAATTCCGAGCAAAATAGCATGTCTTGCATAAAGCTTCTTATATCTTGACTCTCATTTATTTGTAACGTTATGGAAATCTCACATGCCTCGGGGTAAAGACATCTTCAAATCTGAAAAACAAATAGCCATACTTTAATACGGTAGTATTGGTATTATTGAATTGATGGTATTGAAAATAGAAAATACACAATAAAAGGACAAAGAGACATCACTTAGGAACTGTCAAAAGTATTCATCAAGAACACTTCAAACGTTAAGTATTTAGAAGAAAACAAATTAAATGCACAGAACGATCAGGATTGCATAATAATTATTCATGTACGACATAAATACGAATCTGTGGCTTATTATATGTTCCTGGCTTACGATTGAATGAGAAGCATATGTAAATGAGCCGTAATTACTGAGAACTCTATATTCAAAGGTGACAAGCAGCCAGAATTTAAACTAAGCTGATGGGTTAAGTAGTCCATCCAAGGCATGTTTATTACATCCGGAATCTAGGACACTTTTTATCTAAGACATCTTTTATGATATATAAAATGCAGAGCAACAGAAGCATTTTCCGTTTTTTTTTTATTTGTTTATCACCCCCTATTGGTGACTTAAGGGTACAATAAAAGTCAAAGGAGAAATGTTTGATGATATATTCATTACATCACATTACGAAAATAAAAAAGATGAAATTGTAAAAAAAGACAACAAATGTAATGAATACAGCGTTTTATCGATTATATAATCTAAAATAATATGACAGCGAGTTCATCAATGGTTTTTGATAAATTATTTATTAATTTGTAAATGTGTGTCCTTTGACTGTGCTGCTTTTGCGGTGAGTGGGAAGGTGGGCGCCCGTTAACCGGTTAAGCACACCTATTGAATGAGCTTTGTTACTTCAACTGACCGTCCTAAGTCGGTATCGTAACCGCAGCACAATCGAATATTTTTTGTAATGTCGTTTTTCAGTGTTTGTTCAGTGTATATTTTACTATTATCATATTTTGTGTGCATGTCCTTGGTGATTTTTGTCATACAGCTTTGTCAGATGTCTTCAGTTTTGTCCTTGATAAACAAACCATCTTCAGTGATGTTAAGACAAAGCAATGAAAGTGGCAGCATGCTGTTGCAGTATATATAGCTGTTCTGATGAGTATTTCATGATCGTATAGCAAGTTTAATTCCTTGTTACATGTGTTTTATTTTTTTAATTGATTTTTTTTCTTCATGGTATTAAGCACTAAATATAGTGACTTTGATTCGACTGAATCATTACTTTCATTTTATCCCGGCAAATACCTGCATATACGTATTTATCACCACTGCAAAGAATTTACATTGTTTTTAAAAAGAAACAATCCTCGTCGACAAGAAATCAAAAAACTATTCTGTAAAGTTTGATCCTATACATTCAAAAAGACTGCTATGATATGCATTCGTTTTCAGTGTTCATTCAGTAAAAATAAACTATCAGTTGCAATCACACGACTAAATGCTTAATCATAAGTGATTATGAATATTGCTAGATTGATGTGGTGATATATTTAATTTGAAGAATAAGCAGTGTATACCTATATTTTTTGTTTCAACTTACTAAACAAAAATGAAAACTAATGTTCATAAATATTTAAGGTATTTTGGTGTTTATCAAGAAAGATGCATAGTTAGTCATAATACGTTAATTATTTCATATTCTAATGCATTTTATTTGTAACACACGATCTCATTGGCTGACCAATTTAAAAACTGTAAGAGTTTTCACGATACCCCCTGCAGTTTTTATATGACGTCACGATACCCTGCAGTTTTTTATTTATGGCGTCACCATACACTACAGTTTTTATATGAGTGTGATTAGCGACTTGGCTTAAAAAACCGTAACTCTGTTCCTCTAGTTGTAGTTATTTTTGTCAAACTGCATTAAAATGGGGTTACCATGCTTTTGTTTTACAAAAACTGACAGGGTATCGGCGAATACCCTGTCAGAAATAACAGTTTCACGGCTCGGCTAACGCCTGGCAGTGAAACTCAATTTCTTATTCGATGATACCCGGTCAATTTTTGTAAAGCGCTCTCATGGTAACCCCTAAATATAATGCTCACCTTTGAGTTTAAGTATAAGCCGTAACACTTAATCAGCGAACATTCAGTTCATTTAGATCTTTATAAATAAAAAAACCAACAACAACAACAAAAAAAAAAACCAAAAAAAAAAAAAAACCAAAAAAAAAAACAAAAAAAAAAAAAACAAAATAAAAGAAAAAAAACCAAACAAACAACCCCCCCCCCCCCAAAATCAAAAAAATAAAAAACAAATAACAACAACAACAAAACAAAACAGAAGAAAAACAGCCATTTGCGTTTCACTCTGATGTTATCTGCATCAGAATTCGGCTTTTACAATCAATACTGTTATCATTCGTGGATCAGAAGAGGTCAGCGTGGGAAAATAAGTGGTTCCAGTTTGGTTAGATACACTTATTCTTTGGGCTTAACACTACGTATACAAAAAAGATGGGACATACATTTTATCATGAACACCATATCCATAAAAACACTACGCATACAAAATAGATGTAGATTTCACCTTATATCGAAAGTATCTGTTTACAATAGCAGAAGGGAAAATAAATGATGAAAGATATTTCGAAGAATACGCAGAGCTAAGAATGGGCATCAAACATTTATTCCATTGCAATGGGGCTGCAGTACCAACTCTGTCAAAAGCAATGAGAATCACCCCACTGTGGTTAACCGGTTTACAGACCCACCTCCCTGCTCATCATATGCATTTATAGAATATATGTTTATATAATTTTCCTTATAAAGAACAAGAGCCAACAGATTTTACAACATGTTAGTCAAAGATTTTGCCGGGCAGATCAAGAGCTGCACATTACAAAAGCAATATGATCATGTAACGACAGTTTATTTTACGATATCTGAATAAAAAGAATTAAAATGCGTTTGGTTGCTGACAGAAATGCATTAGGCAAATCGTAGTTATATGTAAATCAAGAATTTGAATTGATTATTATGGAGAAAATATACACCTATCTATCTAAAAGAATATGGTTTTCCTGAATACTGTACAGAAATACCACAAGATAAACTAATTAACTTTTTCCGTCATGTAAAATAATATAAAGTATCGTTCACAGACTTTTATTTGTATTAAACATCACTCGTTGAAATACTTGATTTGCATTAAGCATGAGTATTTCATTTAAGTAACTAAATCTTGATTTCTATTTTTCCTCGGAGTTCTTCGACATTTTCCATGTGTGGTGGGAGGAAATTGTAGAAGGGCGGGGGTGGGGTTGTTTGATTGGTTTGAATCATTAATTATCTTTGCTAGAGTTGCTCCTATACTCTTATCAATTAGTGACGATGGTTCATTAGTAACCTCTCTCTATGACAAACGTGACGATTTCAATTTCATTATTACCAACTTCCCTTTTCTAAGTAGCAACATACCTTCCTCTCCCGCATATAGCGTCTTCGTTTCACGACTTATACGCTATGCCAGGGCATGCTCTAAATAAGAAAGTTTCGTCCTGAGAGCGAGGCTTCTTGCCACGAAACTACTCTCAAAAGGATATATTGAGGAACGTTTGAAATTGTCACTGAGGAAGTCCTATGGTCGATATAGGGATGTAGTGCAATTTCAGATTCGTCTTTCTAGAATGTTAACCGATATTTTCTGACCTGACAATACAAAATAACAATCTACTTGAATTGACATAGGAGTAATTATAACAATTGTTCCAAATATATACACATTATGTAAGTTCAGATGTAATAAATTACATGTAAATTGTATTAGTAATGCGGTACCGAATACTGTTAATCAAAGTGATTTAAATTTATTTGCAATGAATTTATTTCAAATGAATACAACCGCAGGATGAGTTTATTGTTAAATTTATCATAAATAAACACGACACATCTTGGTCTTAAATATAGTTTGATTCATTCACAACTTAACATCTTAGTGAACTTCATGTTAACAATCAATCCATTAACCAGTACAAAAGTTTGGTAATGTGCGCTACTTTACTGGGACAACTTTACCAACCAATCTTTTTACCGTGACAAAATAGATAATAAACTGCAATCGGGCCTTTTTATTTCCTTCCTTTTTCACCGTGACAAAAGATTAAAAGCCAATATGCCAAAATGTTACACAGTTGGCTTTTTCTTTAAAATGTAAAATGATGCACGCATACAATTACTCTTCTTATTTCGTAATTGTAAGACACAATAAACATGGCTCCTTGGAATAAATAAAAATGTTCTTTCATTCTATTTATGCCTTAATAGCCTTTCACACGGTGTGATTTTTTAATGTATTAAAGTGTTTTTATGTAGTTAATGATTAGTTTAAGCAAAATACAAAAGTAACTGGTGTCACATGACTATGGCACTAACAACAATATACCACAGTGGACATTCACGGACATGTCAAAATCTTTACCACGTGTCATCACAGGTATTTACATTTTTTACTTCTGTGTTAGTCAGTATTCCAAAGGAACAAGGACCTGGCATTCAGAAGACAGATCACTGTAGGCTCATATTGACGTCATTTCTATATTTTTTTATCCATAATACATTGCTTGTGTATGTTGAAGTCCTCATATAGATAGAATTAGGGACAGGCTTGGCGTATTGTTTTAAATATTATATATTTTAATTTATGGGCTTTAATTGTTTTGCCAGTATGGTGAGTAGAAGGTGGACACGTAAACCTGTTAACCACACTGATTGAGTAACAAGGGTAATTTAAGTTGACCGTCCAAAGTCGGTGCCTGTTGAATGTCTGAGATGTCGTTCTATGTATTTTTCGTTTGTGATGATATCTGTCATATGGCTGAGTCGGGTAACTCTTTGCTTCCTTTTCTTTACTCTAGTAATGGGATAACATTGAGGACACTCAATCAATATCTATGTCAATTGGCAGTCATATGTCAACATTGTAGTCAATGGATAATAATTTTTAAGTTTTATTCTTAAATTCATTTTCGTTATCTGTAATAGAGACAATTCTGTAGATACATTAGCAAAATACATGTATACAAATATGGACTTTGTATATTACAATGCTTAATATCCCTAAATTTTAAAAGAAGACACATGAAGTGTAAATACTGACACATCATGTTTCTGAAATTGGTAAACATTCCGTAACATACATTTGACGTCCTTATCAAATGATGTTGACATAGCTCAAAATTTTGTAAGTGACTGAGCGGTAAAACCAACACTGTTATTACATTCATGACAGTATTTGGTGATTCTGCCGTCAGAAATGAAGTTTCATTAACGAGAAAGAAACGATAAGTCTATTAGTATGCAGCACGATAATAGAAAACGTAATAACTTATTAAGGATTTGTTGACTTAGCCAGCATGTTTATATGACTGTTAAGATAGAGAGAAAATGTATCGCATGTGACACACTGCATGGAAGAATAATCTCGTAGAGTGTGTAATGCAATTTTAAAACAAACGTCTGACATCGTTATATCCTGAATGTAATTATATGGTAAAGTATATGACCAAAGAGAATTTCAAATGATATATTATAACCTTGTGCATGAAATCCTTGTGTACAATTTATTTCGCAATTTTCAAAGTATAAAATAGATCAATTTCGTAATCAAGACTATAAATAATGAAATAAAAGACAAATAATATCATAAATAAAAAAATTCCAACTTAAATAACTTGATACATCCAGGACACCAGAATGTGAAAAGAAATCCCAGATAAAAATTTTACGGTAGTGTTTCTTTTTTTTTTTCCTTTGAATTTTCCAGTAGTGAGTTTATGCTACTAGTAATGTTACTGTTTTATTAAACATAATAAATGGCTTAGCTCCCTCACCCATCCACCCGACACACACACACAGAAAAAGAGAACCCAAAAAAAAAAAAAGCGCCCAAAACCACTCACACACAGACATAATATAAAACCAAAGAAACAATAAAATCAAAGGAAAACCAATAGCTAGCGTACTTGACAAGTACCAAGAGGTTTTTCGTTCTAGATACACCTACGGCTCGTCGTTAGTGTCTTCTCGTTCATTGACATAGTAAGATCAGTATTCCCATGTCACTCTAGACTATGACACTTATGATAACCTTCGCTGCTTTGAATGGTAAAGGTCTAAATTTCGCGCATCTTTCATATATTGAGATAATTTTGACGTGACGTAAGCGAAAAAAAGGGGGGAAATTGACAAAGTACAACCGATATTACAGTAGAATTTGTTCTTCAAAATGGAAGGCACTGCTGCCAAAAGTAGTAATCTTCTCTGATACAAGACGACATATCACTCAATACACTTAACTTACAGCATTGAGAAATAAAATTCTATTACATGCACTGCATTAGCGACAAATGTAAACAAATATTGACAAGATGCGATCAGCCATGCTACAAGAAAAATTCAATTACGTTTTGCTAAGACGGTTTACTGCATTGAATATCCTTATATTATTATATAATTCAAATCGATAAAGGTTATCACACGATTTTCAAATTACTAAATAGCGTGGTGGATTGTTCAGTGTATCTTAAATGATTTAATGCTACGTGTTATACCAGTATATCGCTTACTAGACATGCATTGAACTTAAGTCGTCTTAGGTATTGAACGTAATTGAATAAAATCCCGGCAAGATACATCAGTACTGGTCTCCTTTACCTCATGTCGCTTATGGTGTCGGTTTGGCAAAGAAAGAACAAATGCATAATTTAACAGATAAATACTGTATGACATTGTATATAAAGAGTAAAACCAAAGACAAATTATTGTCCGCTGTTTTCATTAGATTCTGGTCCAAGAACTTGCATTGATCAATGAATTATACCGAGTATTCTGAATCAATCAAGGTATGATACTTATATTTTTATAACGACAAACAGAAATATGACTCAAAATGATATAAATACAACATAGTAACGGGGTTTTTTTTCCAATTATAAAATGAAGGGGTCAAATATCAGACAAACAATGTCGTGCCGAGATTTTTATTATGACGTTTATGTTTGAATTGCGATGTCACAGTAATATGACGTTGATGTGAGTGACAAAACTTCCTTTGTCCGGTTATGCCCCTTACATTTTCATATTTTACATGATATAAGCGGCCAAAGACCCGACATGCAACTCTTTGCCGGGATTTTTATTTTGACGTTATTGCTTAAATTGTGTCGGGTCTTGGGTCGCTCATATCATGTAAAATATGAAGATCGTCTATCAATTACAAAAGACTCGGCTAAAAATAGACATGAATTGTAAGGACATCAATAGAATGACGATTATAATTTCAATTGCCCATCAAGACGATGCTCTAATAGCACCAATTTTTTGGTGACATGTTTTTCTGCACTTATTCTGTGTATGTGCATAGTGACTTTTTCATACATTATACTACGGAGTCCGATATTTTCCTTAATTATCCCCTCGTATCGTGGAGTGGATATAGTAACGCAGCCGTGTGTGGTTGGATGAGTGAGTCGGAACGTGCGTGTGAATGTGCGTGAGTCTGTGCCACTTCACCTTGTGGGCACAATAGACACTACAGCTTTTCCCGATCACTTTCAAATCTTCACATGTTACTTGTTAATGATGAGAGGAAGAAATCTGTGCATTTTCTGGTCACGGGGTCAAGATCAAAATTGGCAAACTGTGATTTTGCTGCTGTTCGAGGGGATTCCATGCTTGGCGTGATCTTGTTCCTTTTTGGTTTTTAAGGGCGGGGGTTCCAAATTAAATTTAACAGTGTGGTATTAATAACATTTAAATTTAAAATTACCCATTGTCATTTCAATTGATCGTTTCAAGTAAATACTACGGTTGTAGAACAGTAAATATTCTGTCTTTGTTTGGATTAATACTATTTGCCTTACATGTTGTTACGATTTTCATTACATAATTAAGTCAGTTATCAATTGTTTTTTATTACTTTTTCAAATATTGGTAACCTTGTTAAATAATTATATTTAATTATTCGTAGTGTGTGATTCTTATCTGCGCTAAAACCTTAAAACAGTAATGTGGATATGCTTGCTTAGTTTAGATAAGTTTTAGACGTGCTTATAATTGTTTGCTTTGCGTGTTCATAGCGACTTTTATTTTAGAAGTAATTCATATCTATTTTTTCCTTTATTAAATATTTCATTATAATGGATTTTTTTTGCATATAATTCAAAATTGAGTGTTTTGTACACATATTTTATAAAAACAATCTTAATTCAAGTGCTCTGAAGTTGACATAGAACATACTGGATGTCCTGACTGACAACATATAAGTTGTTGTCTGTTCTTCTTTAAAGCGGAGTTATTGTTTTAAATGTCTGAAGCTGAATTCACACACACAAAAGAATCTAAGTCAGAAGAAGATATAATTGGCATGAACTACTAGACTTACTAATTCACTTTATGACAAATTTGGGTTCCACATTGCTACAGGTATGTTTCCATATACAAGTAGTAACATTCCTTTATCATATGTGTTTGGTGTTTATGTGTCCCAAATCATCACATACGCTCGAGCTTTATCTAGGTATCATTTATTTATTAATGGTGGCAAACTACTTGGAAAAAACTTACTGTAACAAGGATATGACATTTCATGTATCAAGTTAATATTCTCGTTTGTCCTTTTTCTTTTGTATCCGATGCTTTGTATTTATATATAATATATACTATGCTGATGATCCCGATGTTTTGAAAGCTAATGAAGAATTAAGGATATTTTACGGTCGCTATAAATACCTTATTTACTCATAGACCGATGTCTGACAGGTTGACTTTCTTATTTTAAAGTAGTTAGACCTGGGTCCGGCGCCATAAACTGAGAATATACTTAAGTCGAAAATATCATTTTAATTTATTTCATTGACAAACGTTCAAAAATTTTTTAATGCAGAATGGTTTAATTCTATTTATCAGTAGAATAAAACTAAATAAAATCCAAATCCCAGTTATTAATTCATTGACGAACAGTATAATATGAATTTTTGACTTAAGTATATTCTCAGTTTATGGCGCCGGACCCTAGACTTTACCACTTTATAATACTGTACTATTTAAACTGATCAGACATATATCAATTACTGCGCCGTTTCCTCCTTTTGTTTCTGCGAATAATAATAATTTCCATATACTTATGTGGCATCGCTATGGGAGTGACAGCGCTCTCTCTCTCTCTCTCTCTCTCTCTCTCTCTCTCTCTCTCTCTCTCTCTTTCTCTCTCTCTCTGTATATATGTTTGGGCTTTGGGCTGTAGACATTGGCTTACTAGCTAACATATTTATTTACTTAATAGCTAGGATTTTCAAACATGCAAAAACCCAGCTGCTAGCCTGCTAGGAATAGTTGTACTCAGTAATGTTGATACAAGTTCTGTAAAGTAGTTTTGTATTAAAATCTACATTGCATGCATTGATTAAGAAACATTTTATTAGTAGTTTTTCTCTATTAGTTTAGACTGGTCTAATTTAACAGCACTTTTTTTCTATATTCATTGATTTTTATTTTCATTGGTTAAGAAGAAGAAGAATTACAAAAACCCTATGTTCTTTCATATAATGCAACAATTCAAGTATTCTGTAAACATAAGAGTAGTTGTACAATATAATATTCACATGTAAGCAAGTGTTTTCTATTTTCTCTTCCAGAGTTTTAATTCTACAACAGATTTTATATTTATAGCTTATTGTGCCACTTGTACAAATAGTATCAATCAAATCAGTTACTTTCTGAGTATTTTTAAAATAAAATCTTCCCAATATATGATTCCAGGAAACTTTAAATATGAACACATTAGAAGCAATTTGCCATATCAAAGCTACATTTAGAGATTTGAGAACTAAATTGTCTTCTCTGTAATCTTTACAGTAAGTGCATATTTCAGATTTTTTAATTTTTAAAAAGGAAGAATTTAAGACCAAAAAAAAAGCCAAGAAGGTTTCTGGATATATAAGATTCTGGAATGAAAAGAAGAATATAATGGTATGTGAAATTTTTTTTCTGTCAAAATATAATACATCATGAAGGAGATGGTTAACTCCTGAATTAATAAAGCTTTCAATTAATAATCCTTCATTCGCGGATTATCTTAGCATCATCTATCCAAGTGAACTTAAGGTCAAAGAAACCACAGAAAGTAGTAATTCTACTTCGTATTTAGATATTATGTTGTCTTTCGACATTAATGGTCAATTGAACACCTCACTCTATGACAAACGTGACGATTTCAATTTCGCTATCACAAACTTTCCTTTCATAAGTAGCAACATTCCATCATCGCCCGCATACGGCGTATTCATATCTCAGTTAATACGTTATTCCAGAGCATGTTCAAATTACAGTGACTTTGTTCTGAGGGCTAGGCGACTTTCAGTTAAGCTGCTCAACCAGGGTTATATATGTGCTAGACTAGCAACGTCACTGAGGAAATTCTATGGTCGTTACGAGACTCTTATTACTCCATATGATATCTCGTTATCCAGACTTTTAAATGATATTCTGGACTGAGACCGATTCCGATCATTTTACACAGATTTGACACCTAGATACTAGAAGGTTACCTATTTCGACTTCTCCATATATAAATACATATGGAATTTACACGATCTGACTCTTTCTACTGGGTATATGTGACGGGTGTTGCTAGCAAGCAGGAGATGCTCACTCTCCCCGGGCACCTGGTCTCACTCCATCACAGGGGTTCACATATGCTCTTCAAGTAGACATATTTTGTTATTTTCCATTTGTTTTTCATTTTCACTGATTTTGTATGTCCTCTGGTTTTATGATTTTTGGACTTGTGCTTTGGATTTATCCATCATCTTTACATTACAATAAGCGGCTTTAATTAATAGAAAAGTATTATTATGTCGGTTCCCATCATATGTGGTATTTGCGATTAACAAATAAAGAAGACCGATATACATGAACCTTTCTTCGTCTTCCGCCAACGAATTTCGTTAACATGTGTGGTAATTTGATGTGTTAGGTCGATATGGTTGAGAATCACTAAAGAATCAAATGTCCTATCACATGTAATAATGAAATATTTTGGTAATAAAACTGAGAGAAATTGAGTCTTTGGCCGATTACATCGCAAGGTTACCTTAATTAGTCATTAAATATGAATCAAAAGAGGTTGATTATATGTTTAAGATATGTAAATATAAATACATGTATATACATATTCTCGTTTGGATGGAGTGCGACCAGATAATTCTTTCCGCTTGCTGCCCAACTTATAGAATATAATACAGACACAGTATGATTGTAAAATAAAACAATTACCATAAAACCTCCTTTAGGAATTTTAAAAGTAACTCTTGAGAATATTAGTTATTGTTACATTACTGGTGCTGGTATTTCAACATTTGTATATCGATTAATGGATGAATGGAAAATAGTTCACGACTATGGATGAAGAAACAGAACGTGTTACACGAACACTCGTTTAAAGAAAATATCGCCTCAGGATATTTTCTAGTAACATGGGGAGGGATGTAAGGAACCAACCTGGGCTACCAATGGATCGTTACCAAAGGAACACCACCCATTGATATACAGGAAGTTGTGTATCTGCAGTGGTCAGTGTGACGAAATGACCCTATTATTAAACTTTGATGTGAACTCTTAACCATTTCATGATCAATAGACTCTATTATGTTAGATTGTAGTGAACTCTTACTATTTGTTTTATATGTCGATTATTCTTGGTATATAAGAGAAGACAGAAGACATCTGACAAAGCTCTATGACACAAATCACCGAAGACCTGTACACAAAAATGATAATAGTAGAATATACACGGAACAACGTTACAAAAATATTCGATTGTGCTGCGGTTACGATACCGACTTAGGACGGTCAATTGAAGTAACAAACGTCACTCTATTGGTGTGATTAACCGGTTTACAGGCGCCCACATTTCCACTCACCGCAAAAGCAGCATAATCAAGGGACACACCTTTAAAAATTTATAAATAATCCTCCATATAGAGAACAAGGATCAACAGGTTTCTCAAGGAGAGAGGTCATAAAATTTGTTTACACAAGAAGAAATTATAGAAAAATATCAAAAGTATGTACGGAGACATCAACATTAGTAAACCGTACTCTGCCCTTCTGTAAGCAAGCTAAGATTCTTGATCAATAGACGAGGATCAGAACCTTGTCTCCTCTGAAACGGTTTGGACATAGAGTCCTCACCGCCCTCATAGTCAGCGTGCAACGCTCAAGTCTGCATTGGGTTGTAGAGGGACTCAATACAAGACCTATGGTCTTAGTGGGGGTCATATTGTCGATGTCGAAGGCGTTTAATAATTTTAGAACCAGCCGATATTAAGTTATCGGAACTCTGAACATAAACATTTGTTGCGCCAGGTAGCTTTATGGAGTGTGACAGTAGTAATAGTAGGATTTGACTCACGGGAACTCTGATGGATGGGGATGGTATAATGTACATTAGGGAATAGAATTACTTCAGACTTAGACTTGATTCCGATCATTGTAAATGCCGGGTCTCCTCCTTCGTAGCACACGAGGCCACCACTGTGTTTCAGTAATATGTACGTATTATTGTAGGGAAATGTATAACTCATATCTATATTTACGTTTTGCTATAATTCTTGAAAATGTAAAGTCTTAATATAAAGGTATTATACAAATGGTTCATAATATGTTATTTCTGTATTTCACATTTGCATAAAACCACTCCAAAGGTTTAATGCCATTTTCATCTACAACATCAGCTACATTTCCTTTTATGCACTATGATCTTATTTCACCACAACGGTTGATTAGCAAACTTACATAAGCTGATACATAAAATATCAATACTCTTCTTACATATATTTAGATTTAGGAACATCCTTTTATAAACAATGGAAAGTGGTCGATAACTCAATATTCACTAAAATTTGTAGCATTTGTTTTAATATATATTCAAATTTAACACTTTTTCAATACAAACTCTACTTTAAAATCTTTCAGAATATTCTAAAAGCAAAATATTTTAATCAATGAAACTCTTCGTGCTTTCATTTTAGATTCTATATCTACTATATTTATTTCACCCTTGTATAAATGACCTATCAAAGTGTTTTGTTTTGTATGATATCTCTGATTTCATAAAAAAGTGAAAAAAAAAATCTTCGCATTCATTAACTTCTTTCTTTCTAAGGATTTTCCTATGTGGAATCATTTTAAACTTTTTCTGCGATAGCTGATGTGTTAATAACACAAACTTTACTAAATATATTTGATTATCTTTACTTCTTTTCGTTTTTTCCATGATTCAAAATTTCTCTTTAAGTCATTAACTTTTTGTCCAGATTTTATTATAGCACAAATATTTATCACGGCCGATAAAAATTCTTAAATTTTTATGCATGATTCATTTACTTTAATTTCTTATATCTGCTTACATTCTGTCTTAATTAGATTAAGATTCGATCCTGAATACTTATTGAAAATCTATCTCTCTTATAATGTTTTAGTGTCATAAGAGTTTTCATTTTTAAATGTAGAGTACTATCATCCGCATATTGAATAATGGTTTGTTTTTGGTTTTTTTTTTTTCGTTTTCCATCCCTTCTCTTTAAATCCGCTAATTTCATCAATTTTATTTGTTTTAATACATAGCATTTCGGCTACAAAAAACAAAATTATTGCAGAAACGAGTAAGCCCTAACGTATGCCTTTTGTGCAAGGCTTCAATTGAAATTTACTTATGTATCATGAAACAACCTTACCGAATTTTCATATCATTCAATATGTCTAAGGAAATGCTAAGATACATTTCTGGAGAGGTAAATAGACAGAAATATCTACAAAACAACACAATACGAAATATAGTCGCTCTCAGTATAAAGTAAAGATTTATATGAAGGGTCCAGCTACCACGAAACTAACTGTATACTAGAGGTATAATCAAACTAGTAATTCAACATAAAAAGACATACTTTGATGTTCAACACTCTTCAAAATTACGGTAGATTTTGTAGAATATTTAAACCAGTGTGGCTCAGTGCCTAATGTGCTTGGATTGTGGCCAAAAGGCCCCGGGTTTTATTCCCACCATTGGTACACCGGTGTTCCGTCTTTCGGATGAGACAACAAAACTTGAGATCCCGTCTCACCTTAGGCATGGCACGTAAAAAGTTTCTCACTCGTTCAAGTAGGACCGTTGCAAAGTTAAAAATTTCTTTGCGATGCATCAGGCAGATATCGCCACCGTATACGTGAAATAATCGTTTGGTGACGTAAAAAAATATTCAATAAATCAATCCTTTAGAATCTTTATTTAATTAGTAATCTTATGAACTTATGAAAATATAGGATATCCGATCTACTGAAACGCATGCCAGTTTCACTTTATAAAAGAAAGCTGAACACTTATGGAATACTTGGTTGTAATCAATAGATGGCACACTCTTTTTTATATCATATTTTAACAAAATATATCAAAGTGAAACTAGTCACCGTTCGACATCGAAATGAAGCAGAGACGAGTATTAATTTTTTATATGAGTCACTCAAGAACTTGACGACCTTAGTAAGAAATTTTGTACCGCAATACTGCAAATCCTGCAGTCGTAATTGTGTTCTTTTTGCCTGAATGGAGACGACTGTATAGGATAAATTGGGCTCATTTGTCCAGCTTGAACGAATAACGGATGCATCTTGCACTTCATGTGACATAATGGGTCATCATGTAAATACACTCCTATTATTACTGTCTCATATCCGGTCGCTGTACATCCCGGTAATTAGAACGAACCATTTCCCCTAATTCATCATTATCTGTCTGTTAAAGCTGTATGGTCAGCGTGTTAAAAGCAATGTTGTAAGTTTGAGTTTCATATATAAAATGTTATGCAGTAGGTTGAAGAAACTCTTGCTTAGTTTTTCTTTAAAAATGCGTGCATGCAGTTATGAAATTTATGGTGATTGAGATTTATAACAGTGATGGATTCTACTCCCAGTGGTACTTTACATTAGAATTGTGATATCTCTTGTATTCATTCCATCCCATCACTACGGATTAAGGATAGATTTTCCTATATTACAACATTTTTGGTGCTGTATTATCAGAAATACAATAGTATATTAGGGGTGCTTTCTAAACCTTAACAAATTGATTAAAACATATCTTATTTCCGCTTCTCTTTGTCCTATTGCGGGATATGATATAACGAAACGTCGTAAGGGGTCATGATCTAGTGAACTTGGATGATGTTCCAACCACCGAAACCGTTATTTCCCATAGCCAATTAATGGCTCAATATGTGAAAACACTTCACATATTACCTTGTAGGTTACGCCTACACTGAAGTGTGAATGCGGTAATGCGTATCACATATCGATAGAATAATCAAAACCTTCAATAGTATATTTCAAAGTTCAGGGGCAAATTTGATACAGCAGTATTTTGGTATAGTGTTTACAGAATCCGAGATAGTAGTTTAAAAGTTTCATAAAATGTATATGAATATAAAATACACGTACATCAGAAATACGATGTTTAATTGTTAGTAGACATTTTCTTAGAAAAACGCATTTGTTGTTTGAATGTTATTATTCATAACATTGCTAAGCATTCAAAATCCTTAAGATATCATGCAGCATGAAGTAACGCAGGTTTTGTTCAATTGAGGGAATCAATACAAGTCAAGTCGTCATATAATAAAACTATTTATTGAGGGAAAAAGTATTTTTCTATAATTATGTCTTACAAAACATATGGTTCGTGAATTCTTGGAGGAAATAAATTATATCTGGAGGCAAGAAATCGTGCATGTCTCTACTAATGAGTAGAAATGGACTGTGTCTAATGCCTTTTACCCCACAGTCATATTGCAAATACCGTTTATGAAACCGTATTAATGTCATAATATCTTATAATGCTTTCTTAGATAATTTGGCGACATGTATAAAAAATAAACGTTGTTTCCTTATTTATTTTAAAGATAAACTGAATTTTCACAGAATAAGTAATCACATCTTTGATCTACAACTCAACAAATATTCTCACCTTTTCCTAAATAAATAAATCGTCCGTCATACATTGTCCTTTGATTACTACTATATATGTTAGCGACTCCAGCTTGTTTTCAGACGGTCGGAGCACTTTTGTCACATACTGTTGTCACTCCATAATTTCATGTATCATTCCTTTAAATATGTTTGATGACTCGAGTAACCTGTTGGTCATTGCTCTTTAATGTGTGTCCTTTGATTGTGCTATTTTTGTAGTGAGTGGGAAGGTAGAAGACCATACACCGTTTAACTATACCGATTGACGTTTGCTACTGCAACTGACCGCCTTAGTTAGTATCGTAACTGCAGTACAATCCAACATTTTTGTAATGTTCACTGTGTTTATTTTATTATAATCATATGTTTTCTGTATATCTCCTTGGTTTGTTTTTTTTTTTTTTTGTTTGTTTGTTTTTTTTTTTTTGTGTGTGTCATACAGCTTCTCAGATTTCTTATGTTCTCTCTTGATATAGAGGCTAATTTATATATTTGCAAATGTTTATTATTTGATTGTATTGGTTTGGAGTGAGTGGATAGGTGGGCCCTTAAACCGGGTAAAGACACCAAGTGCCAATGGATGTCTTCTTTGGTATTTCCAATTCAGTTCATAGGGTAGAAAAATATGTGTTCTAGTGTATGACTTAGTAGATCGAATATCATATTATTCTAAAATACTTACAATTTATATATTTTTTCGAAAAACAAAAATTAAACAAATATTAATCAGTACAAGGAAAGAATGTCAATGAATATTAAATATTGAATATCAAGTAGAGATTACAAGTATCACGGAACTCTATAGGGACAAGAAATAAGCAAATGTCATAGAGGAATAAGCCAAAATATCAAACCCGCCGTGTCATTATTGGTTTTAGAGCAGGCAAATAATTAAATGATTAATATTAATAGCTTGATATATACTATATTACTGTCGTATATATGGTCTAAAGCTATTATATATTATATAAATCAACATTTTAGACAATGATTAATATTTGATGGTGATGTCTCTTCTACTCACATAAGATCATGTGAAAGTATACTAGGTCTTTCTCACCATATTCAAGTGCATGGTGACTGCAGATAATGTAACAGAAGATTCAACATACATGTATATCAGTGAGAGATTAGCGGAGTCTAGTCTTGGTACAGACGACATCATATATTTAGTTTACATTAGTTTACTATAATCATATCAATCGATGCATTATTTATACTAATGATTATTATATGACGTTATCGTGTACATAAAGAATGTTTTCACCCCTTATTAGAAAGGTAAAATATAAATGAACATACATATAACATAAATAACTTGCTTTATGGATACTATGTTTATCAAAACATATCCATGTCCGCCAATGTACATGTAAGAAATGAGTGTCTTATTTCTGTGTGTGTTCAAGGAATGTAATTCTCTTACGTTAGCAGCAAATGCTCGCGTGACCAGAAATATATTCCATAGACACAAAACTGACAACAGACTCTTTCCTTAAATGGGCATTATAAAATACCTTTTAGATATTTCAGAAATATACTTACCTTAATAAATATAATTTCTCTCACGATTTTGTAGGTTTTCAATTCTCCAAATCTTAAGAAAAGAAAATAGTTCATCTATATGTAACAGATTACAATTTATATAACGGCTGCAAAATTCTTATTTTCATAAAAAAAAAACTCAAATAACTTCGATAACAAAATCCTAGGATTGTTTTGTCTTTTCTTTTTGTCCAAAGGGAAGTAAAATATACTAAAAGAAATAGTACAAACACTCTTTGCCGCAAATTTTCGGCCTCCTGGCTTTTATCAAGCACTAGTTAGAATAGTACAGTAGATCTATGTACTGTACTATTCTAAATATTGCTTGATAAAGGCCAGGAGGCCGAAAATTTGCGGCAAAGAGTGTTTGTATTATTTCTTTTTTTTTTTTTCTTCACAATAAATTGTAGAAATAACGGAAGAAGTAGTCAGCTGACCAGGCCTGTGTTGCCTGTAGAAGTACATCTACACGGACAATTTGTCAAACTGAAAGTTTCAAAGTTTGATCGTGCTAAATATGAAACGGGAGTTGGAGAGAAACTGCAAAAAAATATTTTGGTAGGTCACTTACCCGTGAATTGGTCCTGAGATGTTGGTTTCATTTGAATGTGGAAAGGGGTAGTCTATAGCATGAACTCATTATAGCGTATCGAGGCAGCTTCCGCCATTTAAACAAGCATTCTGAAAGTATTGCTTAGGCAATACTAAGTCCCCTACCGGCAAATGGAAAACTAAGACCCCCAAAACACACACAAACCTACACACACACACACACACACACACACACACACACACACACACACACACACACACACACACACACACACACACACACACCATACTGTCTTTCAGGCTGCCAACAAGTTAAGTGTTTGATCACAACCTTTGAAGAAATTTTCTAATTCCGAGGGCCGTAATTCCGTCAAAATACAGTGGACCATAACAAAATTCGAACTTGATCTGTAACTCATGGTGGTATACTCACACACCAAAAATTGGATGAATATCTACAAGCATTTAGAAAAAAGTCCGGAAAACTGCCATTTTAAAGAAATTTTCTAATTCCGAGTGCCGTAATTCCGTCAAAAATCAGTGGACCGTAACGAAACTCGAATTTGATCCGGAACTCATGGTAGTATACTCACACATCAAACATTGGATGAATATTTACAAGCGTTTAGAAAAAAAGTCCGGAAAACTGCCATTTTGAAGAAATTTTCTAATTCCGAGGGCCGTAATTCCGTCAAAAATTAGTGGACCAAAACGGAACTCAAACTTGATCTGTAACTCATGGTGGTAGACTCATACACCAAAATTTGGATGAATATCTACAAGCGTTTAGAAAAAAGTCCGGAAAACTGCCATTTTAAAGAAATTTTCTAATTCCAAGGGCCGTAATTCCGTCAAAAATCAGTGGACCAAAACGGAACTCAAACTTGATCTGTAACTCATGGTGGTAGACTCATACACCAAAATTTGGATGAATATCTACAAGCGTTTAGAAAAAAGTCCGGAAAACTGCCATTTTAAAGAAATTTTCTAATTCCAAGGGCCGTAATTCCGTCAAAAATCAGTGGACCGTAACGAAATTCGAACTTGATCTGTAACTTCCGGTGGTATACTCACACACACACAAAATTGGATGAATATCTACAAGCGTTTAGAAAAAAAAGTCCGAAAAACGTGAGTGTGACTGACGGACCGACGGACTGACGGACAGACGGACGGAGTGCAAACCTATAGTCCCCTTCGGCGATGCCGGTAGGGGACTAATAATCCATGTCCGCTTCCTACATTGTATTTTAATCTTGACCAACAAGGTGTTTTAGCATGGGTAGTGTAAAGTTGGTTTTAAAAAGGGCTCTTACAGTAACATAAATATTGCTTGTTAAAGTGGAAGGTTATAATTTTTAAGATTTATCATTATTATTAATATTATAATTCTTCTTCTTCTTCTTCTTCTTCTTCTTCTTATTATTATTATTATTATTATTATTATTATTATTATTATTATTATTATTATTATTATTATTATTATTATTATTATTATTTTCAAAGTCCTTCAAAAGTTTTAAAGATTTTGATGTAACTCATCAAGACATCTAATTATAGATTGTCTTCTACAGAGTTTGGATCCATTATTTATTGAACAAAATATGAGATTGGTGATCTATGTTACCATCTATCCGATATTACACTATCCATTTTTTCATCTTTATACTACCTAACGTGCAGCCTAGCGCTTAATTTTGCATTAAAGGCCAAAACAAATTACTGACAAAGGGTTCATGTATATTACATGTGTATGTCTCAGAATAGCGTTATACAATATTTAGCTGCTTATTATTAACATACTTTGAGACATGTTCATGTCATTATACTTAGTGTTTGCAGGATCAGTGCCATGGCGTGAATCGTAACTCAAGATGGATGTTTTTACACAGACAACAAATGCGATCTTTACTAAGAAAAACTTCCTTGTCAAGATGATTGCGATCCTAAACACAAAACTTTTCTTACTAATGGAATAGTCGATGATGACCGTATATTCAGATTAGGGATGTAAACACCACATTATATTCTCGATACAAGTGCAAATGCAGGTCTGTTCAAGAATAGTTAATCCTCAAGAGTGACCCTCTAAATTAGCCCTTTAGACGAAAATGTAGAAAGTATTTCAATAATGTATTACACTATGGAATGAGACAGGTAGAATCTTAAAACAACGCGGTTCAGCGTTGTAAATACATGTTTTAGGTTTACATACTTCATCAGCATTTGTCAATGTAACTGATGTTGATACAGCAAATTTACAAAAGCGAAGACTAGTTCTCTAATTCCATTATATACTCAGGGACGTTAAAAGCGCCTATCTAATATTATTATAGTTTAATCAACAACTGGGATAAATAATTGCACCAAACTTGATTTATTTCAAAAATTTGAATTTTTTTGACAATATTATTGATACTATCACACGTTTCTTTAGAAAATGATTTGATTTCATCTGTTATGTGTACCACGTCCAAAATTTCATGTGTTTTGTTTAGTAACGAGTATGCCTCCCATTTGCTTTAACGCATGCACGCAATCTGGACCGCATGGATTGACATAAAGTTCGATTTTTCTTATAGGAATATTATTCCACTCTTCTTGAAGAGCACGTGCCAACTCATCCACAGTTCTTGGTTGGCGGTGACGTTTACGTAAGCGTCTCCCTAACTCATCCTCTATAGGATTGAGATCGGGTGAACGTGCTGGGAAATCCATTACATTAATTCCCTGGATGTTTAGAACGTTTAAGGTGATTCTAGCTGTGTGCGAACGTGTGTTGTCTTGTTGAAACGTTAACGGATTGTTGACAGTTCGATGACGTTGTATTAATGGGCGGAACTCAGGCTGTAAAACGTCATCGATGTAGCCCCTCGCGGTAAGAGTGTTCCTCAAAATAACCAGTGATGACTTGAAATGTTGATTGATGGCTCCCCAAACCATGACGCCACCACCGCCAAATTTGTCACGCTAAATTATGCAGTTTTGCGGCAAAATGTTCATTGTTCATCAATTACGTCGATTAGGAAGGATATTCCGGGACCAGGTCAGACGATTTCTTCTGTGGCGAGGAGATAGGATCAAGCCTTTCAATGGGCGACGGAATAGCAAGCATTGCTCTTTCAATCGCGTCGGCGTACGGTCCTGGGGTGGATTTGCCTACCGTGACGACCTATCACATCTCTTGACGTGCTTACGGCTGTCGCAAACCTGTCACGTAGATGATGTTGCCTTATACGCGTGGCTGACCACTTCGACGACGACCCTTTAACACTTCCTGTGGTCCGATACTTCCGTACAAGTCTCGTGTTTGTAGACAAATGGACGTTGAAGCGTCCTGCGATGATGCCTTAATTTACGCCGGCGTCTACAAGGCCAAGAACAGCATACCTCTGTTGCTTAGACAGTCTCGGCATTTCACGCCTTAGTTTTGATGAAGCAAAGTTTGAAATCAGGATAGATAAAGGCACTAGGTAGCAGTATACGTTATTTCTGAAGAAAATGACTTAATGTAGAGCATGTGGTCGAGTACATTTTTGAAAACGCACGGGTGAGCAGTATTACGTTATGGTTTAGTGATTTGTCTCGCCGAAAGCATGAAAGTTACCGCAATCACACAATATCAAGCAGATATTCAAATCGATTTATTTTCAAAACATTTATGTTTTTACATGGAAAAAAAAACATAAAGGCGTTTTTAAAGTCCCTGATATATTATAAAGCCTTAAAATCCGTAACGATTTTTTGTTCTAATATTTCGCACTGAATAGAAATAAAATATTTGCATATTTTCAACATGAACAATATAGCAATATTTTACGATAAAAGTGATGTCTAATCAATATTTGGGGTAGTAGGAGCGATCTAAGGGACGTAATTCTTAGATATATTCTTTGGTTCACTTTTCGGTCAATTTAGCTGCAACACTGCTCTTCAAATATTTATCTATTTTGAGAATTCCAATCATTTGGCCACAATTGGTCACTGAAGAGACATAAGTGTTCGAAATGCGATATGGTGTGTTAAATTAAAAGGTATATATGTTCTGTATTTATTGTTAAAAGTGTTTAAAACGTTTACACGTATGGGCGCTTTTCAAGCATATTTTAGATCTAGACCTACGTCGTTTACATAACAACCGTTACCAATGATCTTATCTATAACATATACGCGTACGCACGTTTTTCAAGCATGTTTTAGATAAAGATGTAGGATATTTGTGAACGTAACAGACGATTGTTTCCCCCATACTCGCAGATTTACCCTCATTTGTCTAAAAGATCAGCCTTTTATCTACGGGGGAATGGAAGATAAACTTTACCGGAAATGACGCTGACCCATTTACAGGCATCTAACGTCATTGTGTACTGAATGTGACGTAAGGCATTTGTGGCATTGTAGGCTTTATGGTGGTTGATTATGACTTATGACTGATTATGATTATGATTACGGGTTGAAAATGCCACATTTTGTGCCGTTGTCAAAAGTTAACCCATGGATCAAATCATTCCAAATTGTGTCATAATGTGTATCTATGTAAAGGCTAACTACTGAACGATTTTCAGTGAAATTGATCCATAGAAATTTATTAGATACTTTGAGGCTACTGCCTTAAATAGAAATCAATTTGTTTTATTATAGTAATGCATGATAGCTCTATCAAAATTGACCTTGACATCACGACTTTGGCTACTCCTCCACATCACCTTTTTCTATACTAGTTTCTTCTTAATGTGTGCAGTTGCTTTCTTTTGCTGTATTAACGGCATGCTAACGTTCAGGCTTTGCTGTCTAACGCTTTACTTAATCTTTATTTAAAGTAATTATACATCATATGATAAATTACAATGCTCCATCTCTTAACATTAAAGTGGAATTCCTAGATGTAGTGCATTTATTTGCCTAAATCAGGATAAATCCGATCTGTTTCCCTTCTTTTGCAAGATGAAAATAACTGAAACCTGGAGACAATGCCAAAAATAGATTTTGGAAAAGTTAAGACCTAATAATTTACATGCATAAAATAGCCTGTCCACATTTTGAATCAAACACAATTTTCTGTACATGCATTTGGTAAGGTGTCACTATGCGCCGTTTAGATATAAGCGTGTACGTCTCATTTTATATATTTAGTAATTATTTATTTTATACATACAGATGTAAATCTTTTCTCAATAATAATCGTCGCCGTATATCTATCTATCTATCTCTCAATAATAAATGTTATTATTAACTTTTCAAATAGCGATATCATTTTAAACGTATTCTATCTAAATATTGTTATAAAAGTATATCTGATAGGATATGTATATCACCCCACCTAACACTGTGGACATAATAAAGAAATCCATGACAATGCAAAGTACTTATTATATCCTGTAATATGCTTTTAACAGATCTTAAATGACATTAAATAACATACATTCTTACAAAAATGCTACAGAAAGGGTATTTAGAAATATGAAATATTCGGAATAGGTATATTATGTAGGTAAATTTAAAGAAAGAAGAAATGAGTGCAAACTATAAATTTAATAGTATATACGTCTGGGAACTGAAAGACATACCTAATGTACTGACATGTCAATATATTATATCTGCTATGAAATTAACATATGTGCTGGAATATGTTAACTTCTTCATACTTATTCCAGCAAACATTAATTTCATGTGATTATAATTTCCAGTAAACCGATGCCAACACGAATTGCATTATATTCGTTGACACCTTTTGTTTATGTCGATCGTAAACAATTTATATGCGCTGTTCTTACAAAGAGTGTAAATATAGGTTCCCGATATACAATCCAATTTATGTCAAACCAGGGAGAATGTCGTTACTCGGCGACATTAATAGAACTTGACGAATGCTGTGTAATAAGTGATTCTTATTAAAGACCGAACAAAGAATCCGAGATGGCATAGACTGTTCTTAATTGCCAGATACTAGAACGATTGGCATCCGTGTTGTACCTATTACTCGTTACAAAGTACTTTTGCTAGACATTGGTATGAAAATGCGCAGCCCGGCCTTAGCAAACCGTTTCCACAGTTCTATTAATGGCCGCATGGAAAAAGCGCTATTACTCTGTCTCGCCATTCGGTCAATATTCGGGATCGTGGTTCTGTCAATACTAAAACCATTAAGTCTCCTGATGACATGGTTTACCACTTTGTGATGAGAAAACAAACAGCATTATAAACAATAACCCGTGTAATCATTAGAAAGAATGAATTGAAGCACTGTATAATGAAAGACATCATTTTAGCCGCATCGATACATTTACATTTATCTAAAACAGATTTTTAACTAATATGAATAGAGGTGTTTGTCAATACACACAGAAATAAATCCGAATGATTTTTGTACAACAATAAATTCTTAGAAATGTTATTTATATATATCTGAGGAACATCCGCGTCTTAAACTATTATTTTATTTGCAGTTTTCGAATTAGATTCAAATCAACGATGTAACTGAATTACAAAACTGATGAATACCAATAAAAGGTGATACAAATGATCCGAAAAATTTAAAGACTACGTTCGATAAGCAGTGATAAGCAATAATAATGGTTATACGTTTAATATCTTATATCTTTGATATCTACTCTCTCTCCCGGGCACCTGGTCTTACCTCGATTTTATTGGGGTTTGCATTTATCTGAATATGTAATTATACCGGATATTTTCCTTTTATTCCATGGACTCTTAACCCTTCGATACGTCTTCGTTTATTACTTCGCTAAGAATAGGAAACGATTGGAATCTTGATTTTCGAAACTTTTTCGCTACATATGCCAAGATACTGAGCAGGTGTAAAGGAGAAATATTTGTAAGAGAAATTAAGAAAAAGGAAATACCAGTAAGACCAACCCCATGAAGCACAGGAATTGGAATCAGGCGCATGCAGAAGTAAGCATTCATAGCTGACCGCTCACACTTATCCTGATGCTATGATACTATTGGAGTTATTAATATTGGGTATTCAAGTTATTAAATAGAAGAAAAAAAACCCGTATAACGATCAGTATTAAGTCATTTACATTAGTATATAGGTTATTCTATTGAACGGCATCAATGCAGTCTAACACAAGTCTAACACAAAATCAAAATCAAATCTGGCACACATTTGACAAACACAAGCAGGGATTTTATAGCGACCATATAATTTGCGGAATGTGGATTTAGGATTTAATATTTCGCACATGTAAATATCACAACATATGTACATGTATATATATGAAAGAGATTTCACTTAGTAGCTTACATCCGTAGATGAAATATCCATACCCAATAAAAGCTCTTGCGTATTTCATTTTTGATATCTGATCAGTGAGACACAGGCAAATATGTAACTGATGACCAAATATTACAATATTACTGCAAATACAGGAAAGAATTCAATAAGGATATTGACTTCGTAATGTTTGTGTTTCAGTTCAGTAGTAATAGATATGAATTTTTCATATGTGCATTTTTGTTAGTGCACTATATGCGGATTTGACATCTTCTGAATTTACAGTGATGTTTCAGGCCGAAATAGAATCAAAAGTATAAACATTTGTACAAGAAACTAATTACGGAACTGACATAATACATTTAAATATACATATATATATATATATATATATATATATATATATATATATATATATATATATATATATATATATATATATATATATATATATATATATATATATATATATATATATATATATATATATATATATATATATATATATATACGGGAGATATTGATCTTGTCATCAATGTTTTATAATAACTGAAAGTGCATGTATATATTTCGGGTCTCTACAACAGTACTGAAAACTGGTCCAATGAAAACCACGGGACCAAACAGTCCAGCGACAGCAGTGTCGACCCTCTTATTTATTATTAATAATAATTAATTTAATAACATGACCACTTATATCTACCCACTAGTATATTTATATTGGATATCTTCACTTCCACTGTATTCACCTACATCAAATTAAATCAAAACCTATTCAAATAGAATCCGGAGATAATTATCTTCGATAACCCTACTGTTTGTGGTCTTTAATCATTTAACTTTTAACACAGGCGGTTGGTGATAGCCTATATGTGAAGTAGTAGTCTATTTCAAATTCTCATTTGAATGTCATTAGTAAGGACTTATTATTTTGTGATTAAGTATGACATGTGTGGCATTAATCTATAATGAAAAGATTTTCACCAGGAAAGACCTACATAATACCGATTAATTTTTCACACATGATTGCATGCCTCCTGATATTGTCACATAAGAAACCTAAGATGTATGCGTTGATATATTTGACAGTTGTGTGAGAAAATATTCTGATTAACTATTTTCATTTCCCTTGGTCACCATTTGCTGTATCATATATAGTGATTAATTCGGCACTAACATGAATATTGACGTTTTGTTAAGGTAACATCAATAAACAGTTAAGATGTAAGTGAGGGTTTATCTGAGGTTAATTTGTGCTATTAGTTATGTTCCCGTGTAATTTTTGATATATTTTCAGGGTGTTTTTCACTAAATATTTTCTTACGTTCCGTCTGTATTACATATAATATAGCATAACTATATACACAACTGTTTGGTAATCATGATCATTTGAATTTCTAACAAGGCCATTCAACTTACCTCAAAATCTTCAAATATCTATAATTTGAATTTCCACAGTTACGACTCGAGCATCTTTAATGACACATAAGTAGTGCGATAAACTGATTTATATGTATTAGTATTGTTGAGTCGATAACACTGCTGATAGAATGTATGTTTTCGGGGGTTTTCATTTTATGTATATATTTTTCAAGGGGATTGACAGTTATGTAAATGTAAGTTATTGCAAAACTGAGTAGTATTCCCAACATTTATATCTTTGAAACGGATTTTCTGGCTCTTAATGTTAAGTAGCATTTGTAATCCGTTTTCCCTTCGAATATCACCGTATCACAACTTCCTAGTTTAAGAATAATCATTATCGAAATGTTATTTCATTAAATTTGAAGTATATTTGAAGACCCGAAAATATATATATATCGGGTCAGTACGGAAGCACTAAAACAGCGTTTCCGTATTCATTGTATATAACGTATGTATATCTTAGTGGGTATAATGTGAAATTTATTACACCAGTTCGAGCTCTAGTGATGAAAAACAAAATTGTTCGTTCAAATGCACGTCCCAGAGGGTCGCACTTAAGCCAATTGTATGAACCTTGATAGATGAAAATGATCTCATTAGTGTCTAGTTTCTTGTGAAAATCTGATATAGTAGATATAGTCCAGGAGCCCCATACTTCTTAAAACTTACCAATTCTCTCCACATACCACTCATCGAGTGAGCTCAATTAAATAGGCGAACGGAGGAAATGATACGAGCGGCCTTCTTTCATTTAGTGATTAAGCCTTTTTTCGTATTTTGTAATGTCGCCGCTGCTTCGTATTCTTCCGATGCGGAAGTATATCCGTGACAAAATCTGAGGAATTGTCCATGTCTAGAAACCAAATTTCCGGTAGTTCGGAATTATGTCCTGCCTTAACATCTAGGTAGGCAGCCTCAAAATCAGTGAAGCAATGTCTTACAGACAAACCATAATGATTGGTTTATACACGACTGCCAAGACGTAGTTAAGTCATATATTTTGGAATATAAATAACTAATTTTAAGATGATTTTAAGGTCATCCAACAATATATAATTATTGTTTATTTCATTTAGATCTGGCAATGTCATTCTTGATTTAGAAACGTTTGCGGTATGTGTTAAACATTTTAATTCTTTTCCTTTAAATAAATATTCAACTACTAAAAAGGACGGTGTGGGATAAGGATGAAAGGCAAAATTAGACAAAGACAGGGATAGCAAAAGCACAGAAAAGAAAAATAAAGAAAAGGAAAGAAGAAGGAATTTGAAAAGTAACTGGAAAACATAAACGTCACAAACACTTTTAGTTATAATGTAGCTGATACACTACCGTATGACTCAACTAAGTAAAACCAATTACTA
Organism: Pteria penguin; assembly: GCA_035048485.1. Classification (NCBI taxonomy): domain Eukaryota; kingdom Metazoa; phylum Mollusca; class Bivalvia; order Pterioida; family Pteriidae; genus Pteria; species Pteria penguin. The sequence continues at coordinate 17,053,571 of CM068584.1, forward strand.
TGTATAAATGAAACAAGATTTTCCTGAAAGTGACATTTTATTGGCAGAGACAAACACTTGATTGTAATGAGTGTAATGTATAATGAGTATAAATTATCATAATACTACATTGGTAGTATTGGACCATACAAATGCCGATGTCAACAGCCTGCAGGAGATACTCAGTTCTTCCATTGTTTCCCCTCCTCTAATCTCCGTTGTTATTCCTAATTGCCTTTTCAAAAATCATGCAGTGTCCTTTGAAACATTACAAGACTTTATTTTCATATGTTTAAATCCAATTCGAAACCTTTAACAGCAGCGCCGATAGATTAATATATGAAAATATTATACATGAACAAGATTTCTTCGCTAGACTCTAGTGATTACATTAAGGAAAGAACGAATGCACATAGGCATAGTCTGTGGCTTAAAGACTGATTTAGTAGCTTTAATATAGATTCGTTTGCATGGTGCTAAGGGTAGTTATCGGTCATTCATTCACAATTTTGAGAGACTATAGAACCACATAATACCCATGCGGTGATTGAACTCTACACCAAGTCATTCAAAGTTCAAACGAGGGTTGACTTCAATATCACGTTCTGCAATCTGGGCAAAGTGCTACTTGTGGGACTTTTTCATGAGATACCGATACAAAGTATCAACGTTTGATTTCTGTCTAGTCTTGTGTCCTTGTAAACCATTTATACTTGGGATAGGGAAAGTTTTTATCTAACTAAATGTGAATATTTCAAGGGTTTTTTTCTAGCTTTCAATTACACTTAGAAAACAGAAGATATATGAGCAGTATGACACAAATCACCAAGAACATGCACATGAAATTGTAATAATCAAATAATCACAGAAACACTACAAAAATGTTAGAACGTACTGAAGTAACGATGCCGACTTAGGACACTCAAGTCAAGCAATAGAAGTCAGTCAATCGGTGTGGGTAAATGGATCAAAACGTGGTAGATAGTTTTGGTCTCGAAATGTAAATTTTAGCTAATATTAAGTAATATGATCAACAATGATAAGTACAAATGTCGTAAAATGTTACAAGGTTATAGTAGCTGAGAATTGCCATTAATTATTAAAGTAAGACTGCTAACTTTAGATATGTATTATGTGTATTAGTAAACTTATATAAGGAGTATTGCAACTAGAATAACGTCAACATACACTTTGTGATTGTTATGATGTCATATCTGTACATGACGTACATGTAAGTTACCAACACAAAAGTGCCTACATCGGGAACAGTAGATGTGATAGGTGACTAAATGCAAACCGTGACGGATTTTAGTAGTGACGATACTGCGTTCTGATGCATCGATGTCAGATCGAGCCTTATAACTTTATAAAATCCCACTTCCTAGCTATTATATAGTAATATTGATGCATTGATTAATACTGCTTTTAACTGTAGAATAACTGGGGATGGATTTTCGTCCAAATCAGGCTTTATGGTCCACATCGAATATTTTGTTGAAATTTAAGCAATGTATTGTTCTCTTACGTTTTTAAGAATTACCCTTAGTTCTTTCCATTCCATTATGATTTTTTATTTTGCATCATTTATTTTTATTTAAAACTTGAATGAATAATACATTACATACTGTTTTAACATTTTGTACTTTTGTCATGGAAACAAATAACACTCAAAGGTTTCTTATTCTGTTTGGGGTTGACCTGCGTTTAATCATGTATCAACAAATCTCAAAATCAATTATACAAAGTCTATTTTAACATACACTTCAACGGTCTTAGTACATAATACATAATTATCAAACTGTTTCAATCACGCTGGCCATCAATACAAGATCCTTTCGAAAATAAAAGTCAAATTAATATCCTATCAACTTATTATTTACACGATAAACCGATATCATCGATATCGTTATAATAAGATAGTCTGCTAAAGCAATTAACCCGACGTTAAAATCCGTCCAGCGAAACAATCAGAAATGAAATGTCTGTATGCACACCGGAAAAAGTGGTAGAGAAACAAATGCAGACAGTAAATCGAAATCTACTTTATCTGTTTAAGCTAATGGGAAGAGTAAATTGTTATCGGGAATATCATGACAGTGATGAGATATGAATTGACTTATTTGTTGTTAATGAAAAGAGATATATGGAAGTGAGATGTCTTTGTTGCGTTTGGAAAAATTAAGTCATATAGCTACACAGACAATTGTGCTCGTGCCTATAAAGTATAATGCGTAATGTATTCCGAACTCAACTCTGTTTAATCAAGCTTGTTTTCAGTATCATTATTCCGCCGTTTTTTATCAAGGGATGGATTTTATTCCTTTTATGGTTAACCATTCGGCACTTCTTCGTTGTTTACTTCTTTATTTATTCATTAATTGTATTTTATTTTATTTCAACCGAAAAGAAAATTTTAGACACCCAGTAATGTTGCCTTGTTCTTGCTGCATATATTTTCCGATTTTATTGCATATGTCAATGACCTTATTTGTCCTTATACTGCATCATAAGAATAATGGGTACAAACGCCATTGCTTCGTGGATGCAGCATACATTTCCTCAAGAGTATAGCAATATACCTCCCTTCCCATTTGTATGATTTCTATTTATTGTATTTTGAGGGGTGACATTCACTACCGGAGTGTCCAGCAAAACAGTAAGCTACTCTACTCCTCCCGGCCATTTACCCTTAACTCTTGTTTCCAGAAAATGTCCACCGAGGTACCATATTACGATATTGTAAGTGCCTCGGCACGATATTATAAGTACATCGGTAGGTGCGATATTGTAAGTGCCTCGGCACGCTATTATAAGTACATCGGTAGGTGCGATATTGTAAGTGCCTCGGTAACATTTAGACCGTTACTTTAATACTTTCGCTTTATTTGTATTCGTAAATAGCTCTTCTTGTTATGGACTTGAGTTTCTTTTTATGGCAAAAGTTCTGGGCACGTATATTTATTCATAAATATTGATCTAAGGCAGGCATAGTTACTGCATACTTTCATCAGAATCCGTATTTTCATATTTGATAATGTGTCTTATTTACATTAAATTGCTATATTACATTACATTTTAACATTTATGTGCATAGTTGATGCCAAACTGCATGACATGGAGAGCTTCTGTTTGTACTGAGACTGTCGCAATACGGAATAAAATTTGTGATTTACATGAAAAGATAATTTTATAATAGAAAACGCGTTATTTAGAAAAATCAATCAGTTGGATGCAGTTCTAACATGACATTTTGTTGTGAATTTTGAGTGTAATCAAGACTGTTTAGCAAGCGCGTTTGTATTAATGCAGACTTCCACCTGAACTTTATTTCGAGACCGCATTAACGGGGTTCGCAGCCATGTTCGTTTGCTTGTGAATTAAAACATAATTAATAATCCATAATTAATTAATTAATAATCCTTCATTCGCGGATTACCTTAGCATCATCTATCCAAGTGAACTGGAGGTCAAAGAAACCACAGAAACTAGTAATTCTACTTCGTATTTAGATATTATGTTGTCTTTCGACATTAATGGTCAATTGAACACCTCACTCTATGACAAACGTGACGATTTCAATTTCGCTATCACAAACTTTCCTTTCATAAGTAGCAACATTCCATCATCGCCCGCATACGGCGTATTCATATCTCAGTTAATACGTTATTCCAGAGCATGTTCAAATTACAATGACTTTGTTCTCAGGGCTAGGCGGCTTTCAGTTAAGCTGCTCAACCAGGGTTATATATGTGCTAGACTAGCATCGTCACTGAGGAAGTTCTACGGTCGTTACGAGACTCTTATTACTCCATATGATATATCGTTATCCAGACTTTTAAATGATATTCTGGACTGAGACCGATTCCGATCACTTTACACAGATTTGACACCTTCTATACTAGAAGGTTACCTACTTCGACTTCTCCATATATAGATACATATGGAATTCACACGATTTGACTCTTTCTACGGGGTATATGTGACGGGTGTTGCTAGCAAGCAGGAGATGCTCACTCTCCCCGGGCACCTGATCTCACTCCATCACAGGGGTTCACATATGCTCTTCAAGTAGACATATTTTGTTATTTTCCATTTGTTTTTCATTTTCACTGATTTTGTATGTCCTATGGTTTCATGATTTTTGGACTTGTTGTTTGGATTTATCCATCATCTTTACATAGAAATGTGCAAATAAAATATTTAAAACAAAATAAAATCCTTACTTTTTAAGGAATGTATTTTATAAAAAATTGATAGAATATCCGAACATTGAATATAATGATTCTTATTTAATTTTCTTCATCGGTACCACATCATAGAGTGAATAAAGCACTGGTCCGAGAGCACGGGTTAATATATTGCGTTAACGTGAAAAGCACACACGCTTCTGGTTGAATAGTACCGGGTGTTATATAGTAGCTTTTCCCCCTAGCCTCCCCCCCCCCCGGAAAAATGGCTATATAGTAGTTTTTCCCCCGGGGGAAATTTGGCTATATAGCCATTTTTCCCCCGATTATAGCCATTTTTCCCCCGGGGAAAAACTACTATATAGTGGATTTTCCCCCCAATGTGAAATTCCGGATTTTCTTTTAACACATACATGTTACCTTGTTAAAAATAAATAGATTTCTATTTAAAATAGAGATATCTCAACTTTTTATACAGAGATACATCTAATTAATTTAGAGATATCTTATTTTCTTAATTAGAAATGTCTTCAATTTTAATCTCTTTTCCAAATACAAATACATATATTTAGAACAGAGATTTATGTACTAGAATTTCATTCGAGATATCTTTATTTAATCCGAGAAATCTCTATATATACAAATGGTAAAAAGAAAAACAAGTTAGTTTTTATGCCCCCGGAATGAAATTCGGGGGCATCTAGTTTTTGGCCTGTCTGTGACTCTTAGCCTATGGGAAAAACCTTGACTATATCGTTTGTACCAAGAGGTACAAGGCTTTGAAACTCCACATATAGTTTTCTTGTGATGACCTTTTATTTGGGACAATGATTTTTTTAACTAGTGACTTTGACCTTGGTGCTCTACGTTTTCAAAAACTTAAACTTTGGCTGTATCTTTTGTACCAAAAGGAGAAGGGGGTTTGAACTTCATATATAGATTACTTGTGATAAGATCTTTAATTTGAGACCATGACTTTTGACCTAATGACCTTGAAGTGTGACCTACTTTTCAAAAACTTTAACCTTGACTATATCTTCTATACAAAAGGGTGTATAGCTTTGAAACTTAGCATATAGATACTTTTGGATACTTTGCGTAAGGGACAAGGAAAAACACATTCTTGTGATCATGATTTACAACATCTGCGACTAGACAAGCCTTGTCGTAGATTGCAAATCGTGGACACCTGAGTGAAGTTCCCTTCTGTTATTTTCATGTTCATCATGTGCTTTTTACATGATGAGCGATATTGTGATATATAAAATGCATCAGTCTAATTTTTTTTTAGAAATTGAATGTTCAAGGAATTCTTGCACGTTCAATTCTTATATTTGTCATTGGAACATATTGATTCATAAATTCCTATTTTATTTATGTTGTATTACGAAAAGTTGCCTTGGATCGAATCTTGAGTCACAGTCTGACGTCATGATTGACATTTATACGCAAGTAAATGACAATTTTTACAATTAAATAATAGAAGACAATAGCATACTATGGTAAATATATAAAAAGAAAGACTTGTAAATAAATACATAAAACAAAAAATAAATACACACCCACATACACGCACAAACAAAACACTTAACAGTATATAGAAACACATAAACCATAACATCATCGGTTTGATCCACAGGCTATTACAAATGTTATCTGCCTTATACAGAACGAACGTGTATAATTTCCAAACCGTTACGTAAGTAGGAAAAACTACTATGGGGGAAAGACTACTTGTTACGTTAACATGTATTTTATATTATAACTTTCCCCATCTATACTTCTCCTTTAGTAATAGTTAAGCAGAAAAATGTATTTTTGTATTTGATTTTTAAAGTTCACAATTGTCATTAAAATACAACCTACCTGCCAAAAAATCATTATCGGGTTAGCATATTTTAATCCTTTTAATACATGTGATAGTCGGTATATGCATTGTTGCTGTGATAGTCGGTATATGCATTGTTGCTATAATCTGTTTCGCATGCATTCCACGGAAGGATTTCTTTTTTACCATGGTTTAGTGAGATATAAATCTCTCGATGTAATTTTATGAAGATTGACTTCCTTATAATTTCGATTAAATGAGGGCAAACTACCAAATTGTCTATGTATAGCATATCACATGTTTGTATGTGTTCCATGGGCCTTGACTGCGTCTCTTTAACATCTCTATGGTTCTTGCACTTACCGAGGCAGGCTCGTGGGTGAGAGGTGGATATCGTAAGGATACCACACACCACATTAGAGCTCCACATTCCGCAAATTTTACATTCGTTATAAGGATCTTCTTTGCGTTTATCAGATATGACTGTCTGACATGTTGACTTAATTATTTGGTTGTGGTCTTTTTCAAACCGTTTGTACTGTGATCATACAATATCACACAGTTTTGCTTGACGTTTTTGCGATTCTGACAATGGTAATACCTTTTCCATATCATATGACTACCAGATATAGTAGCTAAAATACCGCTCAGTACTTTACTTGATTTTTCACTTACAATATATAAGATACTCTTGACCTTGAAATATCAGATTTAATTAGAGTACAGTAGACTTGTCATACCATCAAAAACAAACTAATTGATAGACACACTACACGGTAGAAAGAGTGAAAAATAAACAGTGGTGAATATTTGTAGACAGTTATTACAATAAACAAGTGTTATCTCTCATAAAATTCTGTTATCATAAGCATTGAGCGAGAAAGAAATCTCGATGATCCCGCGTTTATCCAACCAAGCGAACTAAATGCAACGATAGGATAAAGAACAACAATGTGCGAATGAAATTATCTCGATTAAAAAAAACATGGAATAATCTCAAGTATATAAAGGTATAACAATGTTCTACTCAGTACATTGTACTCTGATACAGAAGTATGATTGACGGAATGAATTTGGAGAGTGACTATATCGAACATTTGTTTTCATTTCCACTTTGATATAAATAGCAAGACTAAAGCTCAAGCATAGACGTTTAAATGGTTATTATTGTTTGATGACTTAAAATGTTATAACTCGGACGCCAACGGCTCCATTATTAGTTTGTTATTGATAATGGAATCTGACAAAGCATATCTCAGTCAATAGGTCTCGGACTTCTACCGGACGAACAAACCCTTTAATGAGATTAAATAAAATGGAAATGTCTTAGACACAACACTGTAATATTGCATAGTTATAGGTCTATTAGGATAAAACGGTTTAATTGTGACAGATAGAAGATATTAGCGGACTCTCTTATAGTTATTACGGTTTTATGTATATAACATGATTTTATATCTCAATGCGTTTGATATAAATACCTAATATAGATAATGAATTGGATGTTTATAAGATATATTGATGGAATATCGAGTAATGTGTTCTCCCTAGTCAATAAGCCGCAAAACCGATTTATGGTGTGTTTGTGCGAAAACCCCAAAGGGGGGGGGGGGGGGGTTGATTCGTGATATCAGTCAAAAGCCTTTAAAATATATCATACATCATTATAAGAAGAATGCAATTTGACATTATCATACATTTTATTTTCAAGTTCCAAAGTATCATTTTGTTTTTGTGTAGAATCACGTTTTTATTATTATTATGATGACGTCGTTATGAAAACATTACAACAATTTGCAAACAAATAACCAAGTTAACATTTGATAAATAACATTATCACTTTTCTTATTTCAACCAAATTTCAAATTTTAACCAAATCGTTATTAATAAAACAATCATTTGGATTCTCTCGAATTCGCAGAAGCAACTGATTCATAACATATCTCCACTTTGCTAAACTGGAATTATAAGCACCCGTTTTCGATTCGCCGATCATGGCCCTTATCTACCGATTGCTAAGCGCAATCTCTATATAATAATCTCATGACCCTTTTAAATTTGGATCACGCGGTATTACACAGCATTGTTCGTTATTTATATTGCAGAATCAGGGCATGTGATACCAATTAAAATGAATCTGCTTCAATGTAACAGCCAAATTCCTATGAATAAAAACATAAAGTTGTAAACACTGGGTTTGGCAGCAAACAGACATTTTCTGTTTTCGTGCTCTCAATTCCTTGGTGGATGTCCTTTGGTTAATTTTCTTTATCACTTTCTTTTCCATTGATTGTATACGCCCTCAGTTTCATGATTTTTGAACTATTGCAATGGTTTATCTATCACTTTACCTTTGCGCTATAGATGCATGTAATACGTTAAACCATATGTTTACTTAATGGAAACTTCTTGTGTGTTATTGTAATACATTTGCAAAATGCGAATGCGTTAATATTTACTAACGAAATAAAATAATATTCACCAACACTTATTAAAATAAACGAATAGGACAAATGTTATTTTTGCACTTGTTAATTTCATAGTCTGTTTCATACAATCATATTGGTTATGTATGATTAAGTTTTATCTCAGAGATGTGGCTAATAGTCTCAGAATGCACTTTGATCTGTAGATGGAATAATCTTTATTCTGCACTCTAAACGCGTTTTCAATGGACATCATCTGGGTTTTATATCTGTTTATTGAGATAACTTACTTTTCATGTCTTACTGATAAATGTTCTTGCACTCATACCCTCTATTCTATAGTCCTAAATACCTGTCATGAATGGTTATTGATACTGAAATAATATTCAGATAACTTATTTTTACAACAGAACTCATTTTACATATATGTGAAGATTAAGAGCGATAGTCAATAAGTTATATCCATTATACTTGGCATAATACAGATATAGTTTATCACAGAATCCTGGATGAATTCGGAGGTGGTATCAGGTGTCATGCGGGAATAAGCACTCCTTGCTGACCGAAAGCACACGCCCTGATGACATAGCATTATTTGAGATAATATAACTCGTAGCTATGTAAGGTGGTAACAGTATTGTTGTAGTCACAATTGGTAAAAGTCTTGATGTTTTAAACGTCTTATTCTTAATAATATGAGAAGTATGTTTTAAGGTTTATATTTAATGATATAAGAGCAGACATAATGCGCCATATCCGCATTCGACAACTTTCATCTCTTCAATGATGTTCTAGACGGAAAATGTCGAATACCAAAGAAAAAATTGCTTACATAGCAGATTATCTAAAAATTTGACTGACAGTAATCGCTAAAAGAATCCATTTCGTATTTGCATGAGGGAGATACCCCATAATCTTAGAATAATTGACAAACGTTTGTCTGGACATTTGAATACGAAAATAAGTGATGTTACATGACTATGACACTAACAACAATGTACTACAGTGGACATTCACGGACCCCTGAAATTCAAAGGTGAGACCAGGTGCCCAGGAGAAGTGAGCGTCTCCTGTTTGATTAGCCACCATACCCGCCGTGAATGCCCTGGCATACAGACGAAACTATATAATTCAGCACTATAAAGATACATGAACGTGAACAAACACTGTGCAGAACGTGTCACAGTCTCATAACATCAGCAAAAAAGAGTATAATAACACTGAAGTCAAACCCTACATACATGAAGTACATATATGTATGTATGTATGTATGTACAAACGCATAGGCAACTACCACATGTTACTGAATAACTTGATAATCAATGCAATCAATACCTGTCGCAAAAGTCCTACAAAACAGTAAGAGCGAAAAAAATAGTTTACCCTCCAGCACCCTCATCATTCTTAAAGGTAAAGAACGGCATTGGACTTGGACTTTCGGAATATTTTAAACAAGGCAACATATTACATAATAGTAGTAATTGAAAAGGTGAGAGGAAAAGTTCGTGATCTACAGTAGATCCAAGTTGCTTTTACGTGTTCGTTTTTAAGGTCGTCTTAGGAAATAAAATAAGAGAGAAAAACAGAAAGCACCCAATTATGAGTATTAACGTTATCGTAACATGACTCATAGAATTATTCAACACGTGCTTGATATTAAAAAGGTCAACACTTGCTCTCATTATTTCCACTTTCCACGTTTATTTCACATGTGCAATTCCGTTTGATAGTTGACGATATATTGACGAACACGTCGATTATGAGTCATAATGAATTTTATTTCATCTTTGGCAAAATACTCGTTATTTGATTGTTCGAAGTGGACGAGACATATTATTGGAACCGGTTCCTACACACCTGATATCAACTTTGAAATCAACCGTGCGGAACCCTATGAGTGTGACGTCACTTTCGCAGACGATGTAAACAAACATGGCGGACGGACAAAACAGGTTTGCATCGCGTATTGAAGAAAAGATAAATAAAGTAAATGAATAGAAAAAAAATAAATAAAGGGAACACAGTTTGAGGCTGCAGTGGGATAACTTTGTTGTAAAGTTTTTTTCAGGGGTGATACGTCAGAAAGTCACAATTTTATAGTCACACGTAACTGTAGTCTTCTTTTATTATAAAAGCTGCCAAAGGCGATATTTGTGTTTGTAAAACACTGTTTATTAGAAAAAAGAATATTAAAAAACACGCCAAAGACAAATAAACAACCCCAACACCCCACCCCCCACCCCCCCGAAAAAAAAACTTTAAACAAAAAAAAAAAAAAAAAAGCAGAGAGAGAGAAAGAAGAGAAAAAAATGAAAACCCAGAAAAAAAAAACCCGCACAGGTCTTGAAGAAAATGTACAGTTCTCCATGTATGTCAGGTTTAGAATATGAAGCTTCTATACCAGTATGTGAGCCCAAAAAATCCTTTGGTGGGATAAATTCGTTATATAGTATTTTACAGGAGTGATACGGAAATATATTGGGTTCATGAATAGAGTTGTATTTTCTTTCTTCGTGGACCCAACATATTTCCGTATCACCCCGGTGAATGACTATATAACTTATAGTATTAATTACTTATACGGTATGTATATTTCCATAAACTTTAAACAATGTCATATTGAAATTATAAAGAGCTCACAGCTTATAATGAATGTACATTGATAATAATATAAATAGATTTACAGGACCTATTATAAAGCACCTTCAGTGTAAGCAGGAAGGTGATTTAACGATTTTGTTTCTATCAAGGAGACAGCTTGTAGTTCGAGAAACCTCTGCAATCTATCACGATTGCCAGGTCTAGATTTGTTCAGGAACCCTCCTGATGAAAAGTTCTGCACGATGAAAAGGTATACCTCAACCTATCTCGGTTAAACACTTTCCGTCGTCTCCCTACAATTATCCATTTTACTAACGATACTAAACAAACCATACTTCTATTTATAGAGTGCAGTAGATGCGCAGCTCTATAGTGTGTGTCTATTAAATGTGATTCAAGGCCGAAAATGAAAATCCAAAATATATGCAAAAACAAATGAATTAAAAAAAAAAACGCCTAAAAGACACATTTACCCTATGGCAATAACAAACAAAAGGACATTTATACATGTATGAATATATTGCACTGTATGCAAAATTTGACAAAATGTGTCCCTTCAGTGGTGCTTAAGCCGGTGTGGCCTAGTGGGTAAGGTGCTCGGCTCTCGATCGAGAGGTCCCAGGTTTGACTCCCGCCCTGGGCTCACTAGTGTTCTGTCTTTTGGATGAGACAGTAGGTCCCGAGGTCAAGGTTTGCGTAAAAGATCCCTCGCTGCTTCGATTGGGGCCGTTGCAAGGGTATAAATTTGTATGCAATGCATCAGGCAGATGCCGTCACCATAAACGTGAGTTCATCGTGGAGTGACGTATAACAATATTTAGTCACTCAAAATCAATCAATGATGCTTAATGCCAAAACTGTGAACATGTAAAATATTTAACACAAACACCACTAAAATAGCTAAAAGCAAAAGTCAAAACCAAGTGTAAAAGATTTTAATTTAATGATACCTGTAACCCTGAGTTGAATGTTTCAACATTATTTGCAAACTAGGACGTTGCACGCGGGCTGTGTGAACTATATGACGGGGGTTGTTGAAACATTTTTCAGAGAAAACATGGTCCTGAACCTCATCCCCTCTTACTGTTAATCGGGACTACTACAGATCAAGAGACTGAGTTCGTTTTTAAATGGGCAAAGCACGGTTTACTAATGTTTCATTTATATATTTCTTTAATCAATTTACATATTTTTTATATTTCTGCCTCACTCTGCATTACTATACGTATTTAAAATTTTATATGACCTTTCAACATGGGAATCTTGTTGATCCTTGCTCTCTATGTGTAGTATTATTTATAGATTATTGAATGTGTCCTTTGATTATACTGCTTTGCGGTGAGTAGGAAAGTGGGCCTGTATAATGATTAACCACACCAATTGGTTGACTACTGTCATATCAATTGTCCGTCATAAGTCGGTATCTCGACTGCACTTTAATCGAACGTTTCTGTGATGTTCTTATGCCCTGGATCGATAAATCTGGGAAATATTGCTTTTGACCTGTCCTTCTGTCTGGTTTTGGGGGGTTTCTTTGGGTTTTTTTTTAATTTTTATATCATTAACAGTGAATTTTTGTAGTGACTTTTGTCATACGTTTGAGTCAAATGACCCTATCTTTTCCTTTCATCTCAGGATAACACCATTACAAGAATATAGAAAATGCATTTGTAGTTTATTAAGAGGTACGCACAGCATATGCTTAAACCTAGTTACTGCCTATTGATGAAATCATCATTTAATCATTATATAATATGTTATCACCCTCTTCAAAACAATGGTAGAAATGTTTGCATGAAATTGCACATTTACTATTGACAGTTCGATTTAATTTGTTGGTCTGTTCTAGTCGATCTTTACTGGGCAATAAACATTCATGTAGATAGGTTAGAGTGCCCTTAGTATATCATAAAAAGACAATAACAAACACAATACATATTCATATAAGAACATACCTACTAGTATGTGCCGCACCAGATGCGCATCTTATATCATTATATTTGATTTAAGTGACTTTGCTTATGCCTTGGTATTTAAATATATGTATTGTACTTTGTTGCATTTGCCACAGTGACACTTTATCAACTACATTATCTTGCAATGTATTAAAGAAAACTCGTCCGAAAGGTGTTCAGGTATTGCCATGAAATGGGCCTTTTTTATATTGACTCATCCGCAGTACAGAAATCAGAAAATGATCAAACTATGACAAGAATGAATCAAGCCTTAGTCGTTAGATAATGCATCCAATGAGACACCACTCTATAAACTTCTCACATGTAATGCAACGGAAGGGCATATGAAATCATAATTTAGTCTCATTCTACAGCGCCTGTATGGGAGGGAGTGTTGTATTTTTCAATGTAGAATCGAGATTATTGAAAATTATCTCATCTTCTTCAACAAAAATGGACTTCACTGGTTAAAGTATCTCGTTTTGGGCTACATAAAGAAACAGTCTGATTCCAGCAGCAAGCATACAGAAAAAGAGATCATCCAAATGTTAAAATTCCTTTTACATAATAATTTTATAACATTTAGTGCGAAAGTATTCCAGCAGATTGTTGGCAATCTGATGGATACAAATTGCACGCCACGTCTGGCAGACATTTTGTTGTACTAATACGAAGCAAAATTCATACAGTCTCTTTCTCCGAAGGCAATACACAATAAGCATCTCGGTTCAACTTTACATACAGATAATTATGTACATCGATGACGTTTTTTCGATTAACAACCATGTATTTAAAGATCACGTATCCAAAGGGTCTCGAGATAAGAGGATACCTCGATATACTCATATTAATTAGTTATGATAGTTCGTTATATCAGTTACCTCTCTTTATGACAAACGTGACAATTTCAATTTCATTAATACCAACTGTCCTAAGTATCAACATTTCTTTCTTTCCCGCGGATAGCGTCTTCGTTTCACCACTTATATAAATATATACTTGAATTGTTTTTGCAGAACTTTGTGACAGGTTTTGCAATTGTATGCCAAGAGGGGACGCTTACTCCTTGGAATTATCATTTGTCTTAATATGGCACTATACACTTTATTTCATGGACTTGGAGATATGGTTAACCCTTTGGTACTTCTTCCTTATTTACTTTCTTTTGTAATACTTATCTTGTAACTTAATAGTTTTGTATTACATTTTTCGTATATTGGTTTGTTTTCTCTTTGATTGTCCTTTTTTCAGATTGAATATACCTGTCACAAGCAAGTACGTTACACCGTCGTCTTATCATCGTTTCAAAGCAATTATCCATAGAAAAGATAATGCCCTTTCCGTTTTCTAAGACGTATTAAGATCTAACAACTTTGAGTCTGCTGTGTTCCGGATACAACTTGTGTTGACTCATGATGAACTCCTCTAGAAATAATGAGGTTTCTTGTTAGGGTAAATTAGTTTTAATGTATTACTTTATATATAGATTTTGAGTTTATATAATGGTTTTACAGCGACATTCCATTTGCGTCCGACATTCAAGTCGATAAATTATTCTATAGCGACTGTAGTATGGAATGCCCATTTTATGTTCCTTTAAGACACGCCAGACCTTCGTATTTATCACTGATGGAGGATATTGTCTAAATGCAAATGTATTTTGAAGGTCATAATCATGTACGTTGTGGTATTAGTAATAAACTACATTATATAATTTTCGTTACATATTCACTACCTAATTTAATCCCTGGTCTTACCATTAGATCTGTACAATTAATTCATTATTTTGACTGGCCAAAGCAAAGCTGTGAAGCAAGTAAACATATTTGAATTCGCTTCCTTTTTCTATGACTCACTTCCTTCTATATTAATGTAATTATAATGTCTATACATGCTAATGCAGGATGACATACTGTTATTTCGTTTTTCAGTATTTTCATTACATAAAACACATTTAATATAAAAAATAAATATTCAGTAAATAACAAATATTGTCAAATAAAATGAAATAAAGGTTATGGTAAATAAGTGTTAAATAAGAGTTAAATATTGTTCAATTAGTGGTGACGGATGCTCTATAGCCAAAAAAAATGTGGATAATTAGATATGATGAAAAAAATATGTAGGAATAAACAACAAAACCAATGTCACAAGAACATAGTATCCGTTATTTATGTAAAAAATCGATTGTATACTTATTTAATGGTAAAGGTAAGAAGTAGAAAATCGGTAACAATGTATCTATGGTAAAAGGATATTATTTAATTTTAAGTGTTGGACAGTTGATATCGGAACTTATACAAAATTTGGGATTACTGAATGATTTCAAATAATTTTCTGTACTAGTAACCCATTCTGCTTTTATGTAATACTCACAATACATGACCACCATGGACATAAATTGTTCACTGAAATCCGGCGGCGAGTAAGATGTTCAAAATAATAACAATCGCTGTTTTTGGTCAGAAACACGTGCATTGAAATTAGGCAGAAAATAACAATTAATAAATTTCCGAGTAAAATCAACAGAACTTAAGTGCAAAACATCGTCCATGGTACTCTATACCTTGATAAATTGGAGTGATATGGCAATTTCACAGTGATATACTCTGCAATGGCGAATAAGTATATGATTTAACTTATGGACAGATATTGACAACCATTTTAGAGAACACGTGTTACACTTTCTTTACATTGAAACACGGAACATCATCCTCCTGGAGTATTAATTCATATTTAACGCAATAAAAATTATAACTTTTTTTACCCATTTGTTTTACCAAGTATTGTCCGTATGGTTTTACCACTCAAAACTAAGAATGTGTGAAAAACTATCAGCAAATATATATAAATCACCCACAGGCCTATAAACCATGTGTTTTTCATGTTGTGATTCTGAAGCTTATATAACCGAAGTTCAAAAAATTCTTTTCGCCAAAATTGTATCTTAGTATTAAACTGTATGGCATTAAAATGTTTTTGAATGAATTACATATAATTATAAAACAGGTTTATGTATTTCTTACTGATAATCAGACAAGTAACAATAAAATACTCAAAATTTTTAACCCGTAAACCATAAACCTTATAACATAATTATTTTTAAAGAACAATTGTAGTGTGGATAATTGTCAAAGCCGCAACAGAATATATATATGTGTCCAATATATATGCTAATAAACCGTTTACGAGTACTTGACATATAATTAATGAGTCTTTACTGGGCCATAATATTTGATTGAGTTCTCCGAATACATCGTTCCCTGTGTATGTAATATTCTTCTACACGTCAAGAAATTTACATTCCTCACTCTATCTACGTAGAGTGATGAAAACGTCTATCATTAGCACCGCATGATTAATGAACCTAACAATCATCAACTCACATTACTGCACTAAAGCGACGCATGACAAGATAAGACGGATGAATCATGGGTATTCATATTATCATTCTTTCTTAACGTGAACCACTCTCTTATTATAATGTTAAGATAATGTTCTTTTCTTTTAGTTACAGCATACGTTCCCTGCTATTTACACCCCACACATTTTGTGATACAAAGTGACATGAGTGTCGTAGTGTGGTAGCAAGAATCTTAACTGTAACTGCTTCCCCGGATAAGACAAGTCCGTAAAATATGATTTTTGTGCTATTTACCTGTTTTTCTGACATCTTGCAGCTGTGAATCCTTTTATATAGTGTAAGGCAACGATCATCAGCGTATGCAATGCGGAATTATTTTGATGTAGTATGTGATATCTCAGTTTTCATTGCATGGATGAGACAATAGCCTGTCTACTTCTGTGTCACCGTAAATGTCATCACATAAGAAAATTATCACTTCATCTGAAGGATAAGTTTCAAAGATCAAATTGTCTGTGAAACCAAATAGCGTCTCAACTTAATTATACTTTAGCATAAATGTTGGAACACGCGCATGAACATAACAATTGAGAAGAGTAACTACAGATAATACATATTTACGGAAGCATAATAAAATATCTTTCCTTATTTTTCTTCAACAATGTGTCAATCCAGAAAATCTTCCTTACTATTTTGATTGAGCATTTAAGAAATTCGTCTTGCCAGATGGTGAACATAATTGTGCATTGTAGATATGAAAAACTGCGTCTTAAGAAAGTATTTTTAGCCGATTTCCATAGAACTAGTGGACGTCACAATAGTTTAACGAAAATATCCCTTCAAACAGGAAATACATGTAAATGTATAATGAAAAGACACAATTAATCGTCCTTAGACAGACCTTTCTTGTCGTGTCGTAGTTTAAGTCATTCAGTCCTATATTTAATTCTTTCCTTCTTCCTGGGTACATTCTTTCATCTGATAGGGATATTATTACTTACAGGTTTACAACATTGCAGCTAAATTTAGAAATTGTATTCAAGAGATTAAAGTTAATTGCAGTGATTGTTCAACACAAATGATATCTCCATGGTGACTTCTGCCAAATAACTGAGCCAGTAACTCCTCTTTTTTTCTTTACAATAGGCACAATTCAAAACCTGATATATATTTTGTAAGATTCGATCGATTCATCATTCTACGATTACGTTAAATCATCCGACATAGATATTAGCATCTTTAGGAAATTTCGCATGCTATTCAAGATCTGCTTCCACCACAAACATTTAAACATAGAAAACAAGACATAGAAAACAAAATCTTCATATAAGATTTTGTATGATAAAAGCCGGCAGGGATGTGCACACAGAAATGCATTACAAAACTATTCGATCATTCTGAACTTGCGGGACAAACTTCGGACGGTCATTGGAAGTGGCAATGATTCTGTGTGTTTAAAGTCATTATGATAAAAAAATCCCCACTTACTTGAATATTAACAATAAATGCAAAGGTAATTACTATTTATATAATTCATATTATGACACTAGATGCGAATTTCGACAATTGACGCCTCGTTAATGTTGTTTAAGACTGTAGTAGTGCAAAATCTCTGTTCAAATGTTCTTACCAAACGAACCCAACAAGAAAGAAAACTAGCGATATGCTAGAAAGAAAAAAGAGGAGTTAGTGGCTCAATTATGTGAAAGAAGTTACAGTTTCACTGTGGAAAACTCAACAGATTAAAATCTCTCTCCCTCTATCTCTCTCTCTCTCTTTATATATATATATATACTTCATGGGTGTACCTTCCAAACTCTCGGTAAATACTGCCCTCTCTTCATCGCGGAGCAGTATATATTTACTAACAACTATACAAATCAAAACTATTCGAATCGATATTGAATGTGGTGGATATAACGCTGTATCGTTTGAGCTCTACAAACTGTAATTATCCTCGTCTTTTGTAGACTGGAGAGGTATACATACGCTAGGAAGCGATAACAAGCTGAACGTCACTCATTCTTAATAGTATAGGGAACTGAGAAAATCAGGTAAGCATTATATTGTTTCTATTCACAATATTTTAAAATTTCTCCAAGATTACAAATTGTATAACATGTATTTTATACACTAATTTAGTTTGATTTCTTTGATTTCATTTGTCCCTACATTTTGCATTACCCGTTCCAAATTCTTTTTACACAATGTACAAGTTAATACCTGACTTTAATCCGAGTATTCTAAATATAACTATTTATACTCACCAAATATGAAAAAGAAAAATTAAAATGCATGCCCTATCTATCTTTAGTCAGCATCTATGCAATGTGCAATCGATAAAACATACATACACATCTATTTATATTGTATCAACGGGCAAATAAATATTTTCATAGATTTCAAAGATTTAATTCATAGGTGAAAATGATAAAATGAAAAGCGTTTTGAAGAATGCTTAAAACGTCATCTTTAATGTAAGTGCATAAGCGAAACATCATCCAGCAAAAGTGTCGTAAAAGTTGCATACGGTTCACTGCTCTTTACATAAGTTGTGCTATTTTCAGGTCCACAATGTGTCATTTTATAATATAAGCAATACACCGTTCGTACTCAATGTAGAAGTTTGATATATCCGATTAGTAATAGATTCTTCATTTGAATAATTATATTTTTTCTTGTTCCTTGAATTATCACCTGAACCTTGTATTCTTGATTTTACCATTTTACTTACACACATTTTTATCTCCCATTTCTAATAATCCGAAAGTCTCATATTCATCAAAGTTTGTCAAGTGCACCCCTACTATATTTGTGACTGTGCATATTATCTATATTTAGAACGTAGTATCTTGTACTTGTGCCAGATTTGCAACTTTTGATTACTTGCATACATATCCAAGTATTACTGCTGAGGACGGAGCTTCTTGTGTATCTTGCATCTTTGTTGACCTTAGCACTGCCTTATTTAATAGAGTGGTGTATCGACAAGTTGTTTTGTTTTTTACTCTGGCAATAGAGCGCTGGGCTATTCCCATTAACTCATAAAACTTATTCTGATCTGTTGCCTGGCTGCCTCTCAGGGTTATTATTCATTAATTTACTGTGCAATTACATTTTTGTTAACTCGCTCCAGTATTATCTAACTGATATAGTAACACCATCTGAATAATATTTTCTCCATGTTCCTGGTGATTTGTGTCAAACAGCGTGGTAGGATATCTCCTTCCTTCTCTACCTTTACTAAATAAAGTATCTTTCTTGTTAATAAAAGATAAAGTATATTTTATATAAGAATTTATTTATATAAAGAAATTGTCGTGTATATAATTCACATTTCCTGGAATATTTTTAAAATCTATTGGTGAATGTGTTTACCACGTAAGGTAAGTGATTTTACCTTTTACGTGCAATTTCTAATAATTTCACGTGTCAAATAAAAATGTCAAGTGCTTTATCAGTCGCTTGTGAATGTCTTAGACAGATTAAAAAAGCGCCCAGCAATACAACACCATATGTATGCAACAGAAAAGAAGGCAATAGATCACGTGGTCATAGATAAATTAATTACATATACAATTTATGATAAGGTAATGAGGACGAATAGTATACATACTGTCTTAACACCCTTTAGTCGATTGCTTTATATTTTATCAGGATATCGCCATTTAACGTGCCTTAAACGTAATAAACATACAATATACATTTTGACGTTTCCAAGTTTATCCAAATAATCTCACAGGTAAATTGTGTTTATAATCTACGTGTTGTATTAATATGTGCATTTTTACACAGTCCCAAATAATAAATATTCATGTAGTAAGTGCAGCCACTTCAGGATATAATGAATT
Organism: Pteria penguin; assembly: GCA_035048485.1. Classification (NCBI taxonomy): domain Eukaryota; kingdom Metazoa; phylum Mollusca; class Bivalvia; order Pterioida; family Pteriidae; genus Pteria; species Pteria penguin. The sequence goes on from CM068584.1 coordinate 17,073,762, forward strand.
CGCAATTTCAAATAAAAATATGAAACTAAAAGTGATTATGGGATAGTTAGTCATCACCAATTAGTTATCCATACAAAACAATCGGAACTGGGAGCTGCATGGTCATGAAAACGAAAACTATTTCTGACTCTTAATTGTCTATAGACACTATTGCAAACGAATTATAAATGGACCAGGAGTAGTATGTCGTATCATTGAACATAAAAAATACATAGAAATCAAAATCGTCTCATAATGTTCAGTATGTTAGAATATACAGTACTGTATATCACGCAATATTCTATTATCTAATTCCCTATATAATTTTTTGTGTCACGCATGACATTGAGTACATGCGCATATCGACGAATAAATAATGCAAATATAAGTAATATAACTATTTACAATACATATCTTAATTCACGCAAATACTAACAATTATATATTATTAACATTACATTGTCATATAAAAGTACACTCAAATTAAGACACTGCAGGAAAACTAACAAACACATTTTCGTTTTGTACATCAGATGGAGAAAAGACTATTGTTGCAGAGGCAATAATACTATTTTTCCTTTCAAATGTGGTCAATATGTCATTGAAGCATTAATTAACTTATTTCTAAAACGTATTCTAATTTCAAAAGCTTTACGGATGATCAGATTGAAACAAACGTTTTGGTTTTACATATAAAAGTACAATAAAGCACAAGTTAATTGACAGATGCATATGTTTATAAAAATGTGCACTAGATACCATCATAAATCAACCAGAAAAAAGAGAAAGGTGCATTGATTTGCAATTAAAAATACATTACGACAAGCTGTTGCAAGATGTGTCACTGTTCAATTAACATATGTATGATACTTTATTGATAAAAGTGACAAACAAAATCGAAATGAAATAGTGGATTTATAGACATTTTGTGAAAATTCATTTTTATATATATCCACTTAAATCCTCACACTTGAATTAAACAAAGCAAAACATAATCAATATGAATATCATATTTAAACAAATTGTATTTCATTAATATTATTGTGGTAAGGGGAAGGATGATCTTTTTTGCAGTAAACATAGGAACGTATATACAACTTTTAATTTATTTCATCATTGGTATTTTCGATAATACTCTCAATCGGACTTTTGGGAATCCTCAATATCAATAGAAAAAAGAGGAGTTACTGGCTCAGTTATGTGGCAGAAGTCACCATGGAGCTATACAACCTAATTACCATATTCACATAAATGAAAATACAAAAAGCATAACAAACATTTAAGGACAAAATATTATTCTTAGTTTTTAAACTATTTACAACTTTTATCAGAGTGAATTCTGAATTTCACAGTTATTCTAAAAGTGATTGCTTGCGCCCTGACAATCGACGGTCTGTAATTCAGCATTGTGATTGTCGTGTAATTACATGTTTGTTGACGTTCTAAGTAATTCATTTTGTATATCATTTACATAAATGCATAATACAGAATGCACAAATGCTAAAGACACAACATATAGTAATGTAAAGTAGACATACATGTTGTAAATGCACAATTCCACAAAACCCAATGAAAGACAATAATCATTTCTTTAAACTAAACACGGAGATAAGCCCATGCGGTTTGCATCATATCCAACACCCTTGCAAAAGTAATCAACCTAAAATTTCGGATATAAACATCATATTCTTTCGTAAAATGCTTTATACGCATGTTTGATAAAGACAACCAACTCAAGGAGGATACAGACTATATGAAAACACAATATATCCGTTAGATAGCCACATTTTACTTCCCGGAGAGTAATACAAATAACAGAACTACAGCGAATGTAAAGTTAGTATTTTTCTATTAAAACTGTGAGACAACGTAGGCTGGTATTTTAAAGCATCAGATTAAATGTTCGAACAAAACTCTACCTTAAAGGTAAGTGATTAGAGCCGTGCATTAAAACATGGTGTCGTAGAGTTAATACTGTGTCTGTGTGTCTGTTTTTAAACCATTTTGATGTAAGCAACCAGTCATTTATAAATCTTTTAACTGATTTCTTTCATAATTGGCAGGAAAATGTACGCCATTCATGAAATTCGTTATAATGTTTTAATTAGTATCCCCTATCTACTTTTCAAGAGATCGTGCAACAAAATAAACAATTGTTGTCAGATGACAACAAAGCTCGCAAGCAGAGCTTGCCAGATAGAAAGCATGTAATTTTCAATGATTTCTGAGATCAAGATCAAGACCAGAGGGTAAAAAGGAAATGGTACAAACAGAAAGGTCTAGTAATAATGAATATCAATTTTAAATATGAAAGCTCTATCTTCCGTAGTTAAAGAGTTATGGGAAACGTTTATGTTTTGGAAAGTATGTTAAAGTCAGTGTTGCAGGGTCAAGAATGATGGCACAAATGGCAAGGTGCTTATAATAAGGAATGTTCATGTGACATGAAAGCGTGTATAAAATAATTTGAGGTTAGAATTTTGGGTTACGCTGCCAAAACTAGGGCTATGGCAATAGTTCTCCGGACATTCATCCCGGTTAGGTAATTAATTGGAGGGACCCGTGTCAAACTTATAGTTTGAAACCTGTTACTATGTATTGATAGGGTGTTGATTTACTTAAAACATATAGAAATAAACCGTAGTTAAACAGTTCTATTTTTATTATAGAAAAATAAGAAGCAATTAGCAGTTCATCACTGTGGACGAGGCTAAAATGATATGAGTTGTTTGAGGAGATGAGAACTTTTGCGCAATACTCATTAGATTATTGATATAAATAATATATACTCACGTAAATCTACATGTTCGTGAAAAGGATGTCAAGAAAAACGATTCAGATTAAAACTATATATTTTTACCAATGCTATATAGAGCTGAACTAAATTGCAATGACAAGAACTCGTGAATGTGTAGTATAAACAGGTCAAAGTAACCACTGTATTAATTTGTCTATAATGCTTAAAATGTTTTAATATGAGTTGTATAGTAAAACAATTGTTTGGTAATCTTATCTTCGAATTTAAAATATTTTGAAGGAGATTCGATGTAATTATAATTATAATTAACGAATTGTGTTAAAATATTTAGTTTCTTGCATTTGATTGTACTCGCCATAACGTGAAAACGGTTGATTTTTCTGACAATATCAATAAGAAGTCCTGAATTAGGAACATTCGATAATATTTATGGTAAATGTGGCGAGGAATCATCTTAATAAACACAAGTTTATTAAAGAATAGAAAATACAAGACATGTGGGTCAAATTGTATGACACAAATTATTATGTACGTACACAGAAAACATTATTATAGTCCAATAAACACAAAACAATAAGGTTACAGAAATATTAGATTGTAGTACATTTACGATATCGAACACGGACGATCAATTAAAGTAACAAATTTCATTCAGTTGGTGTGGTGAATTGGTACAATAGTACAATCAAAGGACACATGTTCAAGAATATATAAATCATCCGCCATATAGAGGACAATGATGAACAGGCCTCTCACGACAAGAGGTCAGAAAGTCTTTTACTCAGAACGTTGTATGGAGTAATATATTACTGTTAAAAATATTCTTAGCGACACATAAGTCAACCGTATTATAACCATCTGTGAGCATATAAACCTCATTATAGCCACAGCTCTACTACAGTACTATCGAAACATATTACGTCTCCTCTAACTGCTATAAAAGATCATATTAACAAATATTGTGATGTCGCATTTCATAATAGTAACATCAATTACTTTTGGTCAATCAAAAATTCTCATGAAATTATAGAAAAACTTCTTTCACTAAATTTCAAAGCGACTCGAATTTCTACATTTGATTTTTTTACACTTTATACATCTCTGCCTCATGATTTGATTAAAAGCAAGTTGCTGTCTCTTATACAATGGTGTTTTCACACAGAATCTAAAACTTACATATGTACTTCCAGTAGCTCCGGAGTTTTTTTCCAACAAACAATATACTTCATATAAATACTGGACTTGCAAGGAATTATGTAAAGCACTAGATTTTCTCATGAATAATATTTTTGTGCAATTTGATGGTATCGACAACCCTGAATTCGAACATTTTATTTCAGAAATATATCCACCAGAGCTCAAATTGAATAAAGCTCGTACTTGAGTTAAATCTACACCTTTCCTAGATTTGAACATCAAAATTATCAACCACCTAATACATGTATATACTAATATTTATGATAAACGTTAGGATTTTGGATTTCCTATTGTAAATTTTCCTTACTTGGATGGCGATGTCCCTCGACTCCCATCATATGGTAACTATGTATCTCAATTAGTTCGATTTCTCAGAGGCTGCACCGATGTTTTGGATTTTCATAAACGACATTTACAAATCACTACTAAACGTTTAACTCAGGGTTACAGATATCACAAGCTTAGAAAAACATTCGGCAAATTCTTTAGATCTTCTTCAGAACTTCTATCTAAATTTGGAAATATTTCTTTTCAACACTATGTATCCAAAAGAATTTCCGATCCTAATTTTTACGGTGATCTCGTATATAAACTAAGGAAAGTAAAAGGCTCCGATAACGTTATTTTATCCTGTAATAAAAGTCAAACGTCTTCTAAATAGACAATATGACATTGAGATCATCTAAACGACTATAGGTCTTGTATTTGGTCCCTCTACAGACTTATGCAGACTTTTACTTGAACGTTGCACACTGACTAACAGGGCAGTGGGGACTATATGACGGGCCTTGTCCAAACCTCTTTCAGAGGAGACATGGTCCTGAACCTCGTCCCCTCTGACTGTTAGTCGGGACTCCTACAGATCTAGGGTCTTAGCTCGCTTTCATACTGGAAGAGCACGGTTTATCATGTTGATGTCGCATATATTTTTATATCATTATTTGTTTTACAATAACTTACGTGTTTATATTTTTATGACCTTTCAATATGCGATACCTGTTGACCCTTGTTCTTTACATGGAGGATTATTTATGAATTTGTAAATGTACGTCCTTTGATTGTTCTGCTGTTACGGTGAGTGGGAAGGTGGGCTTGTAAACCGGTTAACCACACCGTTTGTTTGGATTTTGTCATATTAAATGACCGTCCTGATTCGGTATCGTAATTTCACTACAATCAAATATTTTTGTAATGTGTTATATCTGCTAGTATATTATTAATATTTATGTATTGTATATTTCCATGGTGACTTCTGCCACATAACTGAGCCAGTAACTCCTCTTTTTTTTTTTCTTTCTGATCTCCAGCAATCCCGACCAATAGTCAGTTTCGACGAGGCTCGATACCATGTTTCCTCTGAATAGCTTTAGACGAAGCATCCCCATCACCGTGTTATTCAGTACAAAAAGTTTGTATAAGGCTGTATCGGGACAAGAAAATATTGGAATTTACATTTCATTCGTATTTGTTTCCATTAAGAGTTGACAGATAATTTTCAAATTAATTGCGATTCTCTTGATTTCCATATAGATTAATATTATTTTTATATATTTGTTTCTTGATTTTACTGCTTTTTGGTGAGTAGGAGGATGGGTCCACAAACAGGTAAACCATACCAACTGAATGACTGCAAATGACCGGTCACAGTCGATAATACAACTGCATTAGAATCGGCAATGTGTATGATGTATATTTTGTTTACATATGTTTTATTATCTCCTTGTCCGTAACAACATTTCTCACACAACTGACTCAGACATCTTCTTTCCATTCATTCTCTGAGAACTGTATTATAAACAATAGATATCTGTAGAAAATCCTAAGCAATTCTACATACTTCTATTCCGTTAGTTGTGGTTTCGGCAATAATATTTGTGAATCCAAAATGGGATGAGATCAAGTACCCGTAAGGAGTGAACGCCTTCTGCACGTATGCTACCTTCAACGCAAATGTAGAGACCTGTAATATACAGAGAAGTAAAGAAAGAGAAAAACCCTGTTGTCCATGGTTTATGGTTATTTTAATCGGACCGATAGGCAGAAATCCTTGTAACAATGTTACGAGTTTCAGAATTTAGGTAAATGGTTTTATGCCATTCAAACAATACATATAATCTTTCATTACAATTTACAGAAGTAGAGAGGAAGGTATTGTATGATATATTACATTACTTTGTTTGGCCATTTGCAATTTTATAGCAGTTTTGGTCGCACCTCTATAATCCTATTGGTGCAAAAGTCATGAAATTCATAATTAAGTTCTCCTTATCCCACAAAATTCTCACATCAAATTTGAAAGTATAATCTGGTAATTAAGTATGTGTTGAAAATGTTCTAATGTTAACGGACAACAGTCGAACGAAGACTAGTGAGAAAAGGTAATTCAGATGGTATAACGATATGCACGTCAGTGTATATATCTATTTATAGTTTTAATAAGAAATAATACATAATGCAAAGATGTTTCTAAAACCCATGTTTCTCTCCTTTTCTGCCACCTATGTTGCTTTCAATTGCATGTACGTCACCTTCGCGAAACGAGATGTTACTGGCACATGAGTAAATTATTGTTATCTATATATGACTATTCTATATATGACATAGTCATATCTCGTATCAAGAGGAAAAGGTAACGGTGCTAAATATGACTTCCATTACAGCCATCACGTTTGAACGAAGGGATGGTTCTTAAAATAAAAAGTTACAGTTTCGATTGAGTTTTAAGAAAAGAACTTGCTTAATTTGCAAATTTATGTCATATGCCTTCGTCAGCTTGAAATAATATTTACTATCCGAATAGCCTATATTGTATCTTTCAAACTGTATGAAATTGTCTTCGATACTATAAACGCAATATAATTTTTCTCCCATGAAATTATTGATATGATATGATTCACATTCCGTAATTTAATTCAATGGACAGCCGCAAACGCGGTCACCTGAAAAATCTAAAGTTAATGAGATAAACTTGTGTATTTGACGTACCCGTTGGTTTGTTTTCTCTGAGCAGTCGAAGAAGTAAATACATAAATATACCCGTACGAACACTTGAAGGAATCAAGAACACAAAATAATTTTTTTTCTATTCAAGGCATGAAATTTTGTTTAACTGAAATTCTGGCGTCGGAAATGCGCGTGAACAAATGTCTCTATATATACGTATTATACCAAGTCAAGTATAGTCAAAAAGTTATGATGTTAGTTGGTATGGTCAGGTCACAAAATATTGGTTAATATTCTTGAAAGAGGAATCTGAAATTGCACCAAATCCCTATATCGACCATAGAACTTCCTCAGTGGCAATTTCAAACGTTCCCCATGAAGACATGTCTCAGATGTATAAGAAGCGTTGCCATGGACATGTAGAGAATAAACTAATAAGGTCACAAAAATGCAACAAAACTAAGGTCACAAAAATGCAACAAAACTATGCAACTGTGATACAAATATGCTTCCGTCTACTGATGATGAATTCCAATGACAACCGTTACTCATTTAGTGTGGTTAATCACATTTTGTCAAAATGAAATACAAAGAACACTAGATACTAACCGACATTATATTTGACAATGAATATTTTGACAGATTCGTGTTTGTCTATTTCATTTAATATTTTATCGTCTGTGAATTATATGTATCATAAGATTGCGAAGATGTATGACGGATATTCTTTGGTTCCAAATTTTCCATGCATAAAAATTCAATTAAAACTATACTGTTCTATCAAAAATGAAACACATTTCAAAGGTAAGGGGATTTCTTAAATTTTGAATGATTAATTTTCTCTTCCTTTCATGTTTCATAATCACACTTTACAAGGCGTAGCCAACTTTTGCAATAGGTTGTTAACTATTATTTGGATGATTCAAGTTCCCTTTATGTTGTTTCTTCTTTCCACAAATACACATTCTTTATTGATAATTTGACAGTGCACAGCTATTTTATAATATTATATTACGCTTAATGGTTTTTAAGGCTTTGAGCAGTTAACATAAACCAAGACTATAAAAGGCAGTTTACTTTGATTTCTTTAGCGGTACAGTTCAAACATTTAGGCAATCAAAAGCATCATCGCATCAACAATTATGGTCAAAAATATTAGTGATTTATATATTGCAATTGCAGTGAGTGTCAAGGAAGTCCCATGTTCCATTATCTACACACAATAAATGATTAAATTGTCAGACTGCCTCTAGTTTTTATCGTAACTTCCATGTTTTGGAAAACTTTGTGTTGTCCATACATCTCTGTGTGTTATGCAGATATAAGTATTTTATGCAGAAGAAACAGATTTTTCTTTCCCAAACGTGAGTCGAAATGTCGCAATGTCGCGATTAATGTATTATTTAGTATCGGTTGTATTGCAGAGACAAACTGCAATGCATACAATACCGAGTATACACAATGATGTCATTGAGATATCTAGTCTCACATCTGAATGCTCTCGCTTGAATGCTGGCGTGTGTTGGAAGGCAAAGACAAACACTGTAAAATGAAATGTCCGATATAAATCTGTTTCATAAAATGATGGAAAATATACCGAGATATTTACATATATTTATTAAAAGCACCATAGTTGATTTTCGACAACCAGTGCTTCTTCCATAATGCTCAATACCAAAAACGTGAAAATACAAAATATGAATATTTGAAGAGCAAGCAGATGACCATAATGTACATGCCAATGAACCAAGCTACCGACAGAGATATGCATGAAGGAGATACTCCTAGGTTTCAGAATAATTTATAAACTTTTATCACAGTACATTTGAAGTATCAGGTCTCACTTATAATGTCAAGCATTACCTTTATTTCTCATGTAGTTTCATATTTTGCAATACGGGATAAAATACCACTAGAAAATATAGTAAAATAGATAATTTGTAGCTTTTATGCACTTTTTTTTTAACAACAGTATTTATCAGTGGTCTTAAAACCAAACAAAATATAGCCACATGCTACGGGCAATTATCTAATGACTACTCGAAAATTGTGACAAATAAGCGCGATATTGCATTACATTATTCAAACTGTTTAGAGCTCATAGATGGTATCAAACTTCTCATATGCTGCACACTAGGAGAGACGTCAAATATCTATATATTATTAACATTCCAATTATCACTGAAGAGACATAAGTTAAAACGCGCATTTGTTGCACGAAATAAGTTCACGTATATATCTGCACAAAATTATAACACTTTATATCTCTCTTTACACTGAGTGGAAATCTACAATCTTTGCTCTCGAATTTTAGAAAAAGAAAATATCTAAATATGGCTCCAAAGTGTGTTTCTGGAAGGAAACGGAAAAGCTTTCTTTTCTATTTGCAATTTTATAAGATCATACAGTTCTATCAAACCTAGTTATTAAAGATGGTTAAGTTTAATACAATACAGCTTCACCGAGTCACAATTGTAACAATTCTTAAACAGAGCTGTTGTCACAACAAGATCCCAATATGTAGAACGAGGGATTTTCTTCTGTTTTAAACAGCATAGATTATATTTTATGAGATAGAAGTGCTATATATGTATACATATGTACTATGTGTTATTCAAATTAGTATAAAGAACAAATCTTTTTGTGATATAAAAATTTTCTTTAATCTACTTGAATCTAAATTTGTTTTTGTTTACTTTTATTTCCGTTGCAATAATCAATTTCCATAAACATGTACATAAAAGATTATATGTAGGATGTAAATGAATTTATTTTCTTTCTGTTTTCGTCTTTTCATTTTATTTTTATTTTTCATATACTGTTGTTAAATTGAAATGGTGCATAGGAATTAAATATGCTTTTCAAATATTTCTATTTTGATATATTCAGATATTATCACGTTATTACATGGTCAGATTCAAACACTGGAAGTAACAAACGATTTAACTTCAAATTAAATGAAGTACAGTAAACTAGTTCTTCATTTGTTTACATTAAAACGTTAGATGTACCCTCATCTGTGAAAATTCACATTTTGTACGCTTCACAGTCTTATTTCAATTCTGAATATGGCCGCCATAGTACAAAAATCACCGTTTTCAGTATGTACAACCACTAATAAATTACAATGTACATGCTTCAAACAAAACGAAACATGCATAAAGTTAAACATAAAAAAGAATTTTTAGAACTGTTAATATCAAAAACAAGAGACCTAATATATAGCTTGACTTGTTTCTACAAATATCGTATGTGCAAATTCGTCAAATTTGTCAAATTAGTGAGCAAACCGGACACATGCATTTATTTCCTGTCATCTTCATTCCAGAATTTAGTAAGTGAACACGTAACAAAGAAGTGGGAGGTACTTGCCGCATTCGTATGTTCTATCGAAGGGTTGAGAATGTAATAAAATACAATTAAAGCACGCTACATAACCTAATTCACCGCACCAATTAAATGACTATTGTCACTTAAACTGATCGTTCAAAGTCTGTATCGCAAGTGCATTACAATCCAATATTACTGTGAGGTCTTATTGTTTGCAATTTTTGCTCTTAATTTCCGTGGAAAGTAAAGTCAGATTTTGTCATTTCTGTTACTATCATGTCATCATATTCAGAAATCTACATAACACTAATCAATCCCATATATATTATAAAGCTCATACTAAATGTATAGTTCTAACTTCACCCCTGCCTTCAAAAGTACATATTTCATGCTCGGGTTAACATCGCAAACACAGTTTTTGCTTTCGAATGTCACTATTAATGGCATGGTTTGGGTAAATGTAGCAGTTCAATATATTATTGTTGATTACAATACGGAAAATCAATGAACATCTTTTTGAAGTGTGAATTGAATAATTGACTTCTATTCAAGTCTTTGGTAAACAGACATTTATTTATGAGCAGCTAATCGACAAAACGCATTTAGTGACACAGAACTTGTTATAAAATCAAAATAGTATCGCTCATATCTTTAAATATATGCAATTAAAAGTATGCACATCGACACTGCGTTCTGGGGGTAATAATGTAAAGATGATAGATAAATCCAAAGTCCAAGTCCGAAAATCATGAAACCAGAGGACATACAAAATCAGTGAAAATGAAAACCAAGTAGAAAATAACAAAACATGTCTACTGGAAGAGCATATGTGAACCCCTATGATGGAGTGAGATCAGGTGCCCGGATTGAATGAGCATCTCCTGCTTGCTAGCAACACCCGTTACATATACCCAGAAGTAAAAGTCAAATAAACTCTTTTGAGACAAGAATTAAGCAAATGGTCGGTGTCAGTAGCTGATTACATGAATGAAAAGAAGGAAAAAGTGTCAGAATTTTTACCTAGATTCTTGTCTTGTTGTTTTGTCGACAGTCGCTTTCTAGTCATTTGGAAGAATACAGGTATGGTCGATGCTTGTCCTCTTCCCGTCTTAAGTTTACATTTTCGATCAGTAACCAGAATAGACACGTATTAGATGCCATGATTATACACAAACTTACCTACACTTTTTGTCGAAAATAGCCATTAACATATTCGAGAGAATAAAATGAAATGTCTAATTATTTGTAAGAAGACATCTCAGTCAAATCAAGTCAATTGATCTCATAAAGCATGTAGCATAACTTAGATTAACATCCAAAACTTTTGTGATAAGAGACCAGTGTGAGGTAAATATATTATGTGCATATGGTGCCCCAAATTAAGTCAAATCATCCATAGCTCTGTTCATCGATGGGTATGGTGGCTTTTACTTTTAGAGGAGACATGGTCCTGAACCTCGTCCCCTCTGACTGTTAGTCGGGACTCCTACAGATCTAGGGTCTTAGCTCGCTTTCCGACTGGCAGAATACTTTTTATCATGTTGATATCGCATATATTTTCATACCATTATGTGTTTTACAATAACTTACGTATTTATATTTTTATGACCTCTCAATATGCGATACCTGCATGGTGACTTCTGCCACATAACTGAGCCAGTAACTCCTCTTTCTTCTTTTAGATCAGTGAGGTAATGAGTTCTTCAAATATAAATGCTTTATACGTTTCAGTTTAGGTTGTGAGCATCACTTGTAGAGACATATTTGTCGAAGTGCGCATTTTGTATGTATGTAAAGATCATGGATAAATCAAAACCACAAGTCCAAAATCGTGAAACCAAAGGACAAATGGAAAATAACAAAATATGTCTACTTGAAGAGCATATGTGAACCCCTGTGATGGAGTGAGATCAGGTGCCCGAGGAGAGTGAGCATCTCCTGCTTGCTAGCAAAAACCCGTCACATATACCCCGTAGAAAGAGTCAGATCGTGTAAATTCCATATGTATTTATATATGGAGAAGTCGAAGTAGGTAACTTTCTAGTATAGAAGGTGTCAAATCTGTGTAAAATGATCGGAATCGGTCTCAGTCCAGAATATCATTTAAAAGTCTGGATAACGAGATGTCATATGGAATAATAAGAGTCTCGTAACGACCGTAGAACTTCCTCAGTGACGTTGCTAGTCTAGCACATATATAACCCTGGTTGAGCAGCTTCACAGAAAGTGGCCTAGCCCTCAGAACAAAGTCATTGTAATTTGAACATACTCTGGAATAACGTATTAACTGAGATATGAATACGCCGTATGCGGGCGATAATGAAATGTTGCTACTTATGAAAGGAAAGTTTGTGATAGCGAAATTGAAATCGTTACGTTTGTCATAGAGGGAGGTGTACAATTGACCATAATTGACCATAATATCTAAATACGAAGTAGAATTACTACTTTCTCTGGTTTCTTTGACCTCCTTTTCACTTGGATAGATGATGCTAAGGTAATATGTTCTGAGATTTAATATAGATAAATTAGTGAATAAATAACACAAATGATTTGAAAAGAAAATCACAGAAATCACAGAAAGAAGCAATATTTATACAATATTAATGAAAGTGGTTTGAGAATAGCGGATCTAAAAACAATCATCATTGATATTAATTTTATTATCAATATTATTATTATTATCATTATTATTATTATTATTATTATTATTATTATTGTTGTTGTTGTTGTTGTTGTTGTTGTTGTTATTGTTGTTATTATTATTATTACTAGTAGTAGTATTAGTAGTAGTAGTCGTAGTAGTAGTAGTAGTAGTAGTAGTAGTATTTTATTATTATTATTATTATTATTATTATCATAATTATTATTATTATTATTATTATGATACTTTTTATCTTTTGTTTTTCCTACTGTAATCGTGAAATAAAATAACATAAATTAATGTTTTCTCAGTATGTAATCGATTTTATAATGTTACACACGCCACTGTTTACAATCCAAACGCCGTGAAACGGTCAAAGAAGTTAAATAGACTAGACGTGCGCTTGGAAACAAGTTAAGTGGCAAATTAAGCATTTCGTAAACTATATGGCAATTCACTCTACAGTGACAAACTCTTCTTTGAAAGCAGTCAAATAGTGAACTTGAATCACACTAATGTAAAACCGCGTGTCTTTGAAATTTTGTTGATGACGACATTGTATAAACTATTGAAAAAACTCAACCGTAACAATCATGCAATTCAAAATATTTGTTATCTACGTTATCTGCGTATCGAAATTGCCTGTTAAATTTTTTTGCTAACATCATATTTAAAATCCATAAATAAAAATACAAAAAATCCTGCTGTTTAATGTAACGTTTCATTCTTCTTAAATATACTGATTAACCTACAAGTTCAAGAGGAATGTGAACGAAAGGATGTTCACCACTTCATGACACTTGAAACCTCCTCTATGTCTCCAATGATCTGTGCGATCACATTGTTTCAAATCATATTATTAACGCGGGAAATGTTATGTTCACTTTGTGATAACGATATGTCCTGAAAACCAGTTCAATCGTTTGGTGAATGCAACTTGATACCTACTTGGGCCTTGTTTATGACTCACTTCGATTTTTCAAATGATACTTTTAATCGCTTCTATGTAAGGTAGTGTGAATAGGAGGCCTTCGTTACATTGATTCATGGTGAGCATTAGGGAAGGAAAGAAAGATAAATTACTGTGTTAGCCGTATGACAGACGTCACTACGGAAATATACAGAATCTATAGCGATGTTACGATACCGACTTAGGATGGTCATTTGATATGACAATAGTCAATCAATCGATGTGGTTAATCGGTTTACGGGCCTATCCAACCACTCCCCGCAACAGCAGAATAATCAAAGGACACGCAATTAAATATATAGATACTCCTTTACATTGAGCTCTAGGGTCAACAAGTGTCTCAAGTTGAGAAGTCATAAAAATATCAACACTTATGACAATGTAGAGAAACATAGGTATAAATTCGAAAGAGTCCCATACCACGTCCAGTATTCAAAGTCCATAAAAATACTCCAAATTCAGTGTTGATGGTTTCAACACGAATTTGCAAATCCCAAATGCCATGAGACTTGGTGTCTGGAAAGAAGCGTCTTCTGCTAGCATGATACGCAAGTCGGAAATGTTCAATAGAAGCTCATCGTGTTCGAATGTAAAGTCATGTAAGTAATTTGTCAGATAGGTAAAATAATGCCACTGTGTATGATCATATTCCAAAATTTCATGACGATTTCACGCATTCAAATTCATAACTTTATTTGAGTATGTGACAAGTCATTGTAAGGAAGTGTGTCACATTTATTACTATTATTTAGTGTCGTTAAACATGCGGGGGAAAACTGTCTAATGTATAAGAAGTGGATTTTCGTGAATATAGGCTACAAAATATACTGGTGATATGTATTTATTAATTGCGTTAGACTGTTTTTACGTGCAATACAAACCTCTTTCTCCATACCCCACTACCCTCATCTATCTTTCCTTCCTGCAACAAAAAGCATTTCTAACACATTGTTGAAATAACATAAATTTTTGGGATATTGAAATGATGGAGGAAACCGAATCAGAAATACAAAAACATGAAACAGAAGGCATACAAAATCAACAAAATAAATATTTCTTGAAGGACGTGAGATCAAGTGTAGTTGCTAATTTCTGTGTTTAAATGATTGGAATGGGTCTCACTCCAGGATATCATTGTAATGAGGGTCAATTATTATTATTTGTGTATGTTTGCATATATTAATTAATATTCTATTAATAACTTAAATGAGAAGTAAACCATTTAAGGCAGATGACAGGCCTAACCCACTCTTGACAAAACATCAGCATCACATTGTCTTTGCCTTTTATATGATTTATAATTATATTTTTAAAAAACCTATTAGTAATCTAATAACCACACCACACCGTTTGTTTGGCTTTTGTCAAATTAATTGACCGTCCTAAGTCGGTATCGTAATTGCACTACAATCAAATATTTTTGTAATGTGTTATGTGTTCTAGTATATTATTAATATTCATTTATTGTATAGCTCCATGGTGACTTCTGCCACATAACTGAGCCAGTAACTCCTCTTTTTTCTTTCTTATATTTAATTACAATGCAGTCACATCTAATTTCAATTCTCTTGACTCTACAAATGATCTTAACTGTATTTCGGACAAATATTTACGTTCACTTTTTAATAAAGGTTCAAAGTATAGATGACCTTCCAGGATAGATTTTACCAAATGCCGGGATATTGTTGAAGAAGCATTAAACAATTATTGTAAACGATGGTGTAAAAATACATGCCTTGGATGACTGAAAAATTAAAATCTTACAAATAATCGATATTCGCATGGATAATTTTACAACTAATCCCCATTTATTCATGCAACCACATTATATACCAGTCCAGTCTATAAAAAATGGCTGATTTACATAACACTTTTATCTTCGTACCTGCTGACAAAGCAGCTAATAATATTATCATTTTTTGAAAAATATACTCTATTACAATTCTTAAAACGGAACTGAACTCTACTTCTACGTATATTGAAACCCTTTTGTTTAAAGCATTGATAAAACTGATCTTCCAACAAAGTATTGGCTTCCCAAACTACACAAAAATCCATATAAATCACGTTTTATATCAAATTCTAGTCATTGCTCTACAACTACGTTTTCTAAACATATTACCTCCACTCTAACTGTAGTTAAAGACCATGATATTGTAATGCTGTCTTACGCTATAGTAACGTCAATTACTTTTGGTCTATCAAAAATTCTTACGAAGTCATTGAAAAATTCCGTTTGAGAAATTCTGAGGCTAATAACGTTTCTACATCTTATTTTTCGACACTATATATCTCTTTTCCTCATGACTTAATCAACAACAAATTGTTGTCTCTCATACGCTGGTGTTTCAAAGAGAGTCTAAACCATACCTCTGTACTTCAGTTACATCTGGACTTTTCTCTAACAAACAATATGATAATTTTAAATATTGGACTTGTACTGAGTTGTGTAATGCCATCACATTTTTGATGGATAATGTTGCATTTGGTGCGCATCTGAAAAGTTATTAATAAGAAAATTCAACATCTTTATGAGACCAGTTTCATTGTACTTACTTTTAGAATTAGATTTCTATTTAAAAATAAATTTAATCATGTATTACAACAATAAATTGGAATTTGGATCTTTGCGTTAAGTGTCGAGAAATGAAATGAATTGATAGAATGAATTATATCGAGACTTGTGAATAATAGATGTTACAGAACACTTTTTAGAAAGTCTTAGATATTACTTTCATTAAAACCACCCATAGATTATACTGTTTCGCAGTACTTTTTAAAGTCAGATTTAATTTCCGATCGAATTCTTGTAAGATATCTGCAGCCTCGTAAAACAGACTTCATGGATCATATAGAGGAACCAACACTAAAACGTTGTGAGTGGGGGTATTTGTGCATTTTAGGAAAACGGAATAGACAAAGTAGCTCTAAATCAATATCGAAGAAGTACCAAACCGTTAATCATTCTCAAAGTCCAAGGACAGATACAAAATCGTGTGTTTAAAAAAGGAACTGTTGTGAACCTCGAAATACTGAAAAATTCCGAGGTGAGACCAGGTGCCCGGGAAGAGTAAGCGTCTCCTAATTGCATGCATCACCCGTCATAGCAGTTCTTAAGAAACATGTCAAAATCAAGAGTTTTGGTTTCCGAATTGTACATACGAAAGTACAAACTGGTATACAAAGTCATATTTGATGTTCACTGAACAGGTCATTTAGTCGCATTCCAGAATCATTCTAGAAAGAGGCACATAATATTTTCGTACAAGATCCCCATAGCGACCGTAGAACTTCCTCAGTGACGATTTCAGTCGTTCTTTAACATATCCCTGCATGAGCAACTTAGTGGCCAGTCGTTTGGCTAATTTAATTTAGATTTGTTATACAAGGAATGAAGTTAGAAAAGTTGTACGGTTGCCATCACTACTGAAACGGGACAGAACTGTAGGTACATATGTGGGATTTTATGGAGACGAATCTGATGGTTTCACTACTCTGTGGAAGTGATATTTCATTCATTTAAACGTAAAATTATTCCCAAATTTATATGATTGTGTAATCTCTTGGAAAAATGCAAGTTCCTTTATGAAATCAGGATCCATGAAAACAAATTCGAACTTCACATTAAATGAACTTTATTTCTTTTTAAATTTCTGAAAAGGTCGCAAATTCTACATCCGCATTCCTGTGCGCTTCTTTTGGAATAATCCCAACACGGTTTCATTAGTATTTTGAAAAATTGGCTCCACGTGAAGCAATTTGACTTTCTTAAGGATCTTAAGATCACATGAAACAGCTGCAAGGAACATATCTGAATCAAATGAGGTTCTTAATTTTTTGGACTTTTATTTTATTGAAGTTGTCTTTACTTGGCGCTCTTAACGATGATTAAATCTCAATTAACGACCATAAAAAGAATCAGATCAGGTATATACAATGAATTTTGGAGAGTGTGAAGAAATGCTTAGATCAATACGCTGCGGAAACCGTGTAGAATATTATATCTTGGATGCAACTGATGGTCTTAAGCTATTTGAAAAAAATAGGGGGTGTCATCATATTTTAAACGCAGAGGAATGATTCCAACCAAAGTTTTGAATAAGAATCATTTTTATTTCATACTCACCATGACATGGTTTCATATCTGCAATTAAAATTGTTAGATGAGAAAAGGCAATCACAGACGAGATTCAAAACGATGACCTTTTGGCACTTAAGTCATGGCATGGAATTTTGTTGATTTTTCATTTCTTGAATTTATTCTTGTCAACAAGAGATTCTCGCTCCAAAGATCTTATCCCGTCTTGAAGATCTCTCTCCATTATTACTAATATGGTCTATCTATTAAGATATTTAGGATACTTTCCTCGTTATATCTGTTACATTACTACTATTATGTAGCTATGCAAATGAATTTCCCTTTTCTTCGAACATGTCTGTGAATGGATACCATTTGGACAGCTCTAAATGAGAGCATTATTCTAACATTTAAACTCATACCAAATCTTACATGACAAAAGCAATTGACTTGTTAAAAGTTCATTTACATATAGATAGTTTTGGTAGTTTAACAAACAAATGATAATTTTAGCTTCTACCGAAATGACTGAGATATTATATTTAGCGAGTTTTCTAATTTACATTGACATATAACATTGATTAGAGGTTGATATAGCATTGCTACCATTGGTCCTATAAAAAATTCACACTCAGGGAATCTAACGAAATGTTTCACTTTGTTACAAAAGAGAAAACAGAAGACATCTGACAAAGCTGTATGACACAAATCACCAAGGAACTGCACACAAAAAAAAAATTACAAAAACACCCCCAACAAACTCGAAAGGGCGCTAACTGCTATATCGTTTTTATGACATAACGAGGAATTCCATATATAGGATCTGAAATGAATTTTCGTATTTATGAAACGAGTTGTTTGTTTTATCAAACACACGACACATAAATACCGTATGAAATGAAAATTCATTCCAGATTCTTTTTACCACATGTTTACACTCAGTTTAAAAGTGTTTATTTCATCAAACACCGCCTTGACACGTTTCTTTTCTATGCTGTGACGTCACCTATGTCATAAATTAATTTATGACATAGCAATATTTCACTGCATAAACAGAAAAAAACATGTGATAAAATATGTTATGTTATAAATGTGTGTTCAAACATCCACGAACTTATCAGCTGTGTATTATTATAGGGCCATTAAACCTATGAAAGTAATGAATCCTTCGTAGTTTCTTAAGCATTTTTGTATTTGTATTTAAAAATCTAGTTCCAAAACTGAAAATTTAAATTTAATGCACTTTAGCGTTTCACTTTTTAAAATCACTCCTGTTGTCGACATCGATGACTTGTGTTTGTAGTACCTAGTGATGAGGTCTAACAATCTTCCTTATTACAAATTCTTTGCCCTTTGGAAACACTCTATATACTTCGGAAAGGAAATAATTTTGATTGCTCTCGAAAAAAGAAAAACAAAAAACACTTCAAGAAATATCAGTACAGACTGACCGGTCTTTTCATATCGAGATTCTTTTAAGAAAATTTTAATCCTTCCGGTTTAGCTCTGCTTCATATTTCATAATACTTACCTGCTGATTCCATGCAGTGGAGGATTTTCTTATAGATCAGATAGAAGTCGGACAAACTGTGTCTAGGTATCGACTTGTGATGAGGAACAAATTTCCAAGTAGAGTCTTAGACACAGTGTGTTCGTCATGAACTCTTCAACTATTGCATAGAAATATTATCACAAAAACCCTCGTCATTGTAGATACGTTCTCTGACATTATTGAGTGTAAATGAGTCTGATGCAGTTTAATGACCGCCATAAGTTTGATTTCAGGTGTTGTACACAATAAAGTGATATCTGTGATTAATTTTATTATGTAAAGACATACAATGCCAGTCCTCAATTATCTAGGAAGTGATAAACGGATGGCTTTTATATTCAGAATGCAAAGAGAAAGTGAAACATGATACAATTTTGGGAATAGTTCACCAAAATATATCGCACATGGGAATCGTGTATAATATCAGAAGAAATCTAAGGATAGGAAAGCTGTTACTGAAAGTGGATTTAATCATTATTAACATTTTATAATTGTCGGTAATATAATATAACAACATGGTACAGCACTTAAAATGAAGTTTTGTTGTGTATTCATCGACGAGGAGTGAAAAGGTATCTGTTTAATGTAGATAATAAAAGGAAGAGTGTACAATGAATCATCAAAACTTGCGTTTCATTGCAGAACATGATAAAGATTGGAATAGAATTTTTAATTTGAAATTTGTTTCAAGACATTTATTTTAGGTCCTTATTCTAAATTGTATTTGAATATTAAATGGAACAGTGTACGTTGCAATCTAATATGCATGTAATTTAAGAGTGTAAATTTCATTTTCATTTTTCATTTTTCATAAGAATATAAAGCTGAAAATTTTTACTCTTTGTATTATGATTTAAAGCAGTTTTCAAAGTAACTAAATATGATCATTAACGACATTGTATTCTTAAAAATCAGTTGCTCCCAAGTCTTAAGTTTTGATACTGGATTTTTTTTTTAAATTATTTATTTTTGTTTATTTATTTATTTTTTGTTTTGTTACAATTTTTACAAAAGTCGGCGCTTTTTAGGTGGACAATAATTAATACCAAATTTCATAAAGTGTGTCAACTACATGTCGAATGTTAAATTTCCTAGATTTAAAGAATTGCATTAAACATGTTTTTACTCATCGTCGTTTCTCGTCGAGCGACCAACCAAAGGCTTAGAAGAATATGATATCTGCTCAACATGGAAATAGTTCATGTATTTGTCCAACAAATGTATAACATTGACCGCTTCCTGATTTATCCATTACACATCTTTCAGTAATATTACTTTGGACTGGTATACCCCTGAAAGGAAAACCGGTAGAATAATCCGTTATAAAATCGATTGGCTATAACCAACCAAATGACCACACCTTACTTTCACTCATTTTTCGTCAAAAATCATTGATTCTATTAGAAAGGTCTGGGATATCATTGTCCAGACCATGTTGTAAAACGATGGCATAAACGTTATTTAAATGTAAATGTAAATTAAATTAGACATTTAATGTTTAAATATACGTCCTTTGATTGTTATGCTGTTACGGTGAGTGGGAAGGTGGGGCCGTAAACCAGTTAACCACACCATTTGTTTGGCTTTTGTCAAATTAAATGAACGTCCTATGCCGGTATCGTAATTGCACTACAATCAAATATTTTTGTAATGTTTTATATGTGCTAGTGTAGCATTTATATTCATGTATTGTATAGCTTCATGGTGACTTCTGCCGCATAACTGAGCCAGTAACCCCTCTTTTTTCTTTTAAAGTTTTATTAACAGAATCTACGATAGAACCAGGCATAAGTCAAATATCTCGATTTCTGATATTTTTCAAAATGTCAAATTTTTATCAAAAATGAAGAGAAGATAGTTACAGAAAAATTATAAGTAATATCTTGTTCAAAAATGACTTTCGTTATTCATTAATACTCTCCTCTATAAATGGTGGTATTCTTAGTCTGAAAAACGTACTGCTTTTTATTACTTTCATATTTTCATATTTTGTGATCTGAATCAACATAATTTTATTTTCGACAAAAATGACTATTTGAATATATGATAGATGAAATATTACCATTGGGTTTTTCCAAATAATTACATGCGTCCATGTACAAAATAATCCTAAATTAACAAATCTAACTTTTCTTATGGCTTATTAATCTCGTGTTTAGCTCTATTTTGATAACAAAACTTTGCCTATATTTACAATTAGTTATTTTAAGTATATTGTTTAGAGCAACCTAAGCTATTCTGATATTCGTAAATATCGCATATTACGAAGAAATCATGGAAAATATTTTTTTAAAAAACCGCTCAAGGACTGCTTCCCCTTGTGTTCACTTTTTTGCGATTTAAGGTGGCTGACGAGTTCAAAATATAAGAAAAATGGCAGCCCCTTGGCAGAAAGTTACTAGTGTAGTTTTTCTAGAACATGTAACTAGAATAATGTTAAATGTAGTAAAAACCATTCCATTGTATAAATTGTCAATGTCAGTTCGCACATCTGTCCGTCAATATTTTGGTTGAAGTTTCTGGTTGAAGCAAACTCTCAGTAACTAAGAGGAGTATAAACAAAATACTTCCAACATAGGTTTGTTATGACCAGAGCATTCAAACTATGCCACGATTTTTGACCTACCGTTGTGACCTTGACCTTGGACTTCAACCAACTTTTAAGGAACTGTAACTTTGGCTATATCTTTTAAATCAACAGGAATAGGGTCTTGATACTTCACACACAGGTTCTATATGACGAGTGCTTCAAAAAAAAAAAAAAAAAAAAACACCAGTTATAATGCAGGAAATTGATGACTCAATTCATATACAAACAAGCAAATTCAGAGAATTTTGGTCTCCCGCTTTCGGTGTTCTATCAGCAAAGGGTGCAGTGATCTGTGATACACATGCCAAATATGAAGGCCCTACGTCCTACGGTTAAAAAGTTAAACTGAAGTAGGTCAAAGGTCATCGTCAAGGTCACACAATAAAAAAACACTTCTGGTACCAACGGAAAGGTAGTGCAGTTAGGGACACACATTCTAAACATGAAGGCCCTACGTCTTACGGTTAAAAAGTTATGACCAAGGTTAAAGTTTTTGTGACAGACAGTACATCAGACAGACGGACAGACAGACAGACAGACGAATGAGATTTTATGTCCCCTCACTTTTGCTAAAATCGAGAGACAAAATTCAGAAAAACTGATGGAGGCTCCAAGCAACAATGAATGACTCAATATATGGAAAATCATTGTATTAGTTGACGACGATTTCAAATCTCACGCAATGTATCGTACGGATATCCAATTGAGTCAGTTGTGGAACAACAAGTGATCACAGTATCTTAAGCTAAATGAGTAAGCTTGACCTTGATTAGTTATGAAATAAAACTTTTTATAATGAACACTACCTTTCAGAAATGACTTTGACTTTGAATTGACTTCTGTCCAAAAGCTCTTAAACATTTTGGTGAAGTATCAAATTTTGATAAGAGGTATAGAGATATAAGTACTTCAAATTACTTTAAGTCATACTTAATAGGTGACCTTGACCTTTCATAAATGACCTCCACTGCCCTTTGTCTAAAATCACTTAACCTAAAGAACATTTTGGTGAAGTATGATCAAATTCTGTTGAAAGGTATAGGAGATATAGGTACTTCAAGTTACTTTAAGTGATAGTTAATAAGTGACCTTGACCTTTCAGAAATGACCTTCACTGCCCTTTGTCCAAAAGCACTTTACCTAAAGAATATTTTGGTAAAGTATGATCAAATTCTGATGAAAGGAGTTGGAGATATACGTACTTCATGGTATTTTCAGGGAGCATAAAAATTGAAATTACCATGTCTTTGAAATACCGTGGTGTCAAAACTGTTTCAAACCCCAAAAACATCTTTATAGTAAATAAATAATCTTACTGTTGTCCGCACTATTTTTATATGAAGAGAACAAATGGAGTGTCCAACTATCATTAAAATTTTCTTTAATTATGTATCTTTTTTTTTTTGGCGTTTTGCAGTCATGTCAAACTGTGTACTTAAACAAGAGTTATCTTTCCTTATTTATACAAATTATCTCCCTTTTTATAGAATGCATTTTGAGGATTGAGGATAAATGTACCATTATAAGTATTGATATTACAATTTCTTTTATTAATAACAAATTTATAAGAAGTTGAATTTTAACCTTCTTATGTAAAAATATTGCCTAAATAGTGTGTAGTTTAAGCGCAAGAGTTGTCTACCTTATATGAGCCAATAGGTAAAAGTAAACAAGAAAAAAATATTTTAGTAGAAATTCACTTGGCATTAGTATATTTCAGACTGAGTATTATGAAATTCTATGACAACTCATGAATTGCCCCCTGCCTGATTCTATCGTAGACTCTCTGTTAATAATTAAGATTTCAAACTAACAACTGATGATGGTGATGATGATGATGATGATGATGATGACAGCGACTATCATCATCAACATGATCTTCATCATCAACAACATCATCATCATTATCATTTTTATTCGTATTGCTTCTTATATCCCATATGCAGTTTCAATTCCAAATCAATTATTGCGACATTGAATAACTCCTTAACAGTCAATAATACCATCACCGATTCAGTTATTTTGCTTTTTAGATCTACTTTAGTACTGGATGGTGCATACACGTGCTTATTTAATGCACCATATGCTAAATAAGACAACTTAATTGCTACAACTCATTAAAACAGACATCTTGCTGAAGTTATACTTTGAGTATAAAAATGTAAAACTATGTGCAAATAAGGAAATAGTTAAATGTATAATATTGGATATTGCAACTCCAGGAAAATCTGCATCTCAAATACACCAAAATGTGCTGTTTGATTCTTGGCATACCTATAATCTACATACTTAAGCTTGATAATGATAGCATTATTGGTTTCTTTAATACGTGTGCCATTTTGTGTCTGGAGAAAATTGGTAAAGTGGTTAAGCTCTTAGCTAAAAATGGAGACGATCAGAGTCGTATTATATGAACAGAAGTGCAGAAATAATCTTCTCCAGTACAGCTAATAGACTTGTCAAAAAGACCATTATATCATGATGTGAAATTATGTCAGATTACCATAAGTTTAGATACTATTAAAATGTATAATTTTCCACGACTTTAGGTAGAATGCAGCATAAATAAATACTGGAAATCTACATAAAATTACTGCAAATATAACAAGCAGTTTTGGTGGATTGGAAGCTGCATGCTATTTATAGTATGATACATTGGCTTTCAACCGTAACATCTATGTTCAGCAGGAGATTTGGTTTTTCCTCAACTATAAAAGTAGATTCAATAATATAACAAAGTGCAGTTATATACACAACAAACATATATGTAATCAGCAATTGCAATTCAGAATTGCAAATGAGAATCCCTCGTCGAAATATAATTAAACTATCAAATTCTCTCCGGGTGTCATTGATTTTTACCTGTATATAAGTGCTTTAATGAGTGTAAATTTCAACAAGTTTCCGATAGTCGACACGAATCCAATATACAGCAAAATACAACATAGAGGTCTATACAAACTCATGAAATCTCTCAAACAACAGTCTATTATATTATTTTAATATAGCTGATGTTTGATTTTAATTAAGGTTATACTCTAAAGAGCTTTCTTTTAGTCGTTGTTTAGATGTCTCATTCATACATTTTTATATATCTTTCTTGATGGTGACAATTTTTTTATCTATTTATAAATTTATTTATTTATTTCTTCTTCTTCTTCCTCTTCCTCTTCTTCTTCTTCTTCTTCTTCTTATTATTATTATTATTATTATTATTATTATTATTATTATTATTATTATTATTATTATTATTATTATTATTATTATTATTATTATTGTTATTATTATTATTATCATTATTATTATTATATAAATATCTGAAGAGCACGAGTTCTTATCGCGCTATAGATACTTACGTGCTGTACTTTTTCCCTCAAGGTGTACTATCATAGTCTTTTCGGTATATGGGTTCTGTGTTATGCGATGGGGTAGTGTACACTTTTCAAATCTACCTGACTGTGACCATGTATGAATCTGAAAGACAAAACTTCTAATAACGCTGTATGACAAAAATCACCAAGAACATGCATACAAAACATGATAATAGTAGAATATACACGGAAAAACATTACAAGAATTTTCGATTGTGCTGCGGTTGCGAAACCGACTTAGGACGGTCAACTAAAGTAACAAACGTCACTAAATTGGTGTGGTTCACCGGTTTATGGGCGCACACCTTCCCACTCACCGCAAAACCGGCACAATTATAGGACAACATATAAAACTTTATAACTAATCCTCCATATAGAGAACAAGGATCAACAGGTTTCTCAAGAAGAGAAGTCATAAGAATTTATTACACACGAAAGAACAATTTAAATGTTTCAATTTATGTAAGAATATATAATCCGATTTTGTTAATCATAAGCTCTGGTCATTTATTGTCAATCATATCTATATTTGTTTAATAAATAAAAGACACTCTTATCACCAATTTCCGGTCGCCTAGCCTTAACCAAGTTATATGAAAAGAATTTACTTATGATTTGTGACTCTGATATATATTTTACATTGCTTGAAATTCAACAGCCTTTATATTACTTGATAAAGACTGAACGATTTCCCTATGTAAGACTTAGCGTTTTACTTATATTTACCATTTGACGTGGTTTTACTTATATGCACCATTTGACGCGGTTTCACTTATATGTACCATTTGACGTGATTTTAATTATATGTACCACTTGACGTGGTTTTACTTATATGCACCATTTGACGTGGTTTTACTTATATGTACCATTTGAGGCATTACGATTCTTCGTGAAATCGTCCTTATCAATTAGCGTTGGGTTTGTTGGAATCGATGATGAATCAGTTGTGAAAGGCTGACAATATATTTTGTTATCGGATATATAACTGTCATGAGTAATCACAGAGAAAATGATTTAAACCACTCAGGAAGTAGACTTGTTTACTTCTTTACCACAGACATATACCTATACTTAATCTAATTGTTAAGACCGTCTTTGAATTGGTCATAAAAAGCCTATTCCAATATACAGAATTCTTTATATAAGTAAGATTAATTACTCAAATTATCTCCAAGTCCTAGAATAATGAAAACGCGCAAGAGAATACGCTATATCGACGGCAGGCATTGAGACATTCACAACTTAACTGTAAATTTAGCAATAATACTGTGAGTGACCAATCTGAAAATCACAAGAGAAATACATAATCAAAGTACTGAAAGTTACTTCTTTGCGGGGATCATTGTGATATGTGCATTGTTGTGGAAGATAGAATGGGGAAAAGAAATTTTAGAAATACAATCCATGTTTGCTTCTGCCATGCAATAACATTAACAAAAAGAGATGAAGAAAGAAAGAAAGAAAATCGATAAACAAGGACGAAATAAAGAAGAAATTCTAGAAAAGTGTTTGATATGTTTTCTGTACTTATATATGTCACAGTGCAAGAACTCAGCTGATATGCAAACTGAATCTGTATATATCTGAGAGGGCAATGTATTTATCCCTATCTGAAAAAAGAATTGTTTGACCTAATTTTCTTTTACAAATAGGTGCACCAATCCAGAGCTGAAATGCAAATTGAATATGTATTTCTCTTCGGAGAAGGTTGTGAAAAATTGTCAGTATAAACTCCGTACCTATAACATCTTCCGGAAAACTGACTTACTTATATTCTAAAGTAGGTCACGGTGTAATAATCTAAATGGTATGTAAACTAAATAAATATTTCTCTTAAAGGAGAGTTGTGATTAATTTTCATGGTAATACCTATATCAATAATGAGAAGAATCTGGGAATCTTTAACCTTTTAGTAGTACTAAATTCTATGTATGATGCACCGTTCCAACTAAAATGCAACTGCATCTGCATCTATCTGAGAGGAAAGTGTGAATATATTTCAGGGCAATACATTTATTCATAAAGGAATACAATCTGTAAACTTGTATAATCTAATTAGTCCTAAAGAAATTCACAGCGCAGCCGACATGTGAAAAATAAGCACGGTACGCGAATTCTGGTAAAATGCTAACCGAACTTGTATATCCCTAAGAGGAGGTTGTATTCAAATTTCAAAGCGATATATCTATCCGTAATAATAATTTTAAAAAGTCCGGGACACTGTTTGCCTGCTCAAATCACGTCAAATCAAGCTCATGACAAGTAACTAGGACGGCAATCTTGTGTATGACATGGTAAAGACGCTACTTAAATTCAAGTATGTAGAACTAACAAGTTGTCTAACTGTTTAATTTCCTACCGTTGACACGTGGTGTAATTATGGGTTTTGTATCCGTTTTGTATCCGTCTCTCCAACCGTAAGTCTAAATCTGTCCGTGTGTCATTTTCGTTTTCCGAAATTCATCTTAGGCAAAACTTTGTGGTATTTGATTGAAATGCGGTACAATCCTCTTTATTGCAGAGTTACAGATACATTTTATGGGGTTTGTTTTTTATTTGATTGTTTGTTTTGGTTTCTGAATTTTCTTTTTTTTTTTCCTTGATTTCTTTTTTTACAGAATCATGGTACCTTATTACCAATTCAATGCAATTATGTTTTCATAAATTATTTAAGGTTAACTTTTGAGGTATTAAATAAAAGTCAGTACATTGTTCGATATACCGGAGTTTCAGAACAACTTTGCATTTCGTGAGATTTTGTCTATTTCTGACGAGTTATGGCCCTTTCGTGACTGAACGTAAACAACGAAGAAGAATTGAAGGGACAACCACTTGATTTGTTTTGCAGAGTTACACATAAAGTTCCCACGATTCAGTCTATACGTGACTGCGTTACGGCAATTTAGCGACTAAAAATCAATGAAAACTCTGTTGACTTTATTTTCACTGGATATTTTTAATGATTATACTATGAAGTATTCGATTGAAATTTAGTACACAACCATCTCAGATCTCATTTTCAATATTTCAACACGATAATAAGGAGATGAAGTTTCGAAAATATATCTGATTGAAGTTTTATTGATTCACTTAGACTGCTGAAACCTTCACTATGGTGTACTCTGAGGTTTGATCGAAAAAAAATCAATTTATTTTGAAAATAATGTTTTATATATTTATTTCTCTTTTTAGAATTGACATAAATAATTTATATTTCTATGGAGGTATAAAAGAGAAATGAGAAGACATCTGACAAACCTGTGTGACACAAATCACCAAGGACCTGCACACAAAAAAACGACAACAGCAGAATATACACGGAACGGCATCACAAAAAATATTCGATTGTGCTGCGGTAACGATACCGACTTTGGACGGTCAGTTGTAGTAACAAACGTGACTCATTTGGGGTGGTTAACCGGTTTACAGGGGCCCACCTTCCCACTCACCGAAAAAGCAGCACAAAGGACACACATTTATAAATAATCCTCCATATAGCGAACAAGGATCAACAAGTTTCTCAAGGAGAGAGGTCATAAAAATTAATTACTCGAAAAAATTAAAGAATAATATGTTGCTATCAAAAATAAATAAGGAGATATCAACATAAATATACCGTGCTCTGCTCGTCTGTAAGCGAACTCAGATCCTTGGTCAATAGGAGTCCCGACTAACAGTCAGAGAGGACGAGGATCAGGACCTTGTCTCCTCTGAACGGGTCTATGACAAGGCCCGTCATAGTGTCCCAACCGCCCTGTTAGTCAGCGTTAAACACTCTAGCAAAAGTCTGCATTGGGTTGTAGAGGGACTCAATACAAGACATATGGTCTTAGCCATGATCTCGGGGTCATACTGTCGATCTCGAAGGCGTTTAATAATTTTTGAACCAGCCGATATGAAAGTATCAGATTCTTTGACCCTCCTTAGTTTGTACACTAGATCACCGTAGAAATTGGGATGGGAAATTCCCTTAGATATATATTGTTGAAAAGTAACATTTTCGAATGAAGATAAAATGTCTGAATAAGATCTATAAAATATACCAAAAGCTTTTGGAGGTTTATGAAATCTATGACCTTGAGTAAGAAGTTTAAAAGTAATCTGAGAATTTTTTTCGTGAAAATCCAAAACGTTAGTGCAGGCTCTAGCAAACCGAACCAATTAACTAATACAAATACCATATGATGGCAGTCTGGAAACATCACCATCTAGATTAGGGAAATTTATAATAGGAAATCTAAAGTTATCACATATGTTGGTATGAATGTTGTTGTTAATTACTTTAAAGTAAATAGGTTTTACTTCTAACAAAATTTAGAAATAAAACCTATTTACAAACTATATAATCCGCGGAAGCGGATCATAAAAAGTTTGTAAATCGGTTTAACTTCTAAACATTCATAAAAAATAGCTTATTAATGACATTCCTTATAATGCAGTTAAATAGACTGAAATTGCCTCGAAAATTCAACTATTACGAAATAAGGGCGATTAGAATTTAAGCGTTTCGTAAAGAATTTTATAATATATGGTTGGAACACTATATGATATAGGGCACGCCAAAGGGTGTAATTATTCTGATACTTCTTCGAACGTTTCTAAATGCACAATGCCATTATCTCGATGGCTGTTCTCTGCCGATTCCATTATGTGGTAATCACATAGTATTCATAAGTAGATGATTGTTTGTACGGACCGTATGGTCTGACGTAATTCGCGCCACGCAAATATATAAAAAGCTAGTCTCCGTGCTATTTGTCGGGATGCTGATCTTTTTGACGCATTACACACAAGCCTTCACAGTGTATCCAACCGGAATGTGTGAATATGTCCGAATATATGTCTTCGCCCTGCTTGTCGAAAACCGTGCCCCTTGTGACTCATTCTATACTTCCTATGCACAGCCGGCATGCAACATTAAATATGTGTGTTTTACATATTGCCCTGGGTATGTATAATGAAATATATTCTAATAATTTTTTTTCATATTGGTTTTTATTTTTATTGGTCATATATTGTCTGTAAATAAAATTAAACACCACTATACCATGGCTTGTAATATATTAAATATAAAGAAAACTCATCCAAGCTTTTATTTAGCAACATATTATTCTATAAACGTTTCGTGTGTAATAAAATGTTTATGATCTCTCTTCTTGACCAAGCTGTTGATCCCTGTACTCTATATTGAGGATTATTTATAAATTTTTAAATGTGTGTCCTTTGATTGTGCTGCTTTTGCTGCGAGTGGGAAGGTGGAAGGTGGGCGCCCGTAAACCTGTTAACCACACCAATTGAATGACGTTTGTTACTTCAATTGGCCGTCCTAAGTCGGTAACGGTAGCTCAGCACAATCGAAAATTTTTGTAATGTCGTTTTTCCGTGTGTATTCTACTATTATCATGCTTTTTGTGCATGTCCTTTACCGCCATGATTTCTCTCATACAGCTTTGTCAGATGTCTTCAGTGTTCTCTCTGATATATAAGTACACGAAAAATATTCGACCTAATTTCCTCTGCTTCGTAGTTGGATCTTCTTTTGATTTAATGACAGACATGCTTTACTATATAATATCATTTTTCCTATTGTTACCTTTCCATGAAGTAATATTTATATCTCCTGTGTATATTGTCTACTGATCAGATATGCTTAAACTGCCTCAGACTACGTTTTTTTTTAATTTATTTATTTAGGCAGTCCAATGAGTGTAAGTCAATATCACAAGCATAAGAGAAACTACGTTCGAAATCTACATTGTGCAAATTATGTTCGCTATAAAGACCTTTTTGCACTTATCAGGAAATCTTTTGCGACAAGAGTGTTTCCTTCCCTAATTGTATTCCTTTTTAAAACCTTTTGCATTTTATTAGTACAATGTCACATCATTTGTTCGTATCATATCTGTTAGACCCATTGTGATTAATATGACTACCTATGACTATGGTAGCTCGCATAATGCTTTGACATCATGGTGGGTGTGATCGGTCAGAAGGGTATGCTTACTTCTTCATTAGACCAGGGGTTTTATTCACTGAGAAACTTAGGTCTAAGTCTAAGAATTGAGACCTAAAATACCACGAGTCATTATTATAAGAATTTGTCGAAAGTTTGATAGTGATTAGCTTGTCAGATATACTGTTTACAGAAACTTTTTATTAATTCTTAGAATTAAGACACATGCTACAATATAGGTCTCAATTCTTAGACGTACACTTATGTTTCTTTGTGAATAAGGCCCCTGATCCCACCTCTGGTCCTTTGCGGGGTCTGTGATAGCCAAACTCTCCATTTTGTCCTTTATAATAGATGTTGAATAGTCATTATTGTTCGGTTTTAAGCATTTACTACTTGCTTGATCTATGTTAATGATACAGCAACATCTTGATATCATGCATTCTACTATGAATGGAATGTTGCAGCGTAATTGGCCACTTATAGTACTATTCAAATTGTGAGGAGGTCAGTTCAATGAAACTGTTGTGTGGTGCATAGCAAAGGCCGAAAAAGACATTTCTCCCGATGAAACTGTCTCATTAAGAGAATTTTTCATATAACATATCAGAACATCAACCATCCTTAGTTTATATAATTGAATATCTAATGATTATTACACGGTTCGTAGAGGTCTATATTTTACAGCTCTTTACTCTAGTATAGCATCACAGACCTGTCGATGAACATTGTACAAAATATTCTTTTCACAATAAAGCCGTAACTTAGGGTAAGTAATTACATCACCTTCAAATTAGATTCATATTCAAAATCTATAAATATGTAAATAATATAAATAGAACAGTTTACAATGGACAGTTACATAGCTTGCACGACATCTGTTGCCCGTGCGTTTAATGGCTTTTATAATATATTCTCAGGGACTTTAAAAACGCCTATATAATATTATAGTTTAATCAACAACTAGGGTAAATAACTGCATCAAACTTGATTTATTTCGAAAATTTGAATTATATTTGACAATGTGATTGATACTATCACACGTTTATTTTAATAAATGATTTGGTTTCATCAGTTATGTATACCACGTCCAAATTTCAAGTGTTTTGTTTAGTAACGAGTATGCCCCCATTTGCTTTAACGCATGCACGCAATCTGGACCGCATGGATTGACATAAAGTTCGAATTTTTTCATAGGAATATTATTCCACTCTTCTTGAAGAGCACGTGCCAGCTCATCCACAGTTCTTGGTTGACGGTGACGTTTACGTAAGCGTCTCCCTAACTCATCCCACATGTGCTCTATAGGATTGATGGGAAATCCGTTACATCAATTCCCTGGATGTTTAGAAAGTTTAAGGTGACTCTATCGTGTGCGGGCGTGCGTTGTCTTGTTGAAACCTCAACGGATTGTTGACAGTTTGATGACGTTTTATTAATGTAAGGAGCTCAGGCTGTAAAACGGCATCGATGTAGTGTGTTCCTGAAAATTACCAGTGATGACTTGAAATGTTGATTGATGGCTCCCCAAACCATGACCCCACCACCGCCAAATTTGTCACGATCAATTATGCAGTTTGCGGCAAAACGTTCATTGCGTCTCCTATAAATGTGCTGTCTTCCGTCAGCCATGGACAGATTGAATCTTGATTTGTCGCTGAACACTACGTCATACCAATTACGTCGATTAGCAAGCATGTTCCGGGACCAGGTCAGACGATTTCTTCGGTGGCGAGGAGTTAGGATCAAGCCTTTCAATGGGCTACGGCATAACAAACCTTGCTCTTTCAATCGCGTCGGCGTACGGTCCTAGGGAGGATTTGCCTACCGTGACGACCTATCGCATCTCTTTACGTGCTTACGGCTGTCGTAAACCTGTCACGAAGATGATGTTGCCTTATGAAAACGTCTTGACGTTTTGTCGTTACGCGTGGCTGACCACTTCGAGGACGATCCTTAACACTTCCTGTGGTCCGATATTTCCGTACAAGTTTCGTGGTTGTAGACAAATGAATGTTAAAGCGTCCTGCGATAATACCTTGATTTACGCCGGCGTCTACAAGACCAAGAACAGCATACCTCTGTTGCTCAGACAGTCTCGGCATTTCACGCGTTAGTTTTAATGAAACAAAGTTTGAAATCAGGATAGATAAAGGCACTAGGTACCAGTATACGTTATTTCTGAAGAAAATGACTCAATGTAGAGCACGTGGTCGAGTACTTTTTGAAATGCTCACGGGTGAGCAGTATGACGTTATGGTTGAATGAATTGTCTTGCCGGTAGCATGAACGTTGCCGCAATCACAATATCAAGCAGATATTTAAATCGATTTATTTTCAAAACATTTATGTTTTACATAAAAAAAACATATAGGCGTTTTTAAAGTCCCCCAGTATATTTAACAACAACGGTCGAAATTATTTGAGATCAGATGCCAAGGAGGAGTATATTAATGGTTGAATGGACTATTCAATTGAATAGACGAAAATTCCCTGCGAGCACCTGGTCTTTGATTTCCAACAGGTCATTGATACTCACTGGTGCAAGTGGTTTTTATGCCAGTGAAATAGTGCCATTTATTTCACATTTATCGTTTCCTTATGGTATGACGTCTGTAAATTAACAACAAACATTATATTATCATTCAGTCAAATTAGTCATTTCTCCTTTCAACAAAGCCATTTTTAAAAAGGTGCAGGACTTTAAACACACCACCGAGATTTCAATTATACAATAAAATCTAATGATCTGTGATGCATTATCATAATCGTACCAATGAGTGTCATGCAATGTTCGATTTAAACTAATTATACGAATGAAAGAGTATCAATATCGGTGTTTTGATAGATATAGGTTTAGTTAGTTTTATTTGGCTTTCAATCAAATTATGCATTTCCAGCAACATTGCAACAGTAAATAAGGTTGTTTACATTATATGCGTTATAATCCTAAAATCTGAGCATCAAACCGGAATTTTCCTTACAAAAAATAATGCTGTTTTATTACATTCACATAAAATCATCCTAATGATTATATATGGATAATTAATAAAATTATTTTATACATATTCAGACACCCATTTATGTAAGTCGACTTAGCTTGGATTACTGGTCGACTATGATTGAGAGGTCCTGGGCGGAAGTCCCGCTGGTGTGACTTGTGTTCTGTTCTATTTTTCGACTGAGATAGCAAATCCCGAGTCCACTGTCACGGTAGATGTAACACGCAAAATATCCCTCTCTGCATCTGGTTAGTTTGTTGTCTGATATAAGTACTTCTTTGCTCTACATGCTCTTAGCGACTTTTGTCAAATAGGTAAATCGGAAATATTTATTTTTCTTTTGCATACAGCTGGCACTATAAAAAGGAAATTGGTTAAAATAAAACGGGAATCAAACTATCAATACACATAATGTCATTGATGTAATTCTGTTTTTCAATGGAACTCTTTAAGCCGGCGTGGCAAGGTGGTATCGCGCTCGCCTCCTCATCAGGAGGCCGGAGTTCGAGTCCCAGTTTGGTCATGCCGGTGTCCTGTCTTTCGGATGAGACAGTAAACACCGAGGCCCCTTGTCGTGGTATGCATGGCACGTTAAAGATCCCTCACTGCATTGGGTAGGTCCGTTGCAAAGGTCAAAATTTATATGCCCCACATCAGGCAGATGCCGACATCATATAGGTGAAATATTCGTGGTGTGACTTTAAACAAAAATCAATTAATCAATGGAACTCTTTTGAATCTTTAATTTTTATGCTAAATGTATTAACCGAAACATATCAAATTTTGTTAAGGTAAAGATGATTGATAAATCCAAATCATGAGTCCGAAAATCATAAAACCAGAGGACAAACAAAATCAGCGAGTGAAATCAAGTAGAAAATGACGAAAACTGTCTACTTGAAGAGCATATGTGAACCCCTATAATGGAGTGAGCTCAGGTTCCCGGGGAGAGTGAGCATCTTCTGCTTGCTAGCAACACCCGTTACATACACCCAGTAGAAATAGTCAAATGATAATAATATATATCGTACATATATTTGATATAATTAACACAATGTAGCTTCCGAAACCAACGACCAAAACTTTTGCAGTCAAATATGATCACCTATAAGTGAATCCTTAACATAATAATCTGATATATACCGACCAAATATAATACAAATCGGTGCACGAAATCGTTATATTGCACAACATCTATTGAGTACAACAATTTACGAGTATAATAAATACATAATACCTGAAAAGTATTGCATTTCTCAACAGGAAATAGAACTATTAGCATAGGACTAAAAGTTTATCATCACTTCAAATACCTCTCCAATCTGTTTATATATGATAAAATCATTACCACCTGCTAAACAGTCAGTTAAATAATTATCACGTTGGGTGTTCACCATGTGTGTACATGTATTACTTTCCCGTTCCTTCACTTCAATAACTATCTGCTCTCAGTGATAAAACTGTTAGGATATGTATCATAGTCTACTCTACGTTCACTGTTCTCAAGCTAGGTACCTGTAAGTTTATAATTTATTATCTACAACAGCCGGTGTTTTGTTTATGTGGAGAATGATATATTGGATTTTTTTTACATCAGCGATATTCATTAATAAATACATGCTCCAAAATATCTGCGTTAAACTTGATTTGAATTTTATCAACTTTTCAACCATAGCTTAGGATTTTATCCTATATTAAATGGCTGCAAGACATAACAAGCACACATACTTTAGATAAGATTTTTTTATTTTCGAAATCGAATTAAAACAAACAAGATAAAACATCATAATAATTATAATAAACCACATAGAAAAAAGTACAAAATTCCAGATTTATTCAAACTTTTCACACAGGAGTAATGGTAAACGTATAAAGGTTGAATATTCAAACTCGTTGACAATTATTATGAGATGTATTGCAGTCTACTTTGCCTTTGATTAATTGAAGGTAACAGAGATTTCAGGTCATTTCTTGTAAATTCGTTTCCTTTGCAAACTGTCATGTGAAATATTTACAGTTTATTTTCGTACATACAATGTAGTTGAGATCGATACGTACTAAACTTCAAACGTGGTGTGGCCATTCAAAATAATAATTACTTCTATATGTTGTCGCTACAGGAAAGACATTTACATTATTGTCATAACAAATATTATTAGTAAGCGTTTTCAATTTAATTTTAACTGTTTTCCCTTAGGAATTGATCAACAGGTTCGAATTCATTGCCTACCTGGCAAATTGTGTGTGGGTGTGTTTTCTTTTGTGCAAATCTATTGAATTTGACGCAGTAGTGCTTCACCTAAATAAGTCAAAACAACACGAAAGTAAAAACTGGAAAACTATTATAAAAATGAGCTGTGACTGTCACTTTTAAATTACAATTTAATTATTTCTGTCACCCATAAAAATGAAATTGATGATTTCTTGTTTATTCTAATTGTTCAGAATGTTAGAAACAATTAGTCAAATTTAAAATGTATATATGTGTGTGTGTGAAAACGCCGTAATGGGACGCAGGCTATAAGGGAACTACCTTATCTTTGGTGTGGAAACAGGGCAATAAATTGGACATACTTTTGAAATGCTGTCAGTGAAACTCCCAGAAGTGTAAAAATTTAAGCCCGATGTCGTAAAATTAAAATCGTTTGAATGTTTATTGTGTAAAAAAAGGCGTGAACTTACATTTCGAAACACATGCATAACGCGTTTACGGCACATGAAAAATTACTGACGCAATATTACTGCTGTACCGATCACCACATAGCACGTTGGGCTTTATAGCTGGATGAATTAACACCAGTTTAAAAACAATGCTTGTGCATCATATGACTACATTTGATATATATATTAAATATGAATTGATATATCAGATAGGCTATAACCTTTCTTTCATTTATGAAACGAGCTGTGCTTTACATTTCAAAGCCCTTGGCTAATTCATCTCACATATATGTTGTTATATTCACATTTACGACTTTATTTTCATTTGCCTGAAATCCTGGCGTCGGCAAAGACATTTGTTGTGTGCCGAAACTAGGTCTTAATAAAAATCTTGCAAACAAGAACTACCTCGATCATGTCGAACTATGAAAGAGATTTTTCATAGTGCACAAAGCCATAGAATATTCCTATATCTATTTGTGTACATCCTAAAATCTTTTATACTGTCAACTGTGTGTAATGAACACTCCTGATGAGGTTTTTATATATGAAACATGTGCAGGGAAAGTAGATTAATGTATGTTTTACAATAGTGCATTCCCTCATATCATGTAGTTGAATCATTAATGTCTTCTTTACATTTGTGTGTTTATTACGATGCTCAAAAGAAACCAATTAATGTTTAGTCACTTCACCAACACTGAGAGCTCAAATGCTGATATTTGGAATCTGCCCCCTCCCCCGCCTAGAATGCTGCAGAAGTGATGTGTTATTACTTCTATAAGTGACGTTAATATTTCTAAAATATGTAAGTAATTAAGATATTTTTATCTTAATTAATATTTGAATTTCTACACTCAGAAATTTCTCGGAGTGTACACTCTCATCAAAATGCCTCGATCTGTGCTTATTTTATTTCGTTTTACAAACATCCTGCAGTACAACAGAATGCAGTACATTTTGTATCAATCTGGAGTATGTTGAACCTGTTTTACTTGCTTAATACATATAAAATCAGCACCTGGTACCCATTTAACTTAGCATTTAAGAAGCACTTGAAGATGTCTGTCTTCAGTCAATATATTCCCTCTTGATATTATAATTATATTTTCCATACTAACAAATAAAGAGCAACTGTCATACTTTGCGATAAACTGAGGAATATTAATTCAAAAAGCTTATGCACTCATAATAACGAGCCTCGATGGGCATTCATGGAACACTACACACCACAGATCGGAAAGGAGTAATTCAAAAAGCCAGCTTTGACTCTCATATCATCACTCTTTGACAAACACCTGTCAAAGCCACTGTTCTATCGATATTAAACATACTTTCACATAAATTTTATATCTTATGTACTTCTAATATCATATTTTGTCACGTAAGTTTGCGGAGTTTTACACGACGTCACAAATTCCATTACGTCATGATGAACATCCACGCAAAAAGGTCATAAAGTATTTGAAATTGTTAAATATGTTAAAGGTCTTTTATATTAAGTTTCAACAATGAAACTAAATCCCCATCTTGGTCATTCGAGTGTGTCATTTCCTTACGCATACGTTTCTCTACATATTGAAAGTGTAACGTAGTGGAGGGAATCTAAGTCGTTGCTGTGCAGGTTGCAGACCCACTTATTCACATTGAATTATTGTCTGACTGGGTTTAAGATGATGTTATGTATAAATGTTTTTGGTATAATATTTTCCCTTTAGGATACTTATAACTCTGCGACTGTAGACAACCAAGATAATGACCAACGGAGGAAAATTATTATTTCATCCTTTAACCACCTGCGTGTAACTATTATGGGTTCTTGTAGAGGACTTGTTATTTCCTGCAACATTTTTATGGCAAAAATGACCAATTTATCTGGCGGTAATGAACATATAAGATGTCTTCATAATTTATAAAAATGTTGCTGAAGATTAAAGGATTATTCAGGATAAAATGCTCCAAGTAATATCGAATTTATTATTTCATAGTTAATTCAACGGATAACGGCTTTCATCACAGTGAAGAGATTCAATATTACGGTATAGAAATGTGATTTGAAGGCCAGAGCATGCTTTCTAAAACAGATAGCCTTGTTCTTCATACACTCAAACGTGATATGAAAATAAGATAATAATTCTATTAATATCTATAAAATATAATGGTGAATTGAATGTGTCATTGCTTTGACCATTTGTTCATCAAATAAGAAAATATATTACTAAATCATTGTACTTCATACTAAACGCCGTGATGAGTTTTCTTGTTTTTATATAGCGGTTGTTGTTATAACATGATAAGATCAAGACGAGAGTTGAGGCATGCCTTCGGAACACTCAGTATCTTTATAACATGTAAAATAGCTATTGCATTTGATTTCACATTTGATATCTTATAAATAAAGTCAGCAATCGGATTTTTCAACATGTGGTGTTTTCTTAATAGAAATTGGCGATCAGTTCATGTCACATAATGATATTGTGGTTATGGCCTTAATTAAGGTAAGTCTTGATAGTTAGTAAGAACTCGTATGCAATTTAAAACGCATTTGAAATTTTAGTCTCTAACTTTTGATTCTGAGACTTCATTTCAATTCATGAAATGATTTTAGAAATTAGGCCATATTATTTTAGAAATTAGGTCGCTAAAACTTAATACAATGCATATATTCCAGATATACCAAGGTATCATTTCTTCCGTACTGACTTTGAATATATACTTTATTGTGCAAAATACGTTGTAAATTATTCTAAAAGTAAGGATTATCACCCTCCTTAAATTGGTTTTTTTTTTTCGATTGCTTTTAGTTCGGTTTTGTTTTTGTTTAGGTTTATTGTTTCATTTTGCTCTTCAAATATTCATACTTTGGATCTCTAGTTTCGTCCTTGAGTATCAGTGAAGGGGCATTTTCTGTCGTGATGCACATATGGTCCACGAAATAAATATCATATATATTTCTCCTCCAATCTATTATAACAACTGGGTCAGTACTTACCGCTGATGGTGGACTTGTAGTTCCCGAGGGCAATCACAAACCTAGGTTTTAGTACTGTTGTACTGACTCGAAATATATACTTAAGAATTAATGTGACAAAAAACATTGGTAAATTATTCTAAATCTAACGCATTTCTTCCTCTAGCATACCTCTGTCCTTAGATCGTTTGTTTGCGATTACAGTTTTGTGACTGGTTGGTTCGTCAAATATTTATGCTTTGGATTTCAAAAGTTTCGGACTAGGGCATCACTAAAGAGACACACATTGTCGAAATGCACATATGATTCATCACATTAATATCCCTTATATTTACTGTGATGTATTGCAAAAAATCATGGATGGCCTGATCAATTACCCAGTTTTTGTGAATGTTTCGCCGAACAAAGAACAGCAGAAAGCCGAGATTACATTTTATTACTAAGACACTAAACTGAGCGTATAAGATGTCGTATGTAAACATATAAGTAACATTAGATGTG
Organism: Pteria penguin; assembly: GCA_035048485.1. Classification (NCBI taxonomy): domain Eukaryota; kingdom Metazoa; phylum Mollusca; class Bivalvia; order Pterioida; family Pteriidae; genus Pteria; species Pteria penguin. Next base: position 17,114,262 of record CM068584.1, read on the forward strand.
AAATGAACTTTTTAACAACGCATTTGGTTCAGTATTAATTATGATATAATTATAATATATATATATATATATATATATATATATATATATATATATGTATATACCGAGCGTTTGTGTTTTGTAAAAACTATAACAAAAACGTTCGTGCGTATTTGGTTAAATAGTATAGATATAGTATAGTATAGATATAATGTGATTCATGAATAAATGTATATCATCCACATCATCAGTCACTTTCTCTATACAAAGGCGTACTTCTGGCGTATTTGGTTAAATAGTACAGATAGTATAATTCATCTTACAAAATTACATACGATATGAAGTGAAATCATGAAATACATGTATATCATCCATAGCATCAGTTTGTTTCTTTATAACAGAGACGTTCGTGCGTATTTGTATATATAGTACAGACAGAGTACTTCACCTTACAACAGGACACAAGATATGATGTGATTTATGAAATACACATATCATCCACTTCTTTAAATGCATAATCAAGCTTAAATTTATGTATTGGTGTGCGTGTTTCAATATAGCTCGCTTTTCGAGGATTAGCTTCTCTAATGTAGCTTGACTCTCATAAAGCAGCCTTGCTTTACAAAACACATTAACGTTCATTTGATTATAATCATATCGGACGCAATTATATGTGTATGATTCAAGGATCATTATGTAAGGTATTGGTGTGAAGAGCAATTACTTAATCATTCATTCTGAGGGAAAATCACACGCACTGTCGTTCAGTATGAGTCGATGAAAAAAGAATGAATTTAGATCTAACAAAGGTATCCTTCATTTAAATTTCATGGGATTGGCGCTTTAACCATACATCGTAGACGTATTATAACGCTATAATTGAATTTTAATCCTTTTGATATCAAGACATGAAGTCGGAAGATTACATTGTCGGTAACATGTGTCAACGGTCGTTGTACTACAATTACGATTCCAAAACATAATCCTTAACATCTGCTTTCTTCTCGTGGTTTTACACGTCTTTAGGAATGCCGAATGCTGATATTTTACCCTATATAACATATGTCAATATTTAGATCTGTGTATCAAAAATACATTCTGTAGTACGCAGCTCAGGGAATTATATTCATATAAATTTAGCATATACAATGTTTTGCCACCTAAATTGGTATCATCTCAGCATGATGTAACAATCCAACAACTAATGTCACATCAGAAGTATTGACAAAAAGTAATCTGTCGGGCATTGTCATGTAAAATATTAATTTTGTGTATTACATACCGAGCATCACTGGTGTAGATACTGTAATGGTAATAAAATACATGGACTTGATGCAACAGCAGCAGTATTTATTTAATTGTACGTTTTTCACATGACGCATTTTTTTAATTATTGTTATTATTTGTTTGTTTCTTTTAGCTTTTGTTCTAGTGTCGTGTTGTGAGCTATTCGTTTAATGTCCTTTTATATCTATGCAATAGATGTACACTATATCGTGTCCTCAGAAAATGGATAACCATTTGGAATCTTACTGTTTATATTAATAATCTTTTATATCTATTTTTTCTGATTAAGAACAGTAGTATACATAGATGAGTTCCTCACAACTCTTATATAATACTGTCCTCATACCGTTATTGACAATAAAGTGACAGAAAAGAAAAAAGCCATCTGACTTATCTGTATGACCAAAGTCGCCACAGACACAAGTAACAGAGAAGAATAAAATCATAAGTGGACAACAACAAAAATTCGATGGTAGTGCGGTTGTGATGAAATTATTATAGTGATGTCTGTTTCGAAATTGAGAGTAATTAAATTCTATGAAAATAATATTAAAACATATATAAGTAATAATTTTGCGCAAACGAAAACCAAATTGTAGGGGCAAAACTACGAGAAATGCAAGAAGCTTTAGTTATTTTTAGACTATTATATAACAATTAAATATTTCGATTGCCCACCTATCTTTCAAACGGAAAATACGTATATGTGTATTCCTCTAGATATCTAGAGCATGACATAGGTAGTTCATTATGAAAGAAAAAAAAGGAGTTACTGGCTCAGTTATGTGGCAGAAGTCACCATGGAGCTATACAATACAGGAATATAAATAATATATTAGAACATATAATACATTACAAAAATATTTGAGTGTAGTGCAATTACGAGTAACTTAAACGTTCGTAAATTCCTGGTCGAACTAATTAGAGATGCCTTTTACTATGATTCTCCGAGAAAAACTATAGTTTGCAATAGCACACACCTGATAAGTGGAAACACACACACAAAAATAGCGAAATAGTATGAGACCAGGCACCCAAACTCAGTACTCCTGTCCAATAACGATGGCCATTTTAATGATCAGAAAGTCAAATATACTTTTTATATTTCTGATGTCTGACAGATTAACAATATAAAACTAAATCGATAAAAATAATGGACAGGAAGGGAAGTGTTATATAATTAAAATTGACAACGGGAAACATTCAAATAACCAACAGAATTACGATAATTTAGATACATGTAGTTTTTCAATTGACTCAGCAGTTATTTACAATTTCAGTGTTAGTAACTGTACAAAATATTTTAGATCTAAATGAAAGCATTCAGCAGTCTATCAGATATTTGGCTCAATAGGCTTTCAACGTTTAATATCACTCTTGTTCTTTTCCAGGTTCGCTGTCACCATGAAGCCCATTATGGTATAGAAATGAAAACCAAACTGCACGGTATACGGAAGTAGACGAAGACATGAATAATCTCCATTCAATGATCAAATAACCAGAATCATTTACATCATTACGATACTTTTGCGTTTACGCAATGTCTTCTCTGGCACCTTCTGTGCAAGGTTTTTCAACTAATGCCACTCCTGTTAACCCTTGCGTAGAGATTCCGGATGGCCACGAAGACTTTTATCATTTAGCGCAATTGATTACGGGTTTAATTATCTACCCCATTGTGTGTTTCTTTGGTGTAATTGGTAACATACTGTCCCTGGTTGTACTATCCCATCGGGATATGGCTACCTCCACCAATGTTTACCTTTCAGCTCTGGCGGTTTCTGATACTATCAAGTTAATAAATGATATTTTTTATTTCCTGTGCGTGCTTTTGCAGAGGACTGGGAATGACGATGACAATAGGATCATTACCAACTTTTATCCATTTGCTCACTATATATTTAACATGTCAGTGTGCGTCACGGCATGGCTTACAATCTCTGTCGCATGTGAACGCTACATCGCCGTGTGTATTCCCACTAAAGCTAAAGAGATGTGTACTATAGCGAGAGCGAGGTTCGTCAGTACGTTTGTGTTTGTATTTGTGGTTATACTATCAATCCCTTATGCTCTCCGCTATAAGTCTGTTGAAACACATGCGCCGGAATTCAATACCACATGTTATTTAGTACAACTTGGGATACTTGGCATGGAAGAATTTATGGTACCATACACTTGGGTACAAAATATGTTGCGGTCGGTTATTCCATTTTTCATTTTAATTTTTTTAAGCAGTAGTATTATCAATGTGCTTCGAAAACAAAGAGTAAAGGGAAAAAAATTTTCCTCTCGAAACAGAATCACTTTGATGCTGGTAGCTGTAGTGATCTTTTTCGTGGTATGCATTATGCCTGACGCCTTGCTTTCTCTTTTCTTTGGATTTGGGTACATAGATGAAAACAATTTTAACAAAGGGATTCGAGAGATCACAGACTCTTTATTAGCCATAAATTCCGCCTTTAATTTCGTGTTGTATTGTACGATGTCAAAAATCTTTCGACAAACATTTAAGAAGATATTTTGCCAGAGAGTGATTAAGCACGAACGTCTAAAACCGAACGCAGTGAATGGTGTATCAAATGCATTAAGAGACAGTCAAAGTGGAAATAACAACAAGGACAAAAATAGAGAGACCTTTGTATGAATCCGAAACAAGGACATGTCATAAAGCGTGAATATAAAGAAGAGGACACATTTCCGAAAAGGGTTTTTTTTATTTAGTAGCATCCGAAACTACTGTTAGTATTAAAAACACATAGCAACGGCTTCCATAAATATGGTATCTAAAGTCTGTTTGAACAGAGACATAGAGAAATCAATGTTTAACATTAATATAATCAAACGTCATGCAATTTGTTGCAACCATTGATATGACAATCTTCTATACTAAAATGGTACATATTCAATTTAAATATTGCCGGAATCAATATTGCATTTATCACATGTATTTCGTTATAGATATATGTTGTTTGTGTTTCAGTGAGATATTATTTAAACGTTTCTCAGTCTAGTTTTTTTTTTCTATGAACACCTTCCAATCAACAAAGGATAACACTGTGAAGTGTACATGACTAAAAAGAGTTTCAAGTCTCTTAAAATAATTACATGTCATACATGTTTACATTTGTATTACATATTACAATTACAAAATGCACACATTTATGTAGCAGATACGAAGCTGAATTTGAGTACAAAATGATACAAAACTTTTTTTGAATTTATATGATGTTTATGCACATGTTTTAATCATTTTCCTCATAAATCAAAATGTCGATTTGAATTACGTTATGTCTTCTCGTTTCAGTGTTTCCGATTTTTCTTTTTATAGCATCGAATTTATTACACTGCAATACACCGTAAATGATTATCTACATGTAAGAGATTGGAGTTGGCCACACGAATTACGACAGGATACAATTAAGAATTAAATATTGATACCTAGTGAAAAGAAATGCAGTCACTGCTTCTGTATATATAGAAATACTAGAAAATTAGTTTAATAGTTCAAACCAAGAACAATGTCGTTTTGACTGCTACATCAAGTAAAATCTTGCTAGAATGTTAAACACCACGCTACATTGTCTTCCTGACGTATAATATAAGATTGAAACAACAGATCTCCACACTTGGATTCCAAATACCCGGTTCGTCTTGCAAGAATTTCCATGTGTTGATTTTTGTAATATACTAAGCAAATATGTTCTGTTTATTCCGATTCAAATACATATAAAAACTATCACCTGAACACTTCTACAATATGTCAAAGCTACCATTTGCATGCAGGTTCAGATGGATTTAGAGTTTAGATGCTTATTTTGCTTTGAAAACTGTATTCCAATACGTATAACATTAAATCTTGTAAAATCTTCCGTATAACGAATTTGCAATATTTATTGATCAAAACATATTAATATTAATACAGTTTGCTACCTTATATGTCCAAGATTTTATGGAAAAGATGGAAATAAAAATAATTCCAATTTAGATCTATTTTTAATTTCCTGAGACATGTGCATCTAGATTGGTGTCACCACTGATATTATATGATAAGCAAACAGAATTTGGTTCACATAAATAATTCAAAATTGCCTTGAGTCAATGCTGTGAACAATTTTATATTAAATTCAATTTAATTGAACACTTTATATCGACAGATTTCAGATAAAAAGCAACTACGTTGAATCACAATATTTCTAAAACTTTTTTGAAAACAATATTGCGAGAAATGTTTTAAAGAACATATAGACATCTGACTCAGCCGTATGACAAAAATCATCACACACAAAAAACAAACAATAACGGCATAAAAAGACAGCGCGAAAATCCAGTTGTAATGTTGTTGACTTAAGACAGTATATTGAAATAACTATAATTACTCAATCGATGTGGTTAACCGCTGTAGGTACCTACCTTCCAACTCAACGGCAGAACAATACACCGATCCACTTTCGTCGATTATCAAGCACTTTAGCGCAAAATACGTCTATGATGTTGGACAGGTCGGACATTTGATTATGACGCCAAAAGCATAACAATCAAAAGTCCGCTAATTTTCGCTGTCTGTGCTGAAAAGTGGATCGGTGTATTAAAGGACATACATTTCAAAATATATAAATCATACCCCATATATATCAATGTCTATAAACAGTTATTTTATTATGCAACATAGCGTGTAATTTAAATCAAATATATTTTTATATTATTTGCATTGCTTATATGATTTGCGTATCAAAATTATATAAAAGCTTCCTATCAACACATCATTCAACTGAAATTATGCACTTTATCGCTTATCAAATCATCTATATGAAAATAAGAATCCGATCTACTGATCCTATTTTTTTTTCACTGCAGATAATCAACGATGATTTTTATTAAATGATTTTATCTTTAAACTCTAGAGTTAATTAAGTTTCTTTAAACATCTTGTTAAACATTATACTGGGCCGAGTTATTAAACACAGAAGTTTCATCATATACTGAGCATTATTGTCTAGTATTGTTTTGGTGCAGTTTATCCTATTTTCTTATCGTTCAGTTTATTGCTGAACTACACGATTATATAAGATATTACTGCATCTTTCATTACGATCACTTGTATTTAGCAAACAACAGCCAGACTTGGTCACGTCCTTATATTTCTACTAGTTTGTTATTTCCAATGATATATAAATATTTTTCATGAGTTTATAATTAATGTGTTAACAGCATATTTTGACTTTTTGGCTGCTGATGCATTTTCGATACAAAATCATGGTTAGCAAGGTATTTATTTTTGAGAAGAGTAATACTCGCAAATATGCACGAAACTGAAGTCTCGACTATAAAAAAAATTGGTTTACATCGTATGACAATAATTGATATGATATACTGATAATTAGTGTTTAATTGTCTATGGATGGTGAAAACATTTAGGTCATTTGATTTCTTAAACTGGTGTCTATTGTAATGTATAAAGTTTACAGTACAACTTAGAGGATGCTTTGTCTATTTAAGATACTATTAGATCATCGCACCTAGGATATACACCATGTAATTCTGTACATTATTGGTCATAATGTTCAAATTCATTGCAGAACTGCTAATAAAATATAAACAAACATATTATTGGAGTTCAGATATATTTTCATTGCTCGATGTATATCATACTCAATATTAAAGATGGTAATCGAAGATTGGTGTTGGTTTATTTAAAAGAGACTTTACACTCTTTCCGCGTTTTCGTAGTCTTTATGTTACATAGCTGATTTAATTAATCCCTCCACTTTCAGAAACTTTTAATAGTATATATGACATCGATAATTTGGTTGGAGTTTTGTCGAATCTCAAACGACGTTGTCACATTACGTGTATACATGTATATACAGATAATTGTTCACCTGCGTTTCCAACACCGGAATTTTATGCAGGCAGCATTTCTTGCCTTGAATGGGTAATTTGACTTCGTGTTCCTGTCTCCTTCTTATGTTCATGCGTGTATATTTATGTATTTACCTCCTCGATTTGAAAGGTTATTGCAGGACTTTTGCGACGGGTGTTGTATGCAACCAGGGACGCTTACTCCTCTCTGGCACCTGGTCTTACCTCGATTTTATTTGGGTTCGCATTTGTCTGAATATGACACTAAGCACGGTATTGTCCCCTTTATTCCATGGACTATGAGATATGGTTTACCCTTCGGTACTTCTTCGTTTTTTACTTTGTGGTGAGGAATATTAGCTAAGTATGTAAAATGCAATGGGATGGTGCAACGTTTTTCGTCCTATCAGCCCCTAATCTGGGTATAAAATTGGACTTACATACTCTATTTTCATCATTAAGATGGAATGTAGAATCAATATTCTTCCTGGGAAAATCTTTCCTATCGCAAATTTCATAATAATAAGCACATCACGAATAACAGAGCTGTACGCCATACACACTAATTAACATAATACTAAGCATTCCCTGTACGTGTGCGGGAAGGAAAGCTATCATTGGTCGCTAACATCCCACACTATGTATAAATGAAATAAATGTAGGAGTACAAATAGGTCAAGACATACTTATACATACATATATCAGCATATGATTTTGTAAATGCCTTTGGATAAAATCCCTCCACATTTAAGTTAGAAAAATAATTAATTGATTTTGCAATGTTGTTAGAAAAGGATACAGTAGTATATAATCAAAACTATTTATACTGTGACAATGCTTCCAGGTTGTACTGGATACGACTTAATATATCAACAAATTCAAATGTTATTCTCTGTTAATGTTTTAAAAGCCGGCGTGGCCTAGTGGTATCGCGTCGGACTCCTGATCGGGAGGCCGGGGTTCGAGTCCCGCTCTGGTCATGCCGGTGTCATGTCTTTCGGATGAGACAGTAAAAACCGAGGCCCCGTGTCGTGGTATGCATGGCACGTTAAAGATCCCTCACTGCTTAGGGTGGGTCCGTTGCAAAGGTCAAAATTTGTATGCTCCGCATCAGGCAGATGCCGTCACCATATACGTGAAATATTCGTGGTGTGACGTAAAACAAAAATCAATCAATCAATCAATAATGTTTTAAATGTAATTGAAGTTTAAAGAATCGGCGATGACAGAAACTGGCCATGCAATATTTGCGTTTTGATAATATACAACAAAATTGTAAACAAATATGTTTTAGAGAGTACCAAACTACCAGCAGAAAATATCCGATCTTCGACATCATATTCAATATTGATTATGCTGCCTAAGATATATAACTTAGTACTCTTTAAAATCAGGACTCGATATTGCTTATGCTGCCTAAGATATATTAAATCTGGCCTTCATAGATATTGCGAAACAGTATATTCCAGAAATGGAATTAATCAAATGTGGATCCTTAAAAATTCAAAAGAGTTGTTAGAACATCTAAAATCAAAAAGTTTTACTAAAATTCACTCCATCAAGTCTTTTGACTTTTCGACTCTGTACACAACGATCCCTCATCAGAAATTAAAAGACAGATTAGCGGAAATTATTCAAAATGCATTTACTAGTAAAAACGGAAGCCGCAAATTCAAATATATAGTAATAGGCCACGATAAAACTTACTTTGTTAGGGAAAATTCTGATTACAAAAATAAATACACTGAAACAGCTGTCATTCAGATGTTGAACTTTCTTATCGATAACATTTTTGTGGTGTTTGGAGGTAAGGTTTTTCAACAAATTGTCGGCATTCCAATGGGCACTAACTGTGCTCCGCTTCTGGCTGACATATTCCTTTATTCATACGAAGCTGAGTTCATTCAGTCTTTGCTTTCGCAAGGAAAAAAACAATTGGCTCTTGGCTTCGATTTTACTTACAGATATATAGATGACTTGCTTTCAATTAATAATCCTTCATTCGCGGATTACCTTAGCATCATCTATCCAAGTGAACTGGAGGTCAAAGAAACCACAGAAACTAGTAATTCTACTTCGTATTTAGATATTATGTTGTCTTTCGACATTAATGGTCAATTGAACACCTCACTCTATGACAAACGTGACGATTTCAATTTCGCTATCACAAACTTTCCTTTCATAAGTAGCAACATTCCATCATCGCCCGCATACGGCGTATTCATATCTCAGTTAATACGTTATTCCAGAGCATGTTCAAATTACAATGACTTTGTTCTGAGGGCTAGGCGACTTTCAGTTAAGCTGCTCAACCAGGGTTATATATGTGCTAGACTAGCATCGTCACTGAGGAAGTTCTACGGTCGTTACGAGACTCTTATTACTCCATATGATATCTCGTTATCCAGACTTTTAAATGATATTCTGGACTGAGACCGATTCCGATCACTTTACACAGATTTGACACCTTCTATACCAGAAGGTTACCTACTTCGACTTCTCCATATATAGATACATATGGAATTCACACGATTTGACTCTTTCTACGGGGTATATGTGACGGGTGTTGCTAGCAAGCAGGAGATGCTCACTCTCCCCGGGCACCTGATCTCACTCCATCACAGGGGTTCACATATGCTCTTCAAGTAGACATATTTTGTTATTTTCCATTTGTTTTTCATTTTCACTGATTTTGTATGTCCTATGGTTTCATGATTTTTGGATTTGTGGTTTGGATTTATCCATCATCTTTACATATATATAACTTAGTACTCTTTAAAATCAGGACCAGCGAGACCAATTCAGTACTTAAGCTCACTGTATGACGACCCTGAAGAATAGCAAATACTGTTAAACGCACTTTCGAGGAAACATACCGCATCAAAATTACATCTATATTTTTACAACCGGTATAAACTGCATTTCCAAGAAAGACTTTATAGCAAACTTGAAACAATATTTGGCATTGGGTTACAATCTCATATCCAAGAAGGATTTTATTACGTATATAAATCATAGCGAATTATTTTTGTATGTCGAATTCGCGAATTATTTCAATCACTTCGAAATGGAATCGTCTTATATTAAAACTTTATATCTATGGTGGAAACATTAAGATCCACTCTAGAATGATATCCTACCCGGGACGCATAATCACAGCATGTTAAAATGATAAAAACCGACCAAGATAAGTGGCGCGTGTTCATATAAAGATATAAATAAACAATATAATACATATATAATATAAATAATATATAAATTCAAAATTATTATAAAGAGGAAACACGGCACAAAATGTTTAACACCCTCATTATTAGGTGTAGATTGTTAGATTGTTCTTTACTTTATCTTCGTAGACCTCAAAATATTAATAAACACATGTGAATGCAGAAGGCAGAATAACCTTATTTGTATCTGTATTTCATGCCAGATCAATCGAATCTAAGAATATTGCTACAGGTTTAATTATGACTGCGAAAATGACATGTCTGTTATTATAACTGCGTAAGTTTGGTATCTCTTCTTTAATCTTTCAAACATAACAGCTTTAGTGTCAAAGAATCCATATCTCAAAAGTTCAGAATGTACTTGACGTTCACCGAGGACGAATCACGTTGTATTCGAGTGTTACGCTCGCAGCTTTGTCAGGAGGTACATCGGTCGGACACCACAGTGGAAAATGGATTTTCATGGTGTGTCCTTAAAAATGGTACTTATCATGGTCTATACAGCTGTAAGAAAAAAGAGGAGTTACTGGCTCAGTTATGTGGCAGAAGTCACCATAGAGCTATACAGTACATGAATATAAATAATATACTAGAACATATATAACATTACAAAAATATTTGATTGTAGTGCAATTACGATACCGACTTAGGACGGTCATTTAATTTGACAAAAGCCAAACAAATGGTGTGGTTAACCGGTTTACGGGCCCACCTTCCCACTCACCGTAACAGCAGAACAATCAAAGGACTTACATTTAAAAATTTATAAATAATCCTCCATGTAAAGAACAAGGGTCAACAGGTATCGCATATTGAGAGGTCATAAAAATATAAACACGTAAGGTATTGTAAAATACATAATGGTATAAAAATATATGCGACATCAACATGATAAACCGTGTAAATAGAGAATGGCTTCAAATGGAAGGATAACCTTTGATGGACAGGTGTACCTTGCAGACGGAATTTACCTTTTATCTATTTTGTACCATATAAACCTGATATAAGGCACATTGTCACCGGCCTTTAATGCTTGAAGAAAGACTTAATCATGAATTTTACATGGTAGTTATTAATCGATTAAACGAAAAATTAAATTTTTCTCATTTCATAATGACAGAATTATCTTGATGCATCATTGATGAAACATATGTGCCTATGCCGGTAGCGTGGTGGGATAAATATGATAGGTCGTTTTGGTGTTCCACTTGTGATCTGTATATGCCATGCTGATACAGTAGAAATGGAAGCTTCGTGTTATGGTAGACGTCAATCGACAAAAGATCCCTAAATGCCCCAGTATGCCCGTTTCAATGTCACCTCTATGAACATCTATATTCATTTTATAATTTTTCTCGACAGTCAGACACTAGATGAAATTTCGCTACATTTTTAAACATTCATTAATCAGTATATAATTAACGGTATTTGTCACGTTCTCATAAAGATAAAGTATGATGAAAACCATATTTAAAAATATCATAATAATAAATTTATTAAATGGTCAAAAGCTCAGACCACTGAATCGTGGCAACAGGTAACAGAAACGGGATATTTATATCTTTATTGTGTAAACCAATATAGATTAAACAGATTGATTACGACCAAATGAAATAGTTTTGCAAGATTCGATTCTTATGACCACACCGATTTTCAGTTTTAAAAATTCTTATTTGTCCATTATTCCATGGACTTTGATATGTGGTTAACCTTTCGGTACTTCTTTGTTTACTTATACGGGAAACTCTTATTTTTCAAAGAAAACCTGAAACTTTCTGTAATTGAAATATCATTTAATTAAAGCCAATTTCCCATAGACTTCTCTGGTGGAAAATACGAAAGTAACTTAAGCAATGTCACAAAGCACCAGAAATAAAGCATTATCTGGATATTCGGTGTTCAGAAAGATTTTTCCTGGATTCATTAGCTTGTTAATCACGTTGAAATTTCCATTGTAAAATCCGCAAATGTCATGCAATTATTCTGTGAATACCACAACAACTTTAAGTACATCATTCATGTGCCTCTTCATCTGTCGTGCACTTGCAAATCATGGCATTCATAACTTTCTGTAGCTGATGTCAGACGAATAAACTCACGAACACCATGACATATGGGGACATTGTTTTGATACTCTAGAGACATTATGAAAACACCACGCATATGCGGTATTTCACTTTCAAAACACGTTAGGGAATATTCAAACGAGTACATCTTAATCTTATAATCAAATTGAATATATGGTTGTCGTTTTATATGGCATAAGGTGTGTTGAGCATGACATGATAAATCTCCGAATTGGTAGGACGGTCTGAAAGTTACATTGAATAGTATGCGTACTGTGTCATTTCAGAACATTTGACTAAAGATGACCTTTTTCACAGCTCTGTTCTGAGTTGTATCTTTTATTATGTTACTTTGTTGATATATTTGTTCTGCAAAATATTTCGCTCTTGTTCAGTTTCTGACTTATAATGCATCGCTGAAAAGGATTAATTTGTCGAAATGTACATCTACTGCACCGAACTAATATTGATATATAGATTTATACAGTTATGTTAAAACTATGTGAATTTCTTCATTGCATTATTTCCACAATTTGCCAATTATCACTGATTGGTAATGACTCGGTCCAAAATTTTAAAATTCATGATAATTTGTTGAATATCGCATCTGCTGCAAAAGATATTTTTTATTATCTCAAGTATTGAGAAATCTTATGATCCTTGTTCTCTGTATGCAGGATAATTTTTTGCATGTGCGTCCTTTGATGGTCCTTTGATTGCTCTTGCGGTCAGTGGGAAGGAGGGAGTCCGCAAACAGGGTACCACACTAAGTGAGTGACGTTGGTTTCTTTAATTGACCGGCCTAAGTCGGTATCTTAACTGCATTACAATCGAATTTTTCGTAATGTCGTTGTGTTTATTTGAAAATAATCATATTTTATGTGCATGTCCCAGGTTTTTGTGTCATACAGCTTGCTCATATATCTTCAGTCTTCTCTTTTCTATACGTTTTAATGTTTTGTTATAATTACAGAAACATTTCTGCCAGTATTAACTTAAATGTACCAGATGGACACATTCACAAAGTTGTCTTCACGTCCAAAATATTTCACTAATTTGTAACATAAATTTGTCACCAAACTGAAAGAATAGTAAGAGCCAATAAAACTATTTAACCCATAGCTATGCATGAGGGAAATACTGGTTAGTTATTAAATAATTTACAAACTTTCACATAAAGTTTTGGCGTATATATCTATCGTTATTACCCCATAAAAGAAGACTCATCTTCAAATACTCTCGGAGACCACCAGCAGTGGTATCATTCCGGCTTACTCTATACAATAACTACATACATTAATAAATGACGGATCTTGTTGAAATCTACTTCAGAGGAGACATAGACCTGAACCTAGTTTCCTCTGTTTGAGCTCGCTTCCAGACCGACAGTGCATTGTTTTTTGTTTTGTTTTGTTTTGGATTTTTGTTTTTTTGCGACACTTGTTGACCTTTTATCTCTATATGGAAAAATACTCAGTATTTATATTTTTAAATGTGTGTCCTTTGATTTATTCTGCTGTTGCAGTTAGTGGGAAGGTGGGCCCGTAAAGCGGTTAGCCACGCCAATTGATTGACAATTGTCATATCAAATGGTCGTCCTATGTCGGTATCGTAACAGCAGTAAAAATCAAATATTTTTGTGATTTCCTTATGTATTTTTCGTACCATTACATTAAATACTGTATATTTCCGTGGTGACTACTGTCATACGGCTGAGTGAGAAACTTTTTTCCTTTACAGTTTTACAATATATTTCGCTTGGTGCTTTACATAGCTCCAAAATTCTGTGCAATGCATCAGTCATATGCTATCACTATATATTTGAAGTAATCTTGATCTGACATAAAATAGAGGACAAATAAACAAAGTATGGACGGTCATTTAGTTGAAGAAAAGCATGTTACCATCGCATGATTACACATTTCATATCTAATTGTCTATTAACATCATTCAGTGTGTAACAGGCATGGTACAAAATTGAAACCGGACCCGGCAATTGAATCCAGAACCATCCGCTATCAAAGCGTACGCTCTTACCATTGAGCTCTCTGGGTTGATACCCATCCGTCACATCCCCCCCCCCCCTGCCAGAGGTTTCCAAACGTGGAAAAACGAGAGAAAATTTGCCCTGGTTCTTGTTCTGGTTCTCACATGAGAGTCATTCTCACATACGGCACCAAATTCTGTAACAGGCAGGGTGAAAAATAGTGGCCGGGACCCCGGAATCGAACCCAGAACCTTCCGCTATAAAGGCGATGCTCTCACAAGTGATTTGCATGATGCCTATATACTCTGTCTCTTGAATTTCATTTTATTATTCAATATTGTTGGCCCCATCGTTAGACTTAATGCACTGTACCATACTTTAATCCTCCTTTCTACGAATCTTTAGATATCATATCGTTTTGTAAAGGAGTTTGACACTAACCGAGAAAAAATGTTATCCCTGGGGTTTACAATTACATGTATCTAATGATTTTCTTAAGAAGTCCTAACTAGCAATTCTATTTTTGCCAGTGTTCTCCTAAGCAGTCATTTACTATAACTAAATTCTAGGATATTGATGATTGGGTCAGTGTCTGAATTAGCAATTCCATAAAATTCATTTTAATAAAAAGAAAAAGATTCCTTATGGATACTGAAGATACTAGATATTAAGTCTATAGATATAGACATAATAGTACATGTGGTATCGACTTTGCTTTGATGAAATATTACGTAATAATATGAGTTAAAGGCATGATCACCTTTCTACTTTATTGAATGACAAATAAAGATAGAATGTTTATATAGTCCTTCGTTTTTAACACATTGTAAATACAGGTATACATGCAATAGAGTGATTGAGCGTAACACAGTAACAGAATATAAACATTCAGCCTTTCATTATGATATGAATCGAGACATATATCTAAAGAAAGTGTTAAATCGAACATTTCAGGGAAGTTTTTCTGTGGTGCTCTATGTCCACTTCTAGAGATAAAATATTGTAAACGTTATCCTAAGCAAATTACTTCAAAGTCCTATGAGTCGCTGTATATACGGTGATGATGTGAATAAGTCAGCTACTGAACTAAAGAGAAACCAGCTACATTATATTGATAAGTAATAGATTAGTAAACGTGCACCATAGTAGAGCAATCATGCAAATTGAAACCCTTGCTTTTGGGTCTTTGCAGGGCCGGTTGATGCTGAGATGGCGTTATCCATAGTACTGTATTAAACCGAGCTGAACGCAAAATGTTTTGCACAGGTTGATATAAAAACATTAAAGACACCATTTATACTTGACTTTTATGACAGACATTGCTAATAAACAGAATATGCTTACTCTCCTCTGACAACTGATCTAACTATCTGCGGAATCAATTATGCTCCTAAGTAGGTGTGCTTTAGATTGTTTTCTATTTGTATTTCCTTTTGATTAATTTTGTATTCCCTTTGTTTATGAAATTTGGACTGGAGAGATAATTTTGTATTCCCCTTCATGGTCATGAATTTTTGACTAGTGAGTTCATTTTATCCGTCATCTTTTGATAACAGCGATTATTTGTTTATAATGACCCTCTTATTATACATGATGACCCTCATATTATCAGCAGTGTTCACATATACGTATCTACATTAATGTGATGATCAACGTCAGTAATAATCGTTCTGTATCGAACATATGGCAAGTAGGAGTGCCTTGCCACCTTATTATTAAATATAGAACGGTTATTAATCATCGTGACGCTCGAAAAAGCATTTCAATGTGGACATTCATGGAACTTGGGAAATCGATGGTAACACCTGACACCTTCCTGGAGGAAAGTAATGTCTCCTATCTACAGACAACACACTGTACTGTAATACTGTTGTTATGGGAAGGAATCATACCACATATTTATTTCCTGATATGATCATCAGTGCATATTGTTGTGTGTACTGTAATACTGTTGTTATTGGAAGGAATCTTACCCCATCCTTTGTTGTCGTTTGATCTGATTTATATATAAATATTTGAAATTCCATAGAATTCCCTAGTTTTTTTCCTTGTACTTTCGATTTCCCGTTTTATTTTCAAAGAGGCAGTATGGGACATGGTATATTTTAACATTAAGAAGTAAATGAGTATATAGCGCTATGCAACAGTTTAAAGTTTCAAGAAAATGAAAGCCCCTTTCAGCGAAAATGAAAGGGCTTCTTCAGTCGGATTATGGACTATTCTTTTTATGTCCTCTTTTCGCTAAATGTTACTTTTGGCAAATTGGCGATCAATTTGTATTTAAGCAATTATATAACTCCCAGAGAGGCTATCAGGATCATTTGTATGATTTTTACAACAGTTGTCATGGTAACCAGCAAAATGTCTTACAGTTGGAGTTTTAATGATCAGTTTATTAGATTAAGTGATGGCTAACAAGGGTGCTAAAATTGCGACTTTCATAAAGCATGCCTCGGGGTAACTGTATTTCAGATCAATAATGTTTCTTGTTTCCTCCAAGTTGAGATGTGCACATTATTGCTAATAATAATTATTCTCTTTTATATCTGGGATATCAGAGACCCACTTTAATTGGCATGATGCGATTCCTATGCGCTTGGCGAACGGTAGTGGCATTATAGGTTCGCATTCCAGCATCGCATAACTTTATGTAAAGTATTTGTTCACCTTTATTTTCATGTCGAGATTGAGTGACCAAAAAATAAAACGTCGAGTGCGACATAAAACCTCAATAAAGAAATAATCCATTTTAAAATAAATTTTTCTGTCAATGTCGCCCGTAAGTTTAAGAAAAATGGAAGCTGAAAAATGGCTTTATAGATATAAAAATGTTGGTATCTCAATCCTGATTCCTGATTTATAACTTTGCCCCCCCCCCTTTTTTTCGGTAAAGCCTATAGTCATTTTATGAAAATAAAATTGCCAGAAATTTAGAGAAGGCTTAATTTTATTTCCATCTTCGTAATGTGGTGTGAAAGATGGTGTTTACCATAGAATTCAATAAATTGACCCCCTTTTTCAACGGACAAAATGTGTGTAATAAATTATGATGCTACTCTCCTTCCTTCTCATGTACGTGTACCTCTTGTAGCCTTTTGTAATTTGAACATAAACTTATCATTACCAGGCGCGGATCCAGAAGTCTTGTCGAAAGGGGGTCCACCCCAAATGAATTTTCTGAGAGAGATCAACCAATATTTTTATTTTAGAATAACTAATTTTACATCGTAAATATATACCGAATCTCAGGGTAGATCCAGATCCTCCGTCCATCCCTCTGGATCCGTGCATGAATACTGCATTTGTACAATTTGCATTGGGGAGACGTATGTCTCAAAACAAATTAACTGGAAATTTTATTGATGTGTGAATCGCAGTTTCATATTGTGCATTCCACAGCATTATCCTACGTATAATCTATTTTGCGCAATTACTGCACAATAAAGCGCATTTTATTGCTGAATCTTATGTTGTATTATGCATATATAACAATAAAATTTAAAACTCTTGTGTATATATTACATCTTGATCAATGTAATAATATGTTATAGCCTCTTTATTATCATTCAGGATGTCATATATACATTAAATTTTCAATTAAAATAAATTAATTTTCATGGAAGTTTTTTTTTACCCGTAGATGACCTTGACATATACGATCCTCGGTTTCAGTGGTTGGTTACAAAATGATACATCGTTAACTGAACTTTCAGGGGAATGTATGGTGCTACAGCATGCTTTACCTACATATATATATCTAAATGCTTTGGCAAATCCAGATGCGCAGACCTTAATATTGGCAAATGTTTTACTTTAATTGATTGATTGGTGTTTTACGTTGCTTTCAACAATATTTACTTATATCGCGACATGGAAGCAGGAGGTAACCGTCCTCTTTGTACATAGTGGAGCAATCCGGGAATCGATCCTGGTCGTCTTCACCGCAAGTCAAGCGCTTGATTTATCACCATCCTACATACATTTCTTTAACAACTTTATTGTATCTTATGTTACGACGTTGTATCGCCAGGATATTTTATAATATTTTAGTCAAAGGGCATCGTGTGAACCCCCGTCTCATCTCTCCTTCTCTCGTTTGAAGAACGAGAGAAGGAGAGATGAGACGGGGGTTCACACGATGGTCAAAGGGAAAACATAAGAGTTTTCAAACTTTGTTTGATCCCTTTCTATCCATATTTTCATTCTGGTAACTTGTAGATTAATGAATACACTGATATACAAACTGTTCTATATTTTTGGGATTTTATTCTATGATCTTAAAGCCGGTGTATCCCAGTGGATGAGGTGCTCGGCTCTTGACCGGAAGGACAGGGTTCGAATCCCGTCATGGGTGCACCGGTGTCCTGTATTTCGGATGAGACAGTAACAACCGAAGCCCCGTGTCGCGTTAGGCATGTCACATAAAAGATTTCTCACTACCTAGGGAGGGTCCGTTGCAAAGTCATAAATTTCTATGTGATGCATCAGGCAGATGATTTCACCATATGCGTGAAATATTCGCGGAGTGACGTAAAACAATAATCAATAAATCAATCTATGATCTTAACTCAACTCTCTGAATTGTGTATTTATAGTATGGTAACACTTTGTGTTTATATTTTCATTTTACGTCGGGTACTTGTCTTTACTCAACTTAGAATTTCAGCGTACTATTCCATCCCTCAGCCGGGTGCAGGCGTTATGTCTAATGCCATTGAAAGAGAAAACAACATGACATGCTATGTCTCAGCAATACTCGGGCGTTATTTCCAATGTCATTGAAAGAGAAAACAGCATGACATGTCATGTCATAGCAATACTCTGACGTTATGTCCAATGCCATTGAAATAGAAAACAACATGACATGTCATGTCTTGGCAATACTCTGGCGTTATGTCCAATGTCATTGAAAGATAAAACAACACGACCTGTCATTTCTTAGCAATACTTTGGTGCGCGACCCTCCGATCGACTAGAGGCCAAATTTGACAACCATTAGCATACACGACCCTGGACATGATGAGGAGGAGAGTGTTTGCCTTAAGACATGTAAAATTACAGATTTCCTATGGAGGTTTCAATTCTGTCAATCATATTAATTTGTAATGCATAATTATTTTGTTTACTCGTGCATGTACAGTTGACTGACAATGCACATGGGTACATGACTACAAATGTCAACCTCACACAATACAAAAGTACGGTGTAATTTGGGTAAATTTATTAAGGAAGATTTCGATATGAGAAAAAAACACACTTAAAATTAACATCATGCCTGTTCAGTACTACTCATGTAACTTTACTTTGATATTTATATATTTGTCTATTGTATTTGTGGATCTATAAGCAGTACTGTATTTGATCAATAAACTATAGTACACTATGTATATATGCAGTTGTTAATAAAATACAACAGGAACTTAAGGGACACATTATTTACCTTAGCGGTTTGACCCGGTGTTATATAGTAGTTTTTCCCCCATAGTAGTTTTTCCCCCCGGAAAAATGGCTATATAGTAGTTTTCCACCATGGCGGAAAACTACTATATAGTAGTCTTTCCTCCATAGTAGTTTTTCCCCCTTACGTAACGGTTTGGAAATTATACACGTTCGTTCTGTATTAGTCAGATAACATTTGAAATACAAATGTACTATAGTAATAGCCTGTGGATCAAACCGATGGTGTTATGGTTAATGTGTTTCTAAATACTGTTAAGTGTTTTGTTTGTGCCTGTATGTGTTTATTTATTTTTTGTTTTATTTACAAGTCTTTCTTTTTATATATTTACCATAGTATGCTATTTTCTTCTATTATTTCATTGTAAAAATTGTCGTTTACTTGCGTATAGATGTCAATCATGACGTCAGGCTGTGACTCAAGATTCGATCCCAGGCAACTTTTCGTAATACAACATAAGTAAAATATGAATTTATCAATCAAAATGTTCCAATGACAAATATAAGAATTGAACGTGCAAGAATTCCTTGAACATTCAATTCCTAAATAAATTAAGACTGATGCATTTTATGTATCACAATATCGCTCATCATGTACAGAGTACATGATAAACATGAAAATAACAGAAGGGAATTCCACCCAGGTGTCCACGATTGGCAATCTACGACAAGGCTTGTCTAGTCGCAGATGTTGTAAATGATGATCACAAGAATGCGATTTCCTTGTCCCTTAGGCAAAGTATGAAAGGTGTCATCTAAAAGTATCTATATGCTAAGTTTCAAAGCTCTACACCCTTTTGTGTAGAATATATAGTCAAGGTTAAAGTTTTTGAAAAGTAGGTCACACTTCAAGGTCAAGGTCATTAGGTCAAAAGGTCCCAAATTAAAGATCTTATTACAAGTAATCTATATATGAAGTTCAAAATCCCTTCTCCTTTTGGTACAAAAGATACAGACAAAGTTTAAGTTTTTGAAAACGTAGAGCACCAAGGTCAAAGTCACTAGTTAAAAAAATCATGGTCCCAAATAAAAGGTCATCACAAGAAAACTATATGTGGATTTTCAAAGCCTTGTACCTCTTGGTACAAACGATATAGTCAAGGTTTTTGTCACAGGCTAAGAGTCACAGACAGGCCAAAAACTAGATGCCCCCGAATTTCATTCCGGGGGCATAAAAACGAACTTGTTTTTCTTTTTTCCATTTGTATATAGAGATTTCTTGGATTAAATAAAGATATCTCGAAAGAAATTCTAGTATATAAATCCCTGTTCTAAATATATACATTTGTATTTGGAAAAGAGATTAAAATTGAAGACATTTCTACTTAAGAAAATGAGATATCTCTAAATTTATTGGATATATCTCCTTATAAAAAATTGAGATATCTCTATTTTAAATAGAAATCTATTTATTTTAACAATGTAACAAGCTGGATTTACTTACATGTATGTGTGAAAAGAAAATCCGGAATTTCACATTGGGGGGAAAATCCACTATATAGTAGTTTTTCCCCGGGGGAAAAATGGCTATAAGAGGGGGGAAAAATGGCTATATAGCCAAATTTCCCCCGGGGGAAAAACTACTATATAGCCATTTTTCCGGGGGAAAAACTACTATATAGCCATTTTTCCGGGCGGAAAAATTGCTAGGGGGAAAAACTATATAACACCGGTTCGATATTTGTTAAATGTATATAAGTTCTTATGTTTGTTTACTGTAATTAACTGAATGATTGAGTTTTGTGTAACGTCATTCCATGATAATTTCACGTATATGGTGACAGCATCTGCCTGATGCGGGGCATACAAATTTTGACCTTTGCAACGGACTCACCCAAAGCAGTGAGGGATCTTTAACGTGTCATACAAACCACGACACGGGGCCTCGGTTTTTACTGTCTAATCCGAAAGACAGGACACCGGCATGACCAGAGCGGGACTCGAACCCCGACCGCCCGATCAGGAGATGAGCGCGATACTATTAGACCACGCCGGCTTAATTAAATTTGTTGATTGAACGGTAAAACAAAACCATGAGTATTTCCTCCCATACTACGTCCAGATGCTGAATATTTACGACGCTCGGTCATGTGACCGCATCAAAATACATGTAAGTACTACAGATGGAGAGCTCTAGCCGCTAAACTTGTTAATTCATTTACATGTATTTCTTATTTGTTCCTTTTTTCCTTTCTTTCTTTCTTCTTCTTCTTTTTATGTAATCTCCGAGTCGATATGATTCTTCCTTCTTCCTCGTTTTCTAGGACCTTCAAAAAAAAAAAAAATCTTCGTGTAACACGGAAGTTTGTTTTCGTTATAATGTGCATGCCAGAAAAGATAATGATTTGCCATGTTTAGAAAATTTAAGCTGACTCTTTTAATTCTGATGATTGTCGTCATATTATTAGATCTTTGCTGCATCTGGAATGACACTTTTAGTATCAACGGAAAAGTCTTAACATTAACATAGGCAACGTTTCCCCAATGTAGGTTCGTGAATTCTGTTCAAAAGTAAGAGATTGTTAGATATTTATGTTATCTACATATATACGGTAGAAGTAGGACATAGACATGAAAAGCGAGGCAACTCAGATACATTCAGAAGCGTAAGAAAACATCTGATAACGCATTTACGTACATGTAGGCGCGTATTAAAGCGCCCACTCTTTCATTATCTATCGAAATATTCGTTTGACCGGAAGCAAAAATTATGTAATCAATTAAAACAGATGGAATCATTTCCAATTTCCAATACTTTTCTTTGTCTGAAACATGTAAATTAAGAGATTTTCAAATGGTCTTGTGCGGACTTAAAAATGGCCAGTTTATATTGTTAAATTACTGAAATGAGTGCAATATACATATAATGCGGTGAAATGGTGCAAACATGAATAGTGTCCAGCTTGTGTTGAAGCATTGAGTGTGACGGATTTTTAGCCGAACCACCGCAACCCCCTCCCCCCCCCCTCCCCGAACCAACCGGAATATATATTTGTGAATATCAAGTTATAGAAAGGAGGAGAGCACACTGTTATAGTTTTATCAATTCTGTTCATGAAAGTGAGCCGACGGGAGGTGCCTACTCATACTGTACGTCTAATCTTATTGTTTTCTGATGATCCATGTTTCCATTGATCATATAATCATATTACAGTATTATCCTTACCCCATGTGAAATCCATGTGTAACTGACCATAGACTACAGGTTTTTCTTTAGCATATTGTTTCCTTTGTAAATCAAAACTTGAAATTATTTCAAAAACACCCCCCCCCCCCAACCCCCCCCCCCCAAAAAAAAAGCTGGTATTTTTTTTCCTGAAATTTATGTATGCTTCTGAAATTTATGTATGTTGTTATATTAAAATAGAGCTGTCATTTTCTCCTCTCTCCTCTGCAGAAAAAACCCCTAAATGCATACGCCAATCTCAAAATATTTTGACCCCTATGACCTCCTTTTCTCTTTTTATTTATTTATTTTTTTTCAACTCTTCTGTACTAGAAGACAAGTTCAAATTACTACAAATAGTATCATAACAAAAAATAGATTGAGGAAGATGTCAACATCAATTTTTTGGGACTGTGCGTGGTACATAAAACAATCGAGGAAACTGAAGTCTATGGTCGACTAAGGGTGTCGTAGACTTCTTTTCTGTTTCTATATTGGTTATTTGCATGTTTCTATTCTTAGACGGAATTTATCATACAACCGTCGAATTTATCATACTGCCACCGAATTTCGAAATAATAATGGGTATAGGGGTTCTGTACATGAATATGCACACAGATATATACTGTACAATTTCAAACTATGTAATTAGAATATTTTTGCTTTTTATATAAATAATTGGGCATTAGAGTTATAATCAACTTTCTCAAGTCCCTCTATTTTATTTTCAATTTTTCAGTATCGAGAGGATTTGTATTTATTGAGAAAGAGGAACGCAGGGACTTGTAGAATCTGCTTTGTCCACAGGTACTGCGTTACATGAAGAGTGTTTTTTAAACTACCCCCCCCCCCCCTTGCCTTTATATCGTCTCGTTCCCCTTTCGGGAACCACACGATATATGGGGGGATAACTTCTAAAAAGGCACTCTTCATGTAACACAGTGTCTGATTTTGTTTTTGGGTTAGTTAGTTTGTTTGTTTTATGGGGGGTTTGGTTTGTTTTGGTTTGGTATTGTCTTGTTTGCTAAGGTTTCAATTTTGAGGTTTTCAATTCTAGTTTACTTTATGTGTGTGTGGGTTTGCTTTTGTGTGTGTGTGTAGGTGTGTGTGTTTGTTTGCGTGTTTGTGTGTGTGTTGTTTTATTTTTTGTTTGGGGGGGGGGGGTTGTTTTTGTTTTTTGGTTATTTTTGGTTTGTTTGATTGGTTGTTTTTTTATTTTTTGTATGTTTTTTTTTCTTATGTATTTGTTGGGTTTTTTTTGGGGGGGGGGGGTGTTTTTGTTTTATGTTGTTTTTTTTTTTTTTATTTTGGTTTTTTTTTTGGGGGGGGGGGCTTTTCCTTTTCGTAATCACTCCATATCATGTATCATTTTATGTACGGTCTATTCTATAGTAGAGGCATATAGATAGATAGATAGATAGATAGATAGATAGATAGATAGATAGATAGATAGATAGATAGAAATGATAAAGACTATATGAGATTTTATTTAAGCTGTATAAAAACACAATATGGCTAAGTTTTGTGGCTAAACGTTGTACAATACCGTTTCTCGAGTTATCCTTCATGTTATTGAACACACTTTTAAAATATAGCCTATACCAATGATCCCCATGGGGAGCCTCTCATGTTACAAAAAGTTCCTAAACACAAAATGGCGTCGCCTTATGGTTACCGTTGTGTATGGATCTTACCTGTTGGATGACTTTCAGCTTCTTCAGTAAGTATGATTATTTCTCTGACGTTTTCATTCATTGGTACGTGTTTTATTATATTTTACCGTGCAGTTTAAAAAGACACGAGCAAGTAGATCATGTTTCGAGTGGTAAAATTTACGTGCTGTCAAAATTGCCCGGATATGACAATTCTGCGTTATTGACAACCGTTACATTTCCCAAATTAAGGTTTACAATAATAACCTTCACATTTGTACATTTATATTCTTGTATCATTCTGATAAAAGTGACGTATTTCGCTTCCATATCATGTTTACATTTGGGGTAGCTCGCATTTCCTCGATTAGTGTAAACAATTGAGGCGTGTAGTTAAACTGAAGAATTCATTTATGTCAACAGCAGGGAAATTGGGGTGATCAAGGTCATATTTTTGTGAATAAGATAATGAAAATAAATGTACAAAACACAGAATAAAAAATACAAAGAGGGGATAAGGAAAAAAATCTAATGAAAATTAATGTGTGCAGGCAGACATGTTTATGCTGTTGAAATGTATAATGCTGTATTAGGATTCAAGCTAGCATATGCATGATGTGTGAAAGTGACTGTGTATGAGAATGGGAATTTAATTTTTTGGCTGACTATGGACCAATTTTTTATTTTGACGAAATGAAATTCAAGATTTTGCCCTCTAACATTTGAAATGCTTCCTACTACCCAAATATATATAATCAATAAATATTTTACCCTCAGTAAAATGCTAGAGCTGCATTATGGCTTATGAGAAGTGATAGACAACACAGCTAGCTTGATACAAGCAAGAATTATTGAAATATTCTTTTAATGAACAAAGCTATTTTAATGTACAGTCAGCGGGAATTCTTTGTCTAAACATGATTATCACAGGTCATGGTAAACGTATTTACTACTAAGTTTAATTTGTATAAACAAATGTTGTATGTAAAACACAATGTATCGAGTAAGAATTCTAATAGGGCTAAAGAAAAGTTTTTGGCTGCTTATGGACCATTTTTTTATTTTGACAAAATGAAATTCAAGATTTTGCCCTCTAACATTTGAAATGCTTCCTACTACCCAAATATATATAATCAATAAATATTTTACCCTCAGTAAAATGCTAGAGCTGCATTATGGCTTATGAGAAGTGATAGACAACCAATGTTTGAACACAGCTAGCTTGATACAAGCAAGAATTATTGAAATATTCTTTTAGTGAACAAAGCTATTTTAATGTACAGTCAGTGGGAACCCTTTGTCTAAACATGATTATCACAGGTCATGGTAAACGTATTTACTACTAAGTTTAATTTGTATAAACAAATGTTGTATGTAAAACACAGTGTATCGAGTAAGAATTCTAATAGGGCTAAAGAAAAGTTCACGCTACAATGTAAGTATTTAGTAACTTAATAGAAAAGCCCTTCCTCCCCATTTCTAAAGTGGGGTAGGGGGTTGCAGGTGATTGATTTTCTGCTCTCACACTTTATTAGGGAAATGCTCATATTAAGAAAAGTTTTCTTAATCAGGTACATGTACGAAAAATAGTTGTCCTATATTTTTATTTTAGTTGAGGTAGAATTGCAGGTTGTAGCTTTTTAATTACTTTTAATTTTAAGTTGTGACTCTCTACATATCCAGACTCAGCTACAGTCCAATGTAGTAAGATTAAAATAGCTGCAGCCTCTGAAAATAGATAGATGGATGTCATAAAATGTTACTCTAAGACATCTACTGTCTGAACCACCAAAGCGAAGTGCATAAAAAATGAAAATGATGTGCTTAAATTATGTATTTCATTATTTCTAATGTTATCATTAAGATCGATATTTATGTCAATCAAATTCATTTTATCATAAGTACTGATACCAATTTTTTACAGAGAGAAATTACATAATAATAGAACTGTGACAAGTGATTGATCAAATTTGATAGTGAAATTGCCATACATAGTCAAGATTGATAACTCTATATAGGAGAAACATTTTTTTTTTCGACAAAATTCCATACCTGTCAGCAACGTCAATAATTCTCGTTCATATTTGGTGAATAGATTTTAAATTCATTTATAGCAAACGCTTTGAAATCCTTATATGAGCTTTAATTTTTGTCAATATATTTAGCCTTGCTGAATAGAGCTTAATTTGCCAATTGATCTTTTATATCATTCCATGAGATAATTTGTTGTGTATAGTAAATTGCATTATTTCACTTTGACTTCAAAAATCTATCAGGGATGTAGCTATGCAAGACTTAAGTAGGCCTGTGCCTACACATGATTTTTCCAAAAAAAAAAAAAAGAAAAGAAAAAATGTTAAGATTAACTGTAAACAGGGAAGAAGACGCACTAGCTGTTTTTATTTTGGCATTTATTTTCTAATTTATATTCTTAGTCTCATTGATGTTTGTAAAATGATGTAAAATGATGTTCTTTAAAATTAAAGAAGACCGCCAATGTATGACAATTTGCATTATGTTTAATCTATATTAAAGAGTGGTTTGTTCAGTTGTGTTGAAAGAAACTTCAAAGTTGGAAAATACCATTAAGATTATATATAAAATGGATGAGACATGCATGTTTTGGGTAAAAATCCTCATCAGCCATCCTGAAACCCAACAAAGTAGATATTAAATGATTGTAAATTAATTTGCAAATAAATATTCAAAAGAGTGGTTAAAACAGATGGGAAGATGCTTTAAGACTCACAATGACACCAATGTGTTGAAAGAGACTTCAAACTTAGAAGTGCCATTAAAATTGAATATAAAATTTCAATAAGATAAGACATAATGCATTTTTTGTTGGGGGGGGGAGCTTTTCCCTCCTAAACCCCCCACCATGGCTCTGCCCTGGACCCGTTGGGGGCCCCCTATCCTTCGGCGCTACATGTGCCTACACTTTAGATTTGCTTTAGCTATGCCACTGTCTACCATCAACGTCATTGCCGAATTTAGTGATCGGTTGCAGAGGTTGCAACCCCCCCCCCCCTTTTTGGTCGGGATATTTTACCAAAAAAGGTCATTTTCGACCATTTTCAGGGCTGTATCAGCCCCCATTCTAGACCGAATAATGCGAAACATTAGTCATGGCAGGCTACACCCCTCTTTCCCTTTCAAAATTTTTTAGATCCGCCTATGAATGTTATGATGAACTGCCTTGCCAAAAAAAAAAAAAAAAAAAAGAAAAAAAAAAAAAGAAAAAAGAAAAAGGAAAAAAAAGCATGTTTTGTCATGGTTCCTTATACCATGTTCCGTTAGAAAACCGTCTATTTACTATGGGAAATGGCCTATTAAAATTGAATGTTGGTTTGAACTACCAAACATTACCGCCGATAGGCAGTAACACATTTATAAAAACTTGCAACTTGGAATGTAAACTGTTCTGGTACAAAATAGTATATACAACCCCACGCAAATAGGCTAGGTGAAAAAAAAAGCGTTTGTGAGAAATAATTTCCACTAAGACCAAAACGTTAGAATCGAGAACTAATATTTCCAAATGACTTACAAATTGAATCTTTTTGCTTTATGTAGATAGGATAAGAAATATGAGATGGAAATGCATTTTTCAACCAATCAGATTTCTTAATAGGATTAAAAAAGTTATTCAAGACCTGTTATGACCGACTATGAACACAGCCAACTTTATGATTGTGTTTTAATCGCCTTCTGCAGATTTATTTGTATTGGATTGGTACCTAAGTTTTGAAAGTAATTAGACGATTATGACACTGTTGTTGTGATGACGTCATATGATACGTAACAAATATGTATAATTTTGGTATTCAGGATGATGAAATACAACATCATGTATTTTATTTTGCAAAGTGCGGAGGACTCGTAACAACTTAGAGCCCACAAACATTGTCCTTCGCTCCATAGCGTGTGTAGCCCTGGCCGAAACTTCCTCCAGCGGCTCTTCGGTATCTTGTCTGTTGGGTGTGGAAAAAATCCAAGGTTCAGTGTCACGATAGACAGGATCACTCGCTGCTTCATATAGGTCTACTGTATAGGTCTAAATTTCTATGCGATTCATCATGCTTATACCGTTAATATGTAAGTATAATAATTATGTCGGGACGTAAACAGAAATCAAAGATCTATTTAAAGTATCGTTATATTGGCGAATATACAAGGGAGAAGGGTGTTGGTTGCATCCCCCGTTCCTTTGGTCGGACAATTTTATAAAAAAAGGTAATTTTCAGCCATTTTACGGCTTCACCCCACTTCTCAGGACTGAATAGTGCAAAACATTAGTCATGAATGGCTGCAACCCTCTTTAAAAGTATCTAGATCCGCCTTTGGTTATTATCTTTTTTGTTTAGTTTATAAGATCAGACTACCTTAAGTCATATGCTTTCGTCTGATATTCATGCCAGTGTATTCTTTCGCACCATTACCATTTTAAAAACACGTTTCCCGCCTTAATATAAGATTAAAACGAATGACGCCTCTGTCGTCAATAGCAACCGAAGCTGTAGATGAGAAATGATGAGTATATGTTCACTAAATGCCAATTTAATTACTTTCGCTGTTGGTGAACTTAAAAATTGTCATCTAACCTCATAAATGTATATCCCAGATGGAAAAATGTCATCATTAACTCGGTACGTAAAGATCAGGAGATTTTAAACATTTAAGACGCTGTTGCTTAGCAACTGTATGACCCTGATGCAGAGGATGTGCGTGTTTCCGTTTTTGGTGGCAACCATTTTAAAATTTCATATTTGAGAAATTGAAAGAGGCATTACTGTAGGTAAGATGACATCTTTTTCCCCCTACAATTATGTGTTTGTTAAGTGCATACAAGTTATTTTATCAAGATTCTCATTTCGAACATATCTGTGATACGTCGTACATACCAATCAATCTGTGTCGGTAAGGAATTGCATGGTACCAACACCATTTAGGTGATCAGTATTTCACAAAATGGTGATGTGATACATAAAAAGTATTAATTATAATCGTGGTTAACGATTTATCTTCGTATACGTATTTTTTGATGTTAGAACTTCTTATATAGGACTTGTGGCATTTAATCACTTAACATTACAAATTGACAAAGAAATAACATTAGATAGATTTCTCGTTTACATTTCAGCAAGTGCCACACTTTCCTTTAATCTATGCATGGCTTCAAAAGATTTGCACTCTAGCTTTGTGTCTGACAAACAGCATTGTGTCAGTGTAATTTAATTTTAGGTGCTTTTTAGATCTGTAGTATCGCTCTAGGTAGTGACGGACAAAATCAATTTATCTTTACAATTGTATGACATAATCGGCTCTCGATAAAAGCATTTATACTAGTGCATACGTAAACCTATATTAGATCTTGACGCAGGCAGTGGATATGGGATTCAGGATACATAAGCTATGATGGTTTATAGTTTTAACTTTATAATTTTATATGGATACAAAACTTTTGCTGAGAGGGTTTCAACCATATCCTGGATGAAAACACAAAAATATACCCAGTTAAAAGAAGAAAAAAATATGTAAAAGTATTTTTGTTTCCCAAGTCTTTATGAATTCGGATACCAAGTCTCACCCCTGGATCCGCACATGCTGCTTTGCTGCTTTGTAACCATCCAAAACGGGATTGCTGGGGGAGAGATACATTTCAAGCATTGCGAGCGATTTTTCTGTTGCGATAAGAACTCGCTTAAGTCAAAATTGTCTTAAGCTGATGGTAGTTCTCTGTCAGCGGTCAGTTACGTGTAGTTCATATCCTCATAATATTTCTAGTAAGTGGAATCCGAAGAAACATTCTGATGTACCCATCTTAACGAGATTGCGCGACAGCATGTTGTGTATTAGAATCTCCACTACAGCTGACACCGCTGTTAATTTAATAATTATCGGTTCTGCACACAATAAATATTGTAGCAAAAAGATTTGATTATTTTCTTTCGTTTGAGTGGAGACAAATTAGAAAGAAAGACAGATTCATATTTTCAAGAATTCACAAAGGTAAAAATAAAAGACAAATGAAACATACGAAAGAAACCGGTTGTCCGACTGTGTTATTCAGAGTAACGTGCATGCGCGACAATGAACACAAAATTAAAGTTAGACTAGATGCCTGCGAGAAGATGGTGTCTCCTATACGGCGAGCCATTCTCACTAAAGCCCCAAAACACAACACTGTTGTAACACAGCGTAGAACCTAGTATGGGTGTCGACTCGCAGAGTATAGGAAGCATATAAGTATTTTAGTGACTACACATATTGACATAATTAGATTTATGCATACGTCACGCCTATAAAACTACGTTTCTGATAATATATACAATGCTCCTGATACACAAATGATATGGTGTATGCAATTTGAATACACATGTCATTAGATATACGATTTCAATACACTAAATTACCTGTTATGTAACACAAAAGGGATAAGATCCGTCGTAATAAAGCTTAATTAATAAGATGGAACACGCAATGCGGTATTGCATCACGCAACACATATTGTGTTCACGGACTTTCGCAGAAATAAGCAGTTTGCACTTGATTCCTCTTTTTAGATTGCATGAATAAAACAGGATACGAAAATCTTCCTCTTGGGTATGCTCGTCTCCAAGCGCTGCGATGTTGAAAAGTTTTCAAACAAGGAAGTCATTTTCGGCGATTTTAAATTCGCTGTCGGTCAGGACAAAAAATATATGAATACATTTGTGAATTTTCTCAGTCCGAATGAAATTTTGTCAGTCAAAACATTCGGATTCACACTTTTCAACATAATTACAGATCGCCTTTTTCTCAAATATTCACTTTAAATCTTTAAAGCATAAAAAGGCATACAAAATTGGAAAGATGTAAATGGTAGTGTGGTATGGTGGGTTTTTTTACATTATGTAAGAACTTCCTGTGTTGGTATAATATAATATTTCTGCTATTGTTTCCGTCAAATATCGGTCAAATAGCACACACAATAGCGCACCGCGGTGGACATGTCACCACACAACAGCGCACCGCGGCGGACATGTCACGGACATCCTGACAATCACACAACAGCGCACCGCACGGACATCCTGATAATCAATGATACCAGTTACATGTGGGAAAGGGGGGGGGGGGGGGGTTCTCTTGTGTGGCTTGTCACGTCCGCCATTAATACACAAGACGTACAGACGATAAAACCCCAAACAAATACTGCATGGAAGCGGTGTAGCTCAATTGCTCAGGTGCTTGACTGGGTTCAAGTCCTGCCAATGGCATGTCGGTGTTCTGTCTTTCGGACGAGACAGTAAAAACCCGAGGTCCCGCGTCATAGTAGATATGGCACGTAATATATCCCCCACTGCTTCTCGTAGGTCCGTTGCAAAGGTCTTAATTTCTATGCAATGCATACAGATGTTGTTACCATATAAGTGCAAAGTGTAATACTCTTGATGTGACGTTAATCAAGAATCAAACAAGTTTGAAATAAACTTTCATTTTTACCTAATCGATACTTTTTTCATATACATCTGTAAATATTATAGGGTTACAGGTGTGATCTGATATGGCCTAGATTGAGTAACCCTACGGTACCTGGATCAGATTCCATAATTGTATATTCTGACTAGTTTCTCTGATGAGATCACCGCTACCGACAATAAACACTGATTTCTTTGTGAGTCTGTTAACACAGTTGCACAAAACTGAAGCAAGATTTCGCTACAATGTTTTAGATACCGTTTACCAACCCCTCCCCCCCCCCTCCCCTAATACTGCTTTTATGGCGCGATATGATTGAAAAAAATGTTGACGTCGGCATTAAAGGCCAGATATCCCAACCAACCAACTGCAGCTTCCGCTGTGAACACAGAATGGAATATAGTTAATACAGGTTTTGTCGCCCCTCTTCCACTAGTACTGTTGATTTACTTCCTATATTCTAAATAACATAAAAAGTAAGTAAATAAATAAAGAAAGAGCACCCAATCCGATCATTTCGTCTCTTGTTGATGTTAAAATAATCTGTGTTTTAGGATGATATCTATTTATATCTCCGTTCATGTAGCAAACATTGTAGATACAGAGCGCAAAGTTTTGAAATTTGAGTTTTTCAAAATATGACGAAATGCCTAAAATCTTTCTACCACCGTGCTCTAGATCACGCATTATGGGTCTTGATGATTGTTTCGACCTTGACATTGTCGGTCACTTTATATAATTATTTACTATTTTATCGGCTTGACAGATATGTAGATATAAAAGTGGCCAGGTGAAGTTTTGGTACCTGTGATAAATCCAGTTGCTTTCCGATAATAGACCTGGAATAAAAGGGAGCGGAGGAGGTAGAGAGATCCAAATGCTTATCTTTTTTCCTTTCTCCTTACAAGAAACTTAGTCGTAACCCACTTACCCCCCCCCCCCCCCCCCCAAAAAAAAAAATTGTCCATGTGCTACACATGCAAAGAATGATGATCTGCACGATATATTGATAACTAAGGTACTTTCTTAGCGCTCATTCTTAATAAAATAATAATACATTGATTTAAGATATTCTAGAGTAAATATTTGATCCTGTAGTTCTAGGTCCCTTTACACAATGTTTATTTTTCCAATGTATCGAAGTATTGGAATAGTAACATGTGATGTAAGCTATGTCAATGTTGTGTTCTTGGTGCGTACATGTACCTTCACACGGAATGCAGTTTATTGGATTGATAATAGGTTGATCAAAAAGTCTTGGCAGACTTCATTCTCCTCTGCTTTTGTTCATGGTTTTCTGTTATAATTCATGTTTCATTCATGATTTTTAAGCACTTGATAAAAAGTTACCTCCAACGGTTTTGGTAATTTACTTCGATGTCATTGGATCCATGTCAATGATTGGTTAAATTAAATGCTTGGCTTGCGATGTAGGCGTTCAGGGCTCGATCCCCTATTTGTCCAATGAACTGTATTTGAGGGCTTTGTAAATTTCTGTTTCCATGTTGAGATTCTATCAAGTCCAAAAGATTGATGTTCACTTCGAAATGTCGTTTTTGATTGCACAACGTATTTGCATACATTTGCTCTTTTGTGTCCGGAAAGAGGATGCTCGTAGATATGTACATTATCAGTGTTGACTTGTCTATCAGTTTGTCCTCAAAATGACAAAATTGGACATAAGATTTGAAGGATTACAGTTTTTTGATATTGTACATTTTGAACTTAGTGACCTTGACCTTCAACATTTCATAAATCTCAGTATTGCTATTGTTCGGGGTATCGGTGTTTCACAAGCACTACTATTTCTCATTTTTGATTCAGTTTAGTTTTTAAGTGCCTGCGAATCAACGCAACGTATCAGGATTGCATCGTCCGTCTGCGCGTCTGGCAGAAATGACACTTCTGAATCAAAGTACTGAGAGTACATATAGACGAGGCAATATTATTAAATTTTGCAGGAGAACACAAAGTTGCCGCCATTTTTACAACATAACCATTTATATGTCAGACAGGCTTTCTTAGTGATTTGATGATCACATTGTCTGGCAAAAATTTACCCGAGATTCCATCAAACTGCAAGCAAAACATGCTTGCGCTACTAGATAATTAGTTGATAGAACTACACCATATCCTGAAGTGTTTAACTGAGCATATACTAACTAGTGGAACTTTGTTACTTATATCAGACCCAGTCTTAAAATAGTTATCACATGTGTCACAAACTTCTGTCTTCACCTTGTGCGCTCAAGTGTAAAATGGCATTTAGTAAATAAAATTTACATTAAACAAAATAGGAAGAATAAAACAATAATCACAATTTATGTATTTGACTATAAGATACAGAATGAAACCCCGATAACCAGAATTGCGATACTTTTACTTAAAATGCCTTCTCTTTTACTTGCTTGTAATGGCGTTTTCCTATGTGAAAATATAATCGGAGAGAGTGTCCTAGATTCAACCATTGCAGTGTGATTTTCCAGTTGTAAATCACGCCAAAAAATACCTTACCAAATGCATATATTGTTATAAAATTTGTATGAAATTTATATAAACATGATCATACATGTGTTGGTAAATGAATATTTACTTTGTGTATTTCCACTTACCGTGTATCTAAACACAAAACTTCAAAGCTTCACAATGAAAACGAGGAAAATTTTCTGTACTACTGTATCTCCGCGTCGATTTAAAGTAAAGGTTAAGATACTCTCAGGTCAACATCACCATGGAACGACCTGATAATAGACGGAAATCAATGCATAGGCAATGATCCCTTCTAAAAATGAATAGGAGAATACATGGATTCCTTCCAGTCTCGTAAGAACCTACTTTTTGGTCCATAGTGGATTTTTTTTGTCACGAAACGAAATTCAAGGTTTGGCCTTTCACTTTTAAAATGCTACTCTCGATAATTTAAGATTTTTGTTTCTTTTTATTTCATTCTATATGAATAAATTACCAACAAAAGAAAATATATTCACTATAAAATAGTATATTGCTTTAAATCATTGCATCAAATCGTTTGGGATTCCACAATATTGATTAACTGATGGAATGATATCTTAACAGATTAATTCCTTCTTAGAGTAGAAATTAAACACATTATACATTCGTTAAAATTTAAAATAACCTTTTGAAAAAGGTCCTTGGATTGCTGCATTGAGCAGTGTTGGCATGTGGCCATAAAAGTATTCCATAGATCGCAGTATTTGCCTCATGTAATTTCTTAAAAGACAAAATGTTTAAAGAATCCGTAGGCCGAACGTTGCTGACCTATATCTTAAAATTAAATAAGCTTAGAGTAAGATTAGAGATCAGAACTAAGGGGAATTAACCCATGCTTTACAAAATGGATGCATGGATTTTATAAACCGGTGATTATTATGGCAGTTTAAGGTTGTAGTTTTGAGGAATTGTTTCTGTCTTCTGAACACAATTTGTTTGTTAGCAAACATTCTTATCTTATCAGAGCGAACTGATGTCAGATTTAACACATGCCGTTTTATTCAATCTGTTCTTTTTTCTGTGTGATGGAATTTAGATATTTTGTGCATAGTCATACACTTAAATGGTCCTTGTGAATTCGCCTGATTTTATTTCAAAAAAGGTAATCGTAGACCGCCGCGTATTGTTTAGCATACGCTAGTGCCAATTTCACCAAGTTGTTACATTGTGATTCAGATTTTAAGTTGATGATTTTATTTCTTTATTCAAAATCACATAATGGAAGTTTATAGTTTCTGAACCTTGTTCACACGAGATAATCGATCCTGTCTGTTTATTCATATATTCGAAAGAATATTGTTGGATGATATTGAAATAATTGTCGTGCTCGGAATACCAATTTATTCAAATCTGACATTTGATCTCTAACCCGGAAAAGTGGAGTAAAATTGACAAACACCGGGAAAAAGTATACGTTTTTGGAGTATGTCTTATTAATGCACCACAGATAATATGCTTTAGTATTCGAAATGAATTTGTAGAATTTATCGACGAGTAAATGGGATACTATTAAAGTTATAATAGAACTATATATTGATGTGCATAGCGTTTAATTCATTTGAAGTTAAAAGAAACCTCGCAGGTTTTCAATCGGCGTGTTAATGAATTCAGATGTAAGATGGATGCATCATGTACTGAATGGATCAACTCTGGATGGGTAAAATTTACTTTCATAATATTTATCAAAGCTGTATGAATGTCAGAAGGAAAAGATTGAAATTTAAAATATAAGTATTATGACATGGAACAGTATTGTAGCCTTATCACTTTGGTTTTATTTATCTATGTGAATATATTTATATACACTCGAATGACCAGAACCACGTTAGGTCAATAAACGCATTGAGGTTGATAAGATGCTTTCACAAAAAGCAAAACCAGAGGGGAATTTAGGCATGTTTCCATGATTTTTATCCATGTGCGCATGTGTCAGGTTCTCCTCCTGTAATTTTTAATTTTTTTTTCTTATTTTAAATTATTATTAATCGTTATCATTATTATTTCTTTGTTATCAGAAGTTTGAAAAGGAAATGTGTAAAACTTGGGTCCAAATGCGTATAACTCTTCCCATTAATCACTAAGTGCGCAGTATGTGCTTGTATATACTTGCAAGTATTGGACTTGTCTGAATTGATACGAAATAGGATATGACGGCATGTTGCTGAATTACCTAATACCATGTGTGAGGGAACCCATGTAGATGGGGTAGATTAAATTGATGTATTACTTGAAAGCATTGTATGCGGTGTTGTCACTCCGGGTTCGTTCCCCGTGCCTCTGTATCTAAGAGATGAGTTATTTCCTGTTTCCATCCCGTGATACAACAACATTAACAACAACAACAACAACAACAATAGTAATAATAAAGACCCTACTCCAACAACAAAACGAACCCGTCGCATGTAGGTAGGCCTATGTATTATATCGCAGTCCTCTAAGCTTTGTCTCCTTAACATTGTAACTTTTGGATCTGTGCTGGTCCCATGCATGATGTTGGGTACCAGCTAATTATCTCGAATCTTATATAATCTAAGTTTTCTTGAATCTTATATAAAATAAGTTTTGCATTACTTTGTGGTTCAGTTTGGGGAATGGGAAGGAAAAAAATACCCTGCAATTAGTGATAAAAATAGTGTCATGTACAGAGATAATAATGCAAGTTTGGATATTTCAGTAAACTAGTAGACGAAGGAAAGTTCTCTTACACTTACATGCGTCATATTTATGACGTTAACTGGACCGTTTCGTGACTGTCGAAAAATAGAACATTCAGATTGATTCATATCAAATTAGAAATCGTCCCACACAAGCAGAGTGAATTATGTATGTTTGATACGAATGTTCGAAGACCTTTACTTCAATTTCAAGGTATTGATCGTTAAGTGAAATCGTTTTCTACACACTATGACATTTAATACACATTTCGTGAAATGTTTGTACATATTTACCAAGGGAGGTTAACTTCCTTGTAAACGAGGGTCCCTGTACCTGACAATATAAACTTAAGTCGTCATGCATACAGAACAGTTTGTATCATGTAGCAGGATTTGAAACAGACTGTTTTAGTATAACCAGTGGACTGATTTTGATGTTAATCTGTCTAGTCTGACCTCGATGAAGTCCTGACCGTGAGAGGCTGGTTTACTGCCATGACTTCCCCTCAGATTCTCTGGAGAATCCAAATGGTTTAGTGACATGACATATCTTATAGTGTATAGCTGACAAAACGTCTACGTCTTGTATTAAACATCCTCATTATTTGGCAGGTTTTTTTATGTATTACACATGTGTTTCATAAGTTATTTTGGCGACTGCTGAATAAACATCTTGTTTGCTCAATAATTTTTGAATATCAGAAAATTCCGATTTGCAGCTAGGACTATAATACCTTACCTGATTTACTCATATACATGGATATATCAATTTAATAGTATTGCAAAACAAGGGAAAAGGTGACAGAGGAAGCCTGCCATCGGAAATCGAATGTGTCGAGATAAAAGAATTAAGGTCACAGTTCATGCCATGCATTGTATTTCAAATGTTACATATGTTTTATTTGAATTGACTTTTAATCAATGTGGAGTACAGGAGACGGTATTAGTATTCTATGAGATATGGACAGATAGGTATTGGGTTGTTTATGGTATGATTCGGGTTATCATTTGGGTGATTTAATTTTGTAGGACAATTGGTCATAGGTACATAACGTCCGCTTCATACTTCTCATAGGTCTGGACACTTCGAGATGATAAATAGTAGAGCAGTTACGATTCCATGCGATTTCGAGTTTTGTTTTTCGGTTCGACTTTAATTTCTTGTTTATTCTCTTTCTACATTTTCCATTCGATTCAGATGAACAGAATTTGTGTAAGGTCTTTTTTTTTCTTAACTGCAAAATTAAAGTACAAATGTATCTCATTTTGAACAACAATTTAATTTATTTCATGAAATAATTTCATTGACGTGGTAAAAGCTACAATATGTTATTATGTATAAACTTCATGTCCTTTCCATGAAAACGATTGGACTGAACTCGATTTTCGTTGCACCAAGGAAAATCATCGTTAGTTTAGTAAACGGTTGACTGGGTTCGATTGTCGTTGGCGAGTGTGTATCTCGTTTTCAACCATTTTTCAAACATTGAATCATAGGGGTATTATCCAGGAATCGAACCTCAAACGTTTACATCTCAAGCCGTGCTTTGATCTACTTTACTACTTCTGCCCCAGTGGTTGACGATAGATTTCAGGATCCTAGAAGATCCTTATTTCGAATCCTTTCTCAACTAAAGTTACAAAGCACGTTGGGTTTTGCAATGGAAACGAACCCTCACTGCTTTCGTTTGTCTGCTGCAGTGTGCCTTGTCTGATGCCGCCACAATATAATTGTGATAGGTTTAAGTGATGTATTACTAAAACGTTTTGTTCTACCTCCTCAAGAAACTGTAAATGGCAGGGGAATTCCCCCGACTTCCTTCGGTTTGGTTTTTATCGTGTAGGTAAAACTTTAAGTCAGTTACCAGACAGGTGCCGCCATCATATAAGTGAAATAATCTTGATGTGACGTAAAACAATTAACAAAAAAATCTTAATTACTTCCAGTGTTAAATGCTGGAATACTGTTTTGATCTTTGAGGTGCATGGTCCTTGAATAACCTCTATACCTTTTAATTACCATACCTATTGTTAATTATAACAATTGAACAACCTCTGATAGATACTTCATACAATGTAGTGCCATATAGACATTCTATTGGCGATATCGCAAACCTTTTTTTCCTTACAACATAATTGCCGACCTTGACTTTATCTTCAACTTTGGTAAACACATGCAACAATCAGCTTTTACAAATTAATGCGCAATTAATACGCATGAAAACAAAATATCCTCCGCAAACCAAGTATTACCAATGCTTCATTTGGAAACTCCGCGGGCTCCGAAAAATCGAAGTCTGCACTGCGGCAATTGCGTCAAAACTTTCGTTTAATCCGCACAAATATCCTCCAATGTACCTTCAAGATCGATACCCGTTTCGCAGCAAGTATAATCGCAATAACTGGGTTATTTTAGCGAGTTACTTGACACCTTTGATTGCTATATGTATACTTTTAAGGAACAAACTCTGCGCATCGGTGCATTTCCGATTTGCAGGCGGTTTTACATGGGGATAATATTTATTTTATGCACTATATAATGCTGTTGGAAGTATATTAAATCTGAATAGGTATACACCATGTAGGAGAAACATTTGTAGATATATCAGCATGTGTTTGTAGCAAATACTTCTTTTGAATATTAATATTTGGTTTGTGGAAATTTGATGCCAGCGACTGATGGTTTACACACGTACTAATGATATGTCGACTATGGGCGAAATAATTTAGATTCCAGTACGTTCGATTTTGTTTTACAATGTACCTTAATGCACTTATGATAAAAAAATATATTGTTCCCGTAACTTTAATGTAATTACGATTCAAACAATATAGACCTTTTCTCTTTAACTGCGGAGCTGAAACATTGGACGGTAAAATCATAAACGTTCCCTCCAAATCGATTAGAATGACGTCAAAATACATTATGACGTAATAAAATTGGAGGGAACGTTAATCAGTTTGCCGTCCAATGTTACAGCTCCGTAGTTAAAGGAAAAAGGTCTATTGTTCCCTTACCTTAATGCACTTACGATACAAACAGTATTGTTCCCTTCCCTTAATGCACTTATGATACAAACAATATTGTTCCCTTCCCTTAAATGATTAATCACCATTATATTTTCACCTAGATATCTATGGTTGGACGACAGATGGTATCACTTATTAATGAAGTATATGAATCGACCTTTTTTGTTTTTATAAGCGAAGTAACATTTTGTCTTCTGTTCTATGTACAATGAGTTTGTAGACGACTTTGGAGGATTCATTTGAAGTGTAAGTCAAGTGTCATGTTTTAAGTTCTATCTCCCAAAGTATATTAAGAATTGAAAGCAAAACAGAAGGACCAATTTTTACATTAACGATTTTCCAACAAACTTTGCGTTCAGAAATCCCTTTTACTGGCACATGGATAAGCTGTCTGCCGAATTTGAATCAAAACTGGATTCACTGACGTCTGAACGCATACCACTGGAGAAAGTTCCATATTTCACTATAGGTGATAGATCCTTTCACGTTAACTGCGGGACTGACCTTTTGAGTGGCAAAGTATTGTTCTCGCTAAATGACGAATGACACAATTGATACTGTATTATGACGTGTCAGATTTTACGGGAAACGTTACTATTTGCCGTTCAAAACGTCAGTCCTGCAGTTAACGTGAAAGGGTCTATTAGAGCTTTCAAGTTTTCAGACAGCATCACAGGTTTGCGTGTATTATTTATTTAAATGTGTAGATAGTTCGGACTTCGTTTTCTGGGATATATATATATATATATATATATATATTTATATATATATATATATATATTTTTTTGTGTGTGTTTGTGTGTGTGTGTGTGTGTGTGTGTGTGTGTGTGTGTGTGTGTGTGTGTGTATAATTTGAATAATTTCCATACGTAGTAAGTGCGAAGAAATTCTCAGTTTGCATCTTATAAGGTCGGCGCTTTGTAGTGTTATTTCAGATCTTTTTGTTCATGCATTATGCAGGTAAAATGCGACGAAATGAGGTATTTTACACTGGATTAGCTCTTAATAATATACAACATTATCTTATATGCACGGTTGAATGTTTCTGTGGCACAAGAGAACATTCATTGTCAAATCTATAAATTCGCGAATATTTCGGAACCTATAAAGGATTATTGACGCATAAACTAAGAACTGTATTAATAGATTTGTAATATAATATTAAAACCGTATAGTCTCTTGTAAGGAGTAAGTTCTCGCTGGTTTCACTATCTGTCTTCTCTCTATTTCATTACTTTTTTTCTTTTTCTTTCTTTCTTTTGTTTTAATTTTTATTCTTATTCATAATTATTTATTTGTTTATGATTTTTTACCAGAATGGGGAGGGGGAATTTAGGTAGTTGAGAGAATGTCATATATCGTTCTAGGTGTTTTGTGATCAGGTACCATTTCAGATGCTAGATTTAAGCGCGACAAAATTCAATAAGCAGCAAAAAGAAAATGTAATGAAATTTGGATCAATATTTGAATGCATATACACACGTACAATATATTGAAATTGACAGCGCTCAAAGCAGCCCATTTCTTGAGAACGCTAACATCTTACATGAATAATAATCCTACACCGACAGTTTTCTAGAAATTATCTAGTTAGGTACCTAATTACATCAAGAAATAAATCGAAAACTTTCTGATATCAAATCGATTTATGTTTAATATATATTTCCTTATTTTTAGGTCAATACGTAGCCATGGAGACGTAATTATTCATCTTAAGCACCCGATACATGAGTTCCATCAAAGTTCGCCACTTTTACGGTTACTTGATCACCGACACGCTTTGAAATGACAGAAGCAATGTCAAGACGCGTTTACCCTAACTTAAACGTTCAGGTGTCCCAGACTCACAAGGATGTAACAGATGAAAGATATCGGGACCTTCGGCGTCCCCGGAAAGTTCGATTCTTCGTCAATGGAGATAGGTATTTCAAGGGCAAGAAGTTGTATATTACACCCCACAGATACTTTAATTTCAATGATTTACTGAACGATTTGACTGGGAAGTTACCATCGACGCTTAATTTACCGTATGGCGTCAGACAGATTTTCACGCCCTCTGGTGGCCGACGTGTTACAGAAATTGAAGATTTGAATGACGGAGAAAATTATGTGTGTGCTGGATTCGAGGGATTCAAACTTATCAAATATGGCAAAACAGAATTGGAGCCGTGGTCCGTGGGTATGTATAATTTTTAGGTCAATTTCAATTGAATTTTAAAATAAAGGTCAGTTTTTCTGATTAGGTCAAGGTTATCTTTACTATTAATAACCCTGGACAGCACGACATGTGTTGTAATCGTACAATCCAGTATTATTACAGTAGAGGACTTCTATTTTGTTTTATAAATCAATGTGAGTGTAAATACTGTATATGCATTTACTTTACAACATATTGTCTTGTATTGGAAAGATGTATTTTATGAACTATTAATGTACTAATTGAAACAAGCGGCAAGTAAGTAGTCGCTTGTATCCATCCGGCATTGGTCCAGACAAAGATGTTGAGGATGCAAATTCCAACTATTTATATACATGTAAACACATACATACTCCTCTTAGCTAAAAATCAATGATTTGGAAATTCCACTGATATGAATGTTCATTTATAAAGATGAGTAACATGGGCTCACTATTACATTTATTGAAGAAATCGTATGCACAAATTTTGATATAAACGGGAAGTTAAGATGTGTCATACACGTGATATGGTTTTACTTATGTTGTGCGTGCACCGTTAGAAAACATGAAAGGTCGGAGTTGTTTCCCTTGTCCTAACATGTGCGATTTAATCTCGGTCAGAATCATTTGGGTGCACTCGTGATTATACCCCCAATTAAATGTTAATTAGTGCTACAAAGAACATACAGTATTATACCAATCACAATGGACTAAATCTATTTAAAACTTTTCATATTCAAATCTTCAACTCCGTGCCAAGGAGACTACAATGAGAAACAAAGGATCGATTTAGCAGTGTTTAAAATTCTTACAGGACGTGGCGAGGACCATGTTGTTTACAATTCTGATTAAGTGACAATCTTTCCTTGATAAATCTGTAGGTTTATGGTTATATTGGCACTATGACTGAAATGTAAATATGGTGTGAAGACGGAGGTGTTCTCTATGTCTTTACTTTGCTAACTTGTAACTTACCCTGCTAGTATATTATGTGTGTATAGGGGTACGTTAGGGTGTGTTACAAAAATAATTTCTAATATAAAGTGTTTGCGAAGTACTCGTTCATTTGAATACGAATGACTTTATTGCATAAACAGCCGAAAATAAAAAAAGGGAATGAAAATATAGAAAATGGTAGGATAAAAAAAATGATAATTGGATTAATAAAATGATTGAAATAACGCAAAGAAAAACTATTCAAAGCAAATAGTCACACATATACGACTATACATATTCCTATATATGTATGTTGACAATCTAAGTTAGTACAGGTGAAGAACTTTTTTACTGAGTTAAAAGATCACCTGTAATGGGGCTCACCTATGTCGTAGTTTGAGATACTTTGCTCTTAAATGAAATGCAAAATTCAAAAATGACCTAGGATTTCTATAACTTACTTCGTTTCATTTCAGTCTGTTAGACTTTCTATTTTTGTTTATCCCCCTTTTTTCTGAAAATTGTGTACAGACGTAAGGGCACCATTTCATCAAAGACTGTGAGATTAGTGGAACATACAAAGGTCGTTGTTATTTTGTCACTATGTATAAGAGGTTGGTTACCTCTAATGATATCGCGGTATAACTTAAACATTTTCGAATCCTGTCGCCCAACCATTCTTTATGTCAAGCCTGACTCCGAGTTCTTGAAGGAGAAAGTGCGCAGTGCGAACAGAATTTGGGTAAGAATGTTACCCATGAAAAAATAGACTGGAATGGAGAACCCCGGTTTTCTTTTATAGTTAACATCGGTCGAGGCATGTAGGTAAACAGTTAAGCTGTTGCAGTCAACAATTTTAACAAATGGATCAACAGATTGATATATAATCAGGCACTTAAGAAACTGTTCAAACTTCTAATCCCATTGGATAGACTTTTAAGATGAGCTTTTTGACTATTGGGCCCTTCGTTAGTTACTATACTACAATGACCATT
Organism: Pteria penguin; assembly: GCA_035048485.1. Classification (NCBI taxonomy): domain Eukaryota; kingdom Metazoa; phylum Mollusca; class Bivalvia; order Pterioida; family Pteriidae; genus Pteria; species Pteria penguin. Next base: position 17,158,707 of record CM068584.1, read on the forward strand.
GACTTTCAGTGTTTGTATTATATATCACTGTGTCAGTTGCGTACCCAGTTCAGTAAACCTACACACAATATCTGGTTAGTGACGCGTGCATCTATTTTGATATTCAAGTTGGAAAAAAAACCAAGGATTAAAATATAAGTCCAAAGGTATATATGATGTATGTGTCAAAAATAGATTGATACCTTTCAATATTGATAGTAATTTTAAAGTCAATCGACCCTTAAGGTATTTTGATAACGCGATTTTTATTTAATTTTGTAATGCAGCGATGTAAAGTATACGAAGTGGTCAAGATATGACTTACGACTTGAATGAATATTTATACTTGTTGCACGTGGAGTAGATGTGGAAAATAAAGCAAAGGAATATAGAAAAAAGGCCCGACATATCAAGATCATTTTTAGAGAATTTGTTTTCATGCTTCACCTAGGAACAGAGAGGTTTAAGATATTTTTCAGTATAAATACTCACATTGGAATCACCGATTTTCTTTTTTGTCGAAACAAACTACAGATGTTGAATTAAAGAAGAGCTGAAACATTTGCACGAACAGATCTTTCTTTCAGAGGATGAGGACATCGTGTATTGACATCCAATCGGATAACGCTGCGTCGTATCCCTCTATTATTTAAAGCAATCAAAAGCGTATACATATCATTGATTAATTTCTGTATCATTTTTATTTCTATTGTAGAAACCAGGAAAGCCATGCAAAACGGTAAAATTGAGTTTCATGTGGTTCTACCACTAATTTGTGCCGTTTCTATAGTAACCAATTTGTATTCATAACTGCGTTCGTGCTAGAACTTTTCGCAAAAATGGCTTTATCTAAATTAATCTTATTCAGTTCCTTTCTGTTAATATTTTTCCTTCTTGAAAAAAGAACATCATTCGAAAATAAGATAAAATAAAACCAGTTACCTAAATATAGCCTGTCCTATTTATGAACACAAATATGTATGTCCACCTCTTGATTTGTCTGCTTTTGGTTGTGATAGTGGTTATACTTTTGTAATCCAAGAGAATAACATAATTGTGTATTTAACCAAACACCCACCCACCCCAACAAAAAATCAAACAGACACAAAGACACGAACACATTATGTTATTCAGAAACAACTTTAAGAATAAAAGAGAAATTCGAAGATACTTATTTTTAAGATAAAGAAGTCTCCTAGGAACGTTTGCTTGTTGTGATTGGATCTGATTGAGCCGCTTTAATGCACGTGAACATTTTGAAATCCAATTTAACACGTAAATCTTTCTGATTCAGCGTAAAATATAAAAGTGACTGATGCATTGTCGCCGTAGCACTAACGTACATTCATTGTACCTTGGGCACCAGATGTGTGATAAGATATCCAGTAAGAGGAAGCGTCCCTGTATGGCTAGCCATATCTACTATCAATATCCCAACACTGACTACGTAAGATAAATATGAACCTACATTGTGTAAAAGCTTCATACCCTCACACATCATCAGAACAAGGATATAATGAGTCAATACCCTCATGCAATTTTACTAGCTTATATATTTGTTATACGTACATTTAAATGTCGCTGCATACCACCCTTGCTTTTATAATTGTGTGTTTACCCTGCATGGAAAAAGGCATAATGAAAAGTGTTCTTATTATTTCTAAAAATAACTACATGTATATTACCTGATCTTTTAAAATGCACAAGGTATCAAATAGTTATTAACTTAAACGGACCAGAAAGGACATTACACATGTATTTCGATTCTTCTTGAGTGTTGTATGATTCCAATAGATGCTGAACGTAATATTGAATAAATTACTTTTAATGTTTCACCTATATTTCAAGTGACAAGATTCATTAGAAGTTGGTATATAATGTCAGCATTTATCTATTTATATCATCGTTATCGCTCTGTATCATTAATTGTCAGGAACAACACACACACATACACACACACACACACACCTATATTGTACATACACCTACCCACACACAAATTAGTGAGCCTATTTTTTACATTAAAATTACAGTCTTCATTTGAAGAAAGCACAAAAATAAAACATTATTACATGCATTGACTTATAATGGGTAAACTCCCTGGTCAACGTAAGACACTTCATAAATGATTCCTTCTTAGCTCTCATTGAGTGGTGGCTTTTTCTGCCATTAGGGAAAATATACTGAAATGTCCTAACAGAAAATTCATAATCGTCTTTAACAGATACATATCTTTTTCGACTTTGGAAAATGGATCTAGCACTAACACAGTTTAATTTGTCGTGCAATGGTTCAACTGCTACATAAACGTGGTTTCATAGAGCTAACGAGTCGGAAATGATTGATGTTTTAACAGTAGTATGTCCATTTCCTATATATGAATTAATTCTTGAGAGCTTACCAAGCCATTTCCCTTGTTCTCTCCCCTATAATCACTGGACAGTATCCAAACTACGTCTGCGCCTGTGCACTTGCCTCACTCTTCCTAAATGCTTTGTTTGTGAATTTCTAATTTTCTAAAACAAATGAAACCATTAAGCATCTCGGTCGATAGTATTTTGAACTGTATAAATGAAACTTTAAGCTTAAATAGATGTTTGCATCCTTCGGTTATGTATATATTATAACTCAGTAGAATGTAAATAAATTGCACTCAGAGTTTAACGAATATGAGATAGCAGCATCAAATCAACGACCTTTGTTCACATATTTGTCCAAAGCAAATATATTCCATTATAATTAACCAGGAATTGTCTGCAGTGTCTCCATAATGCCCATGATGCATAGTAATAAGTAGCATTGTCATAAGTCAATAAAAGGCGGCGGAGCTTGGTGAATAAAAAATGCTTGACTGGTAACCCAAATGGCTAGGGTTCGACTTTATCTGGTGGCCGACTTGTCTTTGAGATGAATCAGTAAAACCCGAGTTCAAATGTCGAGGTAGACGGGACACGTTAAGGTTCCTTGCTGCTTCGGATGTGTCCGTTGCTGAGGTATAAATTTCTGTGTACTGCGCCAAACAGGTGCCGTCACCTTATTATTGAAGTAATATTGATATGATGTAAAACATGAAGCAGACAAACAAAAATTGAGGTCAGTAAGTAATATTGGGGAGCTACGACATTCCTGCCTAATAGAGTCATGTGACACAAACCCAGTATCATAATCTATGTTCACTACACCTCAGTATTGCACTGCTAGTATTCAGTATACGTCCTATCCTGCTCTCACGCTGTAGCACTTGAATATTTGCATGGCATGTCTAACTTCGGTTTTGACTAATGGAATATTTTGTTTCAGATTGTCGATTATGGTGTAACTAATTCGAGTTTGATTGTGTTTGTTCTAAAGCTTTATACATTATTGTGCATCATTGAAATTTAAACGAGTATTGTGAAGTTTTAACATAATATTTTGAGAAGGATACAAAATCTTTCAGAGTAGCTTTTTTCAGGGTTTTCCGAATTGACATTTGAAGGTTGATTTGTTTTATATCTATTACACATAAAGTCAAGTTATTAAAATAAGACGTCTAAAAACTTACTAAACATGTCTCCAATGGTTGCAAAATATTACGTTGGAAGTCAGAGGTGAAACCGTTGTCAAATCTTTTGAAAGTGTAAGCGCCTTATGTGGAGCTAGTGTCGCCCACCATGAGCCTGCAGAAACATATGAACTATATCTTTACTGTCGATGAATAGAGGGAATCTTTAGAATAGAATCGTGTTCCATTGATCTGATTCGTATTTATAAATATTCAGTAATCGTGATTTTTACTGATCAGGGAAGTTGTAGGTTAATTGTTTAGGTTTTTAATGTGATACATATTGTAATCTGAGACGGAGCTGCTTGAATATGTATTTTGACGTATATCACTTCCATTTTAACAAAAGGACACATCCTCATGTATTGATAAACTTTGGTGATGTTTGGTCAAACTTTTCCTCTTCTTCGTTTTGTCCTTGATTTTACTTTTATTATTGCATTATAAATTAATATCTTTGACAATACTGGCTGAATAAAATATTAAGTTATATGCATTACAAACTCAGATGGGTAGAGGATCTATATGGCAAATACACCACATTAGGTTCAGTCAGTCAGTAGCTTTTTGTGGAGATTGACGTCAAAGAAATATAGCTCACTACAATTTCATTTCCATACTTTAAGCTATTAGTGACATTCAGTAAAACCATTGACATGGTATTGATTGTCTAACATTGACATCCAGAATGTTAATTTCAAAAACATTTAAAAACACTGTACCTTAATTCATCCAAAAGAAATATAATGTGCAATTTCGAAGGACAAACATTCATAACAGTCGTGATATATTTTAATCAAGTTTTGATTTACCTTGTTATCAGTAATTCATTACATTATACTATCAAAAGCATTTTCTTCATGTGACCGCAACCCTTGACAGTCAGTCGGTTTTTTTCTTTTTTTCTGTAAGTACACATTTGAAACTCTGTGTTCAAAGCATTATGGTCAATTTTGTAAATCAACGTCATCATTGTCAGCTAAGGTTATGATTCAGGTTTCTCAGTGTGGATGGGGAATTTCATCTTCTTTGTCATCTTTGTAAGAAACGTATAATGTGGTACTCCATAATATATACAGCAATGCAGAATAACACCCAGTGCACTTGTCCCAAGGATAGCGTGTTGAGGTGCTATTATTTTTCCTTTTAGTATAAAGTCTTCTAGTGGATAAGCTTGACGTATAGAAATAGCAGAATTGATTGATATTTTGTCATTAATAAGTCATAACTCTGCGGCTTAAGGTGGCACATTTATCTTTGTTTCCATGCGACATTATCAGCTTTTGACGAAGGTGAAATGATGTCGACCTTTATCTGTGTGGGAACATGGAAGATCATTATATTAATTTAGGTCCATTAAGTCCAAATACCAACCCATAGGATACATACATCTGTTACGTGAAGACGCACGTTATTTTTGTTGAACCAAAAACGAATTACCTGCAGCGACTTCTAGATCTTCTAGAGTGTTGTCTTGTCCCAACTTAACAGCCACAGGAATAGTGTTTCTTCAGTGAAAGGGCCTGTAACACACATATATTTCCCACAAGTGTCACACAGTCCATAAAATTGCATAGTTTGCTACACCACTTTCCCTGAATAGGTAATGGAAGGAAAGTAAATATGAAGAAAATGTTTTCTAAATACAAATTTTATATTTATAATGTATATTAACTTTTCATAATCGAAGCTTTAAATTTTTAAGAAAACTATAGGAAGATTATTGATGGTTTAACTTGTTTATTTATACACATTACACACATGACGTTTTCGTGATACAGTTTTCTTTTCTTTTCAGAAATTTTAAACGATAGAACTAGATCAAAATACCATGGTACATTTTATTGTTATCCTTTGCTTTAGGGCCAAAGTAAACCAATTTACCTCACATATTTAACTGTCATCTCTATTCGTCGTCATACATTTACAGTTTGGGCTTCTTGCTCCCTAACCTTTTACATTGCTGAAGTCTAAACTTTCTTTTCCATGGGTTTTGCTTTTCATGATTTATATGTAGTTGTGTTGAGTTTCATTCTTTTTAACATGCTATGACCAACTTTCAAGCAGATACGGTGCCATATAATTCTTATATCTGGTGTATTCATCGAGTCTTTTGATCCTTTGACGGTAGCCTAAATTGTTTATTTTGGGTTTTTAGGGTTTATTTTTTAAATTTGGGGGAGGTGCCGAAAAGATAGATATGTGGGAGACGAGCATTATACTCTATTTATCTACTGCCTCTAAACAACTACGGTACAATTGTCAAACTTTGTGGACCCCGTTCTTGCGATTGATCAAGATCGACACTTGCGCTATGGTTATATGTTTGGGTTCCCACTTAAAAATAATGTGATAAATTTTAATACATACCTATCTGCATATCCTTATGTGTTTAAGTATAAATATGTATACATGTACACACAGGGAATATAACTATCTAACATTCCCTTTCGTTCTTAATTCGAAACATAATACGTGATATTTCTGATTAAGGGGCAAAGGGAACTTTGTAGCCCACATCCTACCCTAGTGTAATGCTGAAATTGTCATGCAACACTGGTACAACATTTTACATTCTCTTTTCGTTTGTAAATAACATTCTTCTGCTCCCTGTGTTTTAGTTTTTAATTTAATCGTAATTGTGAATCAGAACATTTCTACTAGTGAATACTAGTAAATAAAATTGATTTCGGGTGCCAGATATTTGACAGGACCTTCGTGCCACACCATATTTTACAGGTGCGCATGTATTTGTTACTCAGATACTTTCGTCCCATGATCCTATTAAGGTTTTACTTGAATGTATAGTCAAATTTCTGTTTTTGATTTCAAACAAGTCTCCGTTTTTCATATATTTTATAGATAAGTAATTTACAGCAATTTATATTCTTTACTGTATTTTACAGTATGTTTTTAAAATGACATTGTATATGGTATACTTTGGTATTTCACGTATATATATATATATATATATATATATATATATATATATATATATATATATATATATATATATATATATATATATATATATATATATATATATATATAAGCTTCTGAAAAAGTGTGTGACACATTACTTACTGTCATCCTGTCATTTCGGTATACAAAAATGTTAATGTTATTTGTATCGAGCACGACTTAAACCAACTGGCATGTACTTACTGCATGTGCTCATTCGAACACGTCCTCGAAACTCATTATACATATTGTGAGTATTAATGACGTACTATATTTATTTCTTTATAGGACTGAGACGAAGTGAGTAAAGCGTTGTAGCCAACTCTTTAAACTATATTATACATATTCGTATATACTTCAAGTCTCGTAACCCCAGAAACACAATTTGCTAAATATAGATGCATCGTGTCATAGATACGCATGCGCAGTGTTTGGTGCACATACATGTACTTCTATTTGGTAGAGGGTTTTACTAACAAGAGCTTTGCTATACATATAAACAAATCTCAGTTTTTTGCTTGTTATCTGTGCATTAGATATCTTGAATAGATGTATATATTTATATACGCAAACAATAGTTCTAACATTACAAAGACTAGTTTTAAGTCATATACTTAACATGAGTAGTTCTACACACAATATCTAATATATTGTTATAATATATCGTATATATATAGTATATATGATATAATAATCATTATAATATAATTTTTCGCTAGCAAAGGTAACGATACCCATATTCGCTTTTGCCCATCATCTTTCGGATCTTTGTCAGCTTTTATAGACTTATTTTTGAATGTCGATACCTCTATTTCGGTTCAGTTTGTACCGCATGTCCAAATTTTATGCAGTTTAAAGGATGTATGTTGTTACATTGTGGACAAAATATGCTATTGAAATATAGTACCCCAAACCATTGAAATAAAATGTTCTCTATTTTTACTTCAGTAATGGATCATCTTTATACAGGAACACTATACAATGTAAAGCATGCATTAATTGATGCCTACGTCTGTCGTTAATTTCATCCCTTCCAGTGTATCGTCGCATGACGTTACTATCTACGTCTGTAGCGATGATTTAAGCATTTAATGATTGACGAATACGTCTTTCAAGTTTATTACCAGCGATCGGATCAAATACCTCATAAAGTTTGAGGCTGTAAGTCTCCCTCCTGTCAAGGGGAGTTATAAGGGCTTCGTCTCTGCAGATACTAGTCGCCTATGTGCAAATATGTCCATTAAATGTCACTTCAAGAAGACATTGCCCTCGATGTGAGAGACATTGTACTGGAAATTCGATTTTCCCTAGGGTATTGGAATTGGGGAGTGGTCATGATTTATTACCATGTTACCTGAAATTAAAGATGTAGGCTTATTAAAAAAATGTTGCAGTCATTATGAACTTCATCATTTGATAAAACGTTTTCTGCATACAGCTTTCAAGCAACTTTCGTATTCATAACATGATGGCGATAATGTCGTTTTAGTTCTGACTATCTTATGTTTGTTCCAGTTGTATCAGTACATTGTACATACATGTATTACTTTCTGTCATCTCATTGTATACTTTCGGATGTATGTAGATAATATTTAGTTGCTTTCATTTTACAATGTACTTTATATTACATTTTATATTTAATTTTAATTTACGGTCAAGTTTGCTGAATTGATATCCTTTACGATATTAAGTCTCAGTATCAAAATACATCGAAAGCAGTTTTGATCGTAGGAGACCGCCAAATTTCAGATATGAGAGATCAGAACGCAATGCCTTTAAGATAAAGCACTACATATACCACATCACGTGTCCCATGTCCTAAGTAGAAACTCTGAGATGCTTTTTTTTCGGATCATTCCAACGGTGACTAGGCCCAAGGTTTTATTCGTGTACCATATCAAGCTTCTTGTTTGATTTAGTTGTAAAATTTGTGTGTATATATCGATATTCGGTGGAGTTAAATCCTCCTATCCCCTTCTGATAATCAGCAAAATAAACAAATTTGAGAGGGGGGGGGGGCATTACTTTTGCTAATGAGTCCTTTTAAAAAAAATTGACGCATTCCTTTTACGTTATAAATACAGTGAATTCGATATCATTGCTAAGGCATGTTTGTAGTGAAGTAGTCTAAAGGATGGTGCCTTTAATCCACAAGAGGTGGCATCTAAAGAGTCGTACATATCTTCAGGGCATCCCTGTCGCCTGAACGGTATACAAACTTGGTTTTTGCCATCATTGAATGTCTTCTTTTGAGCGAGAGAAACTGTCTGCCTTAAGAAAAAGGGGAAGATATGCTTCGATTTTATCACTTAATTTGAACAACGCAGAAACAACCCACTAACTCGATGAAACTTACATGAGAACAAATGACTTCGAACTATCGTAAACTGCATTCTTTCTATGGGATGTGTGCAATTAATGCTGACACGACCAAGTTTGACGCGAGATTTTGAATTCCTCAATCCGGTATGATGTGTATCTTGGATACATAACCAGTCAAGGACTTTATTCAGTAGATGCTTGGCTTTCTAGTTTTCAGTGTCATGTGAGAGATTTCGCAGCAGCCATGACGACCACGTTATAGTGTTTCTTGTTGTGGTGCAAATGAGTGTTGTGGGAAGCTTTGTTTCGAATATCAATTAGTGATAATTTTATCTTTTCTATTTGCTGTTTAATTTGAGTTAAATGTAATACTTTGGTCTGAATTAATTTCGTATGCATCTCATATTAGACTTTCGAGTGTTCAAGATTATTTTAAAATTTCTGGACGGAGTGGTTTTTCAATCAAAGAAAGATAACTCGAGGTAACGTTACGTCAGAAGGCGTATTCACAATTCAGCCTGTGATACAGCATTCGGGGTTGATGCATCTAAGTTACCAAGATTGAGATATAGCATATTCTCTCAACTAAGACTGTGTTTGAACATAGCTGTGGAATAGTGCAACGTCAGTATCAACCGTGACCCTACAGATATTCTTAGAACTGAAGAAATCTCATGAATGATATACACAGCTGAAGATTTCGTTCATGACTGTTTTGGAAGTAGTACTCTCCGCTGTGTCATTGTGGAAATTTCGAAAGTTACTTGAGATTCGGTTGCATTTTCGTTCTTTCGAACATACTTGTGTATAGTACGTTATGTTGGCGGCATATGCCTTCCACCCTAGACCGGACTGGGACGATCGTTTCCGGAGTCATTATGCCCGGCACCCCTCGGCACGGGTCGAATTGATAAAGCAGGAAAAGAGTATTACCTCCGATAAGTGGCGATCCCGCAAGCATAAGATAATTGACATAGGGCCTGATCCACCTGTTCTGTACAAAAAATACATTTGGGGAAGAAAAAGTAAGTTTATAAAATTTTGTCACTATTTCTTGGTGACTTCTATATGTATTTGAGATGCATGTCTGTAGTATTTATTAATCTGCTATTTTTGAAATCCAAATTCTATATGGATCACGTGGGAAAGTATATCAGTGTACATGTATAAATCTAGTGTCCAGTCTCCGGACATTCCTGATTGCCTTACCACTTAACGCTGACCGTCATCAATGTTGTTTCAATAGAGCGACATACCACACCGACCTTCGAATGATGGATAACTTTGCTTCAGCTCCTCTTTACTGATAGTGATAACAAGCTGTGATGTCATACCCACTTACATGTACATTCCTCAAAATCTCGGAAGAAAATGGTGTTTTATTGATGCTACAGTCTGTACATCTTGTTACATGTACATTGTATTCTAGATTCGATAGTTAATTAAGGAGCATTCGTATGAAAACCTGTGTGGAACATGATGACATGTCGTTGGAAAGAACTGTTTGGTCCTTATGTCCTGCGTTACTCTTGGTGTAGCGAACTATAGTTGGTTGGTTGATTGGTGTTTTACGCCGCTTTCAAAAATATTTCAGTTATATCGCGACATGGAAGCAGGAGGTTACCTCTTAAACATAGTGGCGCAACCCGGGAATCGAACCCGGATCGTCGGCGCCGCAAGCCCAGTGCTTAACCACTACACCACACCACGCCTGCCCCTGTAGCGAACTATAAGATACGCTAGGGGTAAAGGGTGGTTACATTGTATCTCCGTGCTATTGGGAGCCTGTATAGCTGGGTTAATGTCTGGATCGTGACTTAGTGGCCCGGTAATCACTACCTCGGACTATCTCTGTGATATTGGGAGCCTGTAGAGATGGATTAATGTTTGGATATTGACTTAGTGGTCCGGGGATCACCACCTCGGAGTATCTTTGTGCTATTGGGAGCCTGTATAACTGGGTTAATGTTTGGCTCGTGACGTATTGATCCGGGGATCGAGTCCCTCAGGAGGCTTATTGATGTCCTGTTTTCGGGAGAGACGGTCAAATCCGAGGTCACGTGTCACTGTAGACATAGTTTGTAATAAATCTCTCACTGCATCGGATAAGTCCGTTGCATAGGTCTAAATTTCTGTGCATTGCACCAGACAGGTGCCGTCACCAAATAAGTGCAAATATCTTGATGTGACGTAACAATAATCGGAACAAAGATCGTAACATACGTCAGACAGGTGTCACTGCAGTGTAACTAAAACTCTGTTAAGGTTGATTTGGGTGTCCTTACTTGCTCCATGTTTGTGTACCTTTAAAACTGTTTAAAGTACATACTCGAAGTTTTTGAATAGAGAAAAGAATGCATGAAAATTACAAACATCACATTGCGTGTTAGTCTGATATTTTACATACAAAAATTCAGAGTAAATTTCATGGTGGCTTTTTTGGTATCAAAGAACACATAATGATATAGTCGAGGATTAGAGTACCCGTAAATTACCTTCAATGACAGGTTCTCCATAACAGGGCATCGGATACGAAATAAGTTTGATAATAAAGTCAAATATACAAGTAGATGGGTTATGAGTGAATAAAGAATAGAAATGACATTCGTTGCATGTAATCTTTAGGTTACATATTTATAGATTACAGAAATAAAAACCCTTGTGTATTATTCCGTATGCTACTCATATTAACGTAAAACTTGTCACGAGTTATCGCCTCCCTTAATACCGGTACTCAAAGAAACTGTTGTAATCTTATTGGGTATGGCAGTATGGCCGCTTGTAAGCTGTCATATCATTCACTTTGACAATAGTGCTGCTTACGAACTCACCAATTATTCATTTCCAACCCCACACTTACCAATTTAGACTCACGGATATACCGTCTAATTAAATCTATAAAGAGAACACGTGATATTTCATTTGATTTTAGACACAGTTCACAGCGTTCCCTTTGTGTTATTTTAGTTATCAAAAATGAACAATTTAAATAATTCCCGTATCTTTAAAATATCATCGAGTGCTTAATAACACGATACTGGAATATATCATTGTTCAAACAATCTTATTTCGACATGTCTGCTGTTGTTGACAGAGAGAAGTTTGAACGACGTCAATTGAATGTTTGGGTATTGTGATCTTTACGCATGATTCATAACATGGATTAATTGCTTTCAAATTAGAGATGGATCTTTTATTTGAAATTGGTTAACATTTAGGAATTATTTCACACTATGCCCAGAAGTCAATGGATTGAATTCTACATTAATTTTAGAGGTAATAGCCATATAAGGGGATGATGGCGTACTGACTTGATGTACTCATCAAAACCTCTATTTTTATTTATTTATGATTATTTGGGGGGGGGGGGGGCAGTCGACCACTCCCCTTCACTCTACACTGTTTATTTTATATATAAACATTTTGTTTTGAATAGAGTAAGTTTTATAAAATTATCATACTGACTAGATCATTTTGATTCTCGTTGCGGTCAAACTTGTAGTAGTCATTTAAGAGTTTTACTGTCGGAAGATGTAACAAAACGGCCGTCGTGTATCCCGTTTGTGATTTAGAACATACAGTGTCTGTTGCCCTATGCGATACAGTAACCAGAATTATCAATGATGGGGAAAAGTTTAACGTACGGTCTGTCAGTTGTCAAAGTAAATATCTTTCCAAAGATGTTTTTGGAATTTTATGGTTTTAATGTATTATTTAAAGATTGTTAACTTCGCTTTTATACTTCACCAAATCGGTCACTTAGAATGAAAGAATGAATTGAACGAATCATGCGAAAGAAATGCATTAGAAATATTACATTTATGTTACGTGATGTCATTAATTTTGTGACTTTATAGTTCTGAAGTCACTGCAAATTTGCAACTCGTGCATCATCCTTCAGGGCCGATGCAACTCAATGGATCAGAGCTCAGTTTGAGACAAAAAGGCCAAGGTTGAACTCCTGCTGTGGGTACACGGGTGTCCTGTCTTTCAGTTAGGAGAGTGAACACCCGAGGTCCTGTATCACGGCAAGAGTGACACGTAAAACATCCTTCACAGTTGGTTCCGTAAAAATTTCTATGTAATGCATCAGGTAGATGTCCTTGCCATATACGTGAAATCGTAAAGTAAGTTAGATCAGTAATCAATCAATCATTACCCATCACTATTATGGTATCCGTTCACTCATTCCTATTAAATTTCAGTCTCGTTTCAAAATGTTTTGAAATGGTTTAATATTCCGCATAATTTAAACCGAAGAAAGTATATTAAATGTCTAATTGAAGAAGAAAATTGTTTATGTTTTTATGATTCGTATTATATCCTTCACGTTTTTGTGTCACACTCCTCTTTCAATACGTGCTCATTGTATTTTATGCATACCTTAATGGCACTAGGTAATTAAGCCACCTCAAAATACATTGTTAAGTCGCGATTATCCCCAATCTCTTTGAACTTCATACAATATTAATCTGTGTAACCTAAATTTATGAAATCCTGATCTGTGTTTCTATGAATGACTCAGGTTATAGGGGGATTGTAAATACATTACACATCTTATTTATCGTTGGATAAAATGCTGAGGTCATAACTTACCACTGGACACACACGTTTAATGTACAATGTATGTGATATTTTTGCGGAAAGTTTAAAATGAAACGCAGTTGTAGGAGTTGGCTGCTGTTATTTAGAATTTCAGAAGAAAGTTATGTTCTTGGATGAACTGATTTTTGTCGTAATTGTAAAACTAGAAGTGAGTTACTGATAACGAACAATTAATTAAAACGCTTAGTCTTTTTAACACGCGGTTTGTTATACATAACAACCGTCGTGCTGCATTTTTTATACACGTGTCTGTGTTTTCTTCCGTTGGTTTTTAAAATGAAGACCGTTGATAGACATAAATAAAGGAGGGATTTACACAATAAGAAACACAAGCTTTTATCTCCTGCTATCTTGTCGGAGATTACAGAGATTTCAACGTCTTGACGCACCTCTTTTGTTGTTTCACAAAACAAGAATGGTTATCCGTGCTTATATCTGGAAGTCGTTTATACCTATACCTCTAGTGGGGATCTACCTCTAGTGTAGGAATACATGTCTGGCTTTACCACATCCATAAGCCGTGGTGTTTTTCATTTTCCCGTGTGATACTGAAGTGAACGATAACTGCTGGATTCTATTTTCTCACTTTTGGCTTTTTCTTTTATCGAAAAATTCATAAACACTGAAGTTCAAAATAACACATTTTCAGCCTATCGTCGCCGTAGTTAAATGTATGGAATTAATGTCAACAATCACATTGAAAATATAGTCTTTCCAAAAGTTTGGCAAATCGTGATGGAACTGTATTGAAATTTCAGAAGCATACATAAAAAAGAGGAAAGACTTGAGAAATCCTCACAGCTGTGAATTGATATTTTTAAAATTTAGTGATCGTTTATAAGTAATTTGGATTGATCGGAAAGATTTGGAATAACTATAGAACAATGATGATTCGGTGGCTGAAGGGATTTACTTAGAACGACGTTGCTGATTGGATGGCTGGTGTTAGTGTTACACGGGCTAGAAGACGTAAGAAAGGCATTCATTGGTTAAACATAACTTCGGCAGGGGGGAGGAGGGGTGTTACACGTCTGAAAGATCACAGTAATGGCTAGGATGTGTGGTAGAAAATACAAGTAACTTTGTAGTGTTAACTATGAAGCTTGAGTCATGATAAGTGCATGATCATACGTTTTGTATTCAATTTCTCTCTCGTGCCTCATCCGCTAAAAATTAAACAACAGTTTGGTATCAAAGAAACCAGGATAATTGCACGTTTTAAAGTTTTACTCCTGAATTCATTATCTATCTATTTATTATTTTTATTTGTTTATTTGTTCATTCATTATTCAAATCATATGAGTTTAGGGTTTGACTTTTTCGTAATCGTCCTTCCTGTCTATTTTGGGATCTTTGCATAGGACTTAATTTATTAATCTACTCACAATCCGGGTGACACCATTATATAGATTTGGCTTGTAACAGTAATGGAGAAATCAATAAAAGTATTCTGTATATATTTGTAACCGTTATTCTATATTGCTTCGTGTTTTGTCCGAGTGTTTCAAATGTTGAAGACCAAGTTGTCATAAGGGCTCTCTCAGAACTTGTCTAATTCTATAACTAAATGTGAATGACTTTAATTTATATCTTTTGACATCTTTAGCTTCATGACATTTATAAGTATTTGAAATGTCAAATTTCATAATTATATGTAATTAAGCTTTTCGGCTAGTGAGACAGAATATTTTCAGCAGTAAGACACATTGGGAAATGTAAAAGACTTGCGATAGCGGATAATCACTAACTGGGTTCGGCGCCATAAACTGAGAAAATACTTAAGTCATCTTTTTTTTCATTTTAACCTATTTCATCACTAAAAGTTTAAATAAATCTATCTATCGATAAAATAAAATTCAATAAAATCCAAATCCCAGTTATTAATTCATTGTTGTACAGAAGAATTTGATATCATCATCCAATCAACAACCAACCAACAATGTAGTAGGAATATCTTTAGAGAAATAGATAGAAATGCAGATCTTTACGTCAAAATTCCTAGAAATGGTTCACTGATTGGTCGATCACGTGTTTCATACTGACACGGTACCTTGCGAGATGTTGTAAGAGTCTGTAATTGATTTTTGAGTGTTTCGTAGAGTAGCCGAATTTGTGGAATTTTTGGCTGGATTGCACAGCAGTTTTAGTCTATTGATTGGCGATATCCGCCTGTCCGCCGGTTTGTCTGTCTGTCGGTCCGTCAACATTTCAGTTAAAGTTTCTGGATTAAGCAAAACAACAGCAACTAAAAATTTTGTACATATAATTAATACCTCACACATAGGTTCCTTATGACCAGAGCTTTCAAAGTATGCCATGACTTTTGACCCAGTGACATTGGACTTTAACCTACGACGACGACTTGATGACAAGTGCTTTCAATTTTTGACGTTGTAACCTTGACCTTGTTTCGAATTTGCTTTGCAATTCGGCCATACCGTCTTTAGCGGTTTCTTGTAATTTTATTGGGGTAGTTACTAAGTAAAATTCTAAAATAGGTATTTCGATGAACGGTAGAGATCTTATAAACATTTGCATATCTTCCCATTGTTTGATAATTTACAAATGCGTAATTCGGCTTTGTTTTAATGATTACTTTGATTAATTTTATCTACGTTTTTACATACATAAATCTTGCATTGTACCAAACTTTTTTGTACAGATGGATTAAAACATCTTAAATTGAGCAAGTCCTTAGGGACCTCCCCTTCCCCTCCCTCACGAATTGTTTTGGCCGATCATGGGTCGATTTTTATCAGGTTACGAAAGGAAACGAATTTTAAGGTTTGGGCCCCTACTTTTTAAATGCTTCCTAAGGTCCCGTTGAAACTAATTGAAATCACACAGAACCTACGTAGGGAGCGAGATAATCTTCCTTTATACCAACTTAATATAGACAATTATCCCTGGCTTTCTTACCAGCTGGAACTTATTTACAGTCACTTTGTAAATATTTGCTTCTTTTGATTAGAATTTCGACAATAGCCGAAATTTTTTTAAGAGTTCTATTCTATTTACGGTTTAAACCGTTTGATTTTCGTGAATTGACACACCTCACGAAATGAATAAAACTCCCCTAACAAAAATTCACGTAATATGCAAAACAAATATCATTAAATGTTAGAATTAAAATCCAATATCTCATTTCATCAAGGTTTGATGATGACCCTTGCTTCTATTTGCCGTTTTGGTAGACTCGAGTATGAACACCGAGATTTGATGTAGGGGTTTCGCCTTGTTTTAGTCAGGTGTCAGTAAAGATTGGTTTCCTTTGTTTTGTAAACCCTCAGATGTCGACGGCAGTGACGATTACAGGACATGTTACCTGTTTATTTTACAATTGTTGCATTCACGTTCTGTATTAAAATGATTTTTTGCAATAATTCGTCGCCCCAGTGGCATTTTTGATTTGGGGCTTGTTTTACGAAAGAAATCAAGACAAATCGTAAACTATGGACCCCAAAATATTTCCTTGGACGCTCTTATATAAATGCAGTTTCAGCGAAAAAGCAGAGAAAAAAAATAATAGCAAACTTCAAATAGAAAGTCAATAATTTCTGAAATACGTATGTAAAAACAGACGGTTGTAAGGTATTTTGATAAGGCATTGCTTTTCACACCTTTCTCCAGTAACCAAATATTTTACTCCAATTCACTTCAGCCAAGTTAAACACACTTAATGGCATTCGCGTAGCTAAATCGTTTTGTCCTGGATATATACGAATGAACCCAAAATTTTCCGTCCAACTTGAATTGAATACCATTTTTTCATAGGAATTGTCAGATGTGTTTAAGGAAAGTGTTATGACCTACTAGGAAATAGGAATAGTTCCAGGCAAAATTTTGCGTGGAAGCTATGATTTATGTTACATTGTTGTCTTGGTAGTATTTACGTCTGGGTACGCGCCTATTTTTTGAAATGTTTTCTACGCCAATGTCAGTGTAAAGAAACATTGGAATTTCTCAAACGTATTGTCAACAGTGGAAGACCGCAGTGCATTGGTCTGCAGTGGCATAAAACTGTACATGTCGATTTAATATTTGATAACCACGCCAGCATTAAACATATGTGTTTTAAAATAACAAAGACGAATTCGTATTTAACTTAGCGATCAAAGTGGCGTGCTTCCCGTGTGTAAATAAACATGATACAAACTCGAGATAAAAATGTTAACATTTTAATAGAGTAATTTGGTCTAGATGTGAATACAAAAAAAAATTTAGAATTTAAGCGGAAGTGATGTCACAACTATCGTCTGCTAAAAAGAAGATTGTTGTGTTGATAGGGCGAAGTGATATTTAAGATTGATTAAATTGGATTCCGTTGATCTGGTGTTTATTTTCTTGGTAGGAGTTTCGTTATGAATCCTTAATAATTCTCAGTTTTATAGACTTTAAAAGTGATGTACACAGAAATGTGCTGGATATTTGAATTTTGGGATTTGTTGAAGAATAATTAATTTACCGCCTGGCGGAGTGCGTGTGTATTATTGAGACGGTGTCGTTTTGCTATTGGTATAATATTTGGCGTTTAATGACGGTTCGGGATGGCAGCCTTCTACAATTCATTCATTATTTGATTGAGTAATGCATAATCAAGTGGGAATGCATGCTGACATATTTTAATATTTAGGATTTGAAATAGCAGATAGATTTTATGAATTGTTAAACAAAATTATGTGGATTTAAGAGTCCGAGTTTCTTTACGAAGACCGTGTAATGTCGGAAATAATGGAAGTGAATTCCTTACCAGTACCTGTGTATTCATTCGGGCTACCATTTGTAGGTAAGAAAGGGATCGGTGTGTATTCATTCGGGCTACCATTTGTAGGTAAGAAAGGGATCGGTGTGTATTCATTCGGGCTACCATTTGTAGGTAAGAAAGGGATCGGTGTGTATTCATTCGGGCTACCATTTGTAGGTAAGAAAGGGATTGGTGTGTATTCATTCGGACTACCATTTGTATGTAAGAAAGGGATCGGGTTAAGTCATGTCTAAGATGTATCTGTATCAAAAGCTGTCACATCGGAGAAATCTGAAGAAAATGTTTACAAAAACCATTTATGAGATCCTATTTTCACATCAGAATTATTCTAATTTAGTCTCTATCTACGCCCATGTAAAAACTCTCGATCATTGTGTGCGGGTTTTTTTTTTTTTTTTTTGATTCTGTCTTTCTTATATATATATATATATATATATATATATATATATATATATATATATATATATATATATATATATATATAATTTTTTGTTTATTTTTTATTCATTTTATTATTATCTTCTTTTTTTACGTGGATCGTATCATTATGTACATCCTTTACTTCCTGCCTGCATGAAGTGATGTTGTTACAAAAAGTTTAAAACATTTATTATCTTAAAGTAATCCATAACAATCTAAGATTATGTTAAGTTTAAAATGACAAATGTTTCAAACTCAATTTTAACGGTATGACTAAACATCGACATGAAGTCGAATTATTGTGTGAAACACGAGCAAACCAACCACTCCATTAAAAGAATATTTCAGCAAAATATATATCAGTTTGTTATAACATCAATCACTTTACGTCATGGCCACGATCTTTAATTTTCAAACCGCTGCCATACCAGATAAACAGCTGTCAAGGCTCGGAAATGAATGTCCATGACTGTCTACCACTATGGTATCGATCGTCCGCTAAGTTTATCTAAACGTCTCGAGAGTATTCCTGCATGTTCATAACGCGTTGACACCAAACTGCTACTTTGCACCAATATGATAATTTATAATGGAAAAATTGGGTTTTTTTTGTGGTCATCTCTATCAGGAGGTCATTTTTAACAGGCGAGATTTTGAAAAATAAGTTTTACTTGCAGCATTAATCTAAAAAAGAGGTTGGCTTTCTTCATAAAGTCTTCTATGACGTCTATGCACATCTCTGAGCCTATATATATGTATGTACAAAGTTGACAAAATTTGAAAATGCATTACAAACAGTTGCATTGTGTTCGTGACACTATTCCCTTTATTTCATCGAAAGTCTAAACACGTCGTTTATAGAAAGCAGGAGATCTAAGCCTTGAGATACACTTTAAATTAGACGTATGAACCAGTCATATATATGTATTTGTTAATTCTTATACGGTGGGTGGAAATCAAATTACTTCTACTCTCCTTTTCCTATATAAATTTCGTCGCTTTCATGAGGTTAAAATAGAAGTCAATAAATGATATACATTCTCCTTTATTATGCATGTAATGTTGGAATTTGATGTCCCGTTCAGATTTAAAAGAAATTAATGATGATGTCGTATCTGTCTGTTTTCAAAAACTTTTCTGTCAAAATATTCCGTAGGGAATGACTGTTGAATTATCTGTAAGTTGAAGCTCTTTATTCAAGGTTTGAAATAAATGTTTATGTTTTGTGTTGACATCACTATAGAATATGCATGTATCTCAATTTTTAGTTTCATAAATGTAGAAAGAAATCAAATGCGGCTGATCGTTAAGTGAATTATTTTGATAAAGCCATTAAAGGCCATTGGCCGAAATACTGAATAAAGAGATTCAACAAGAAAATATAAGTCTGAAAGAACTGAACAAAAATTGTTTTAGATATACTTATATTTAAGTACTTTACATATCTTATTTTAAAGATAACTGAAATCCTAATATGTTAATCGGAGTTGCTCTTATATCGTACGATTGTTGGTACACGTAATTTGTATTTAGAGATTGTTTTCATTTGCTTAGAAATGATAAATGATAGATCAAATCGTAGACATATGAATTTGACTGAAAAAAAACCCAGAGGAATACACAAGAGTAGATGCATAAGCGAATTTGAAGAAAGTCATAAGTGAACACAATCGACTTGCAAGTTTTTGGTGGGTTTTTTTTTTTTTTTGGTTTTGTTTTTGGATTTTTATTTATATTTTTTGTTTTTCATTTTGTTTTGTTTTTGTTTTTTGTTTGTTCGTTTGTTTGTTTGTTTTTTTTTTTGTAATATTCAGTGATTTAAATGTATTTAGTATAGGCTATTATAAACACCCTCCTTGTGTCATTTCTTCGGCGACCAACTTATTTCTGGTTCTGTGATAGTAGTGTTCATTGTTTCATCTTTGCATGACCAACATGGCGCAGCTATAAGGTTTATTAACTAACAAGGTGTAGCTACAAGGTTTATTAACTAAAAAGGCGTAGCTATAAGGTTGATTAACTAACACGGCGTAGCTATAAGGTTTATTAACTAAAAAGGCGTAGCTATAAGGTCTTTTAATTAACAAGGCGTAGCTATAAGGTTTATTAACTAACAAGGCGTAGCTATATGGTTTAAGGCGTAGCTATTATGTTTATTAACTAACGAGGCGTAGCAATTATGTTAATTAACTAACAAGGTGTAGCTATAAGGTTTATGAAGACTTCCATTGCTCGGGATTCTATGAGTATGTGTTTATATAAAACTTGTAATCGATCGGATGTTCGAGATTTCCTGAAATGACGTCATATAGAGACGCATTTCAAAAGATACGGTACTCACGGGCGTAATGGAGGGTTCAATTTTTGATTGTTGTCGGAGTGTTCAGTTTTGCGTGAATATATAAATCATTATGGTATTACTGACATTCATTTACGTATATATCGATCAAAATTTTAACGCTGTCTTGTGCCTTGAAGAATAATATGTTTTGAGCACGCCTGTAGCATACTATTCATGCATATGACTATCAAAAGCATTTTTTTTTTTTACTATAGCTTGAAGCTTGGGCAAATGATACATCTACTTACCATTTTCAGAATCAGTTTGCATTAAGACATTTTAAAAGATGGATATCATCATAGAGAAGTACAATCGTGGGGGAAAACTCCCACACAACCAAGTCACATAGTGTCATGACATACTAAAGTACATATAAATGCTTCCTGTATATTCATTTTTTTTCTTTTAATAACTGAAAGGGAATAATCAAAATAGCGACACTGTATTCTATATGTGTACGTATATTTTCAGTAGTAGAAATCCAGAACGTTCAAAGAATTATTATGATTTACTTTTTTGAATTTTTAATTTTTAAATTGATGCCTTATAATTTATAAAAGTTTGGAATGCCAAAGTTAGATTTTCGTATAAATGTTCGATTACATTAGATCGTGTGTAACTCATAACCGTTTCAAACTTTTTCAATAGTACTAAAATCGAAAAAAAAGAACAAGAACAAAACAAAGAATGATGATTTCAGTCATTTTGCTCCATTTAGTTTAATTTGTGAATTAGATCACGTGTTTAAATCCATGTGTTTTTCATTACAGCTCGTCCACATAACCATGAATTCGGGGAAACCGAAGGAGCCGGTTACGGAAAGACCCGAGGGATGTTTGGAAGTAACGCTTTCCATCCCGGGCGTTACTTTCATGGTAACCAACATCGACGATTTCCGGGAACTTTCGGAACAGCGAACCGCAACACATACTTACAGAACGCAGACCATAATGTGCCATTGAAACCGAAAGTAATAACGATTGTAAGAAATGGAAACCGACCGAGGAATAATGTTAAAATTCTCCTCAATCGCCGTAGCGTACAGTCGTTCGAACAGCTTATGACCGATATCTCAGAAGCGTTCGGACCGAAATATAAGAACAATAAAGTAAAGAAACTGTTTACAACACGTGGCCGAGAAGTTCAGGGAATTTCTGACTTTTTCCGTGACGATGACGTTTTTATCGGCGTCGGAAATGAGACTCTCGTGGAAAGCGAAGTTATCGATATCATTGAAGAAATGTATCCCGATAGCCCGTATGCGAAAAACCTCCTTAAGGAGTTGGAAAGGAATAAACGAAAACGTAACCTGGCAGCGAAAGCGGCACAGGCAGAAAACGACGCTGACAAGCGCGACAGTGGTTTCGGGGAAGGCAGTGATGGAATAAATAGAGACCCGGATGGAGCTGATTACGTCATTTATAAGGGGCGTCCACAGGAAAAAGGACGGAGGAGGAATGATTATCCAAAGGAGTATGAGTTGGCTGTGCGACTAGATAGAGAGAGGGAGAAAGCAGCTGCAGATGAGAGAGATCGAACAAGGAATAGACACAAGAAAATGATGGATGCAGAGAGACGGGCTCTAGACGAGGAAAGACGCAAGAGGGGACTTATACCAAACAAGGGAGAGGACCCGTTCAAGCGTATGAAGGAACAGAAAGAAAGGGAAAAGGAAGAACAAAGACGAAAGAAGGAAGAAGAACGAATTAAGAAATTGGAGGAGGAGGAAAAAGAGAAACAGAGAAAGAGGGAAGAGGATAGGGAAAATGCTTTAAAGGTTTGAATTTTGATTGATTTCTCATTTTGGCATGTGTGTGTGTTGAGTATATAGATGTTAACGCATGCGTTCTTGGTGACATACCATTACCAGTCTAGTCGTATTGCTGAGGCTGTTCATCTCATACCCATTCTCATCAATACAGCATATTACTCGGACTTTTACAGTTTACTAGTATGTTACAAAGAGATTTTCTTAGAAAAACATAACATTAGTAGCATGTCTTCTGAAGGATTGGATCTTAGCATTGTCAAAGATGACTAATGACGACGAGTAATATTCAAAATGTAGTGAATGGAAAGTTCAGAGAAAATCATTGAAAGTAGTATCTTGCTTTTATATAATTAGATTATGGATTCATAGTTCAAATTCAAAATTGAAAAATTCAATATTTCTTGATTTTAATTTCCCTAGAATGGCCTACATAGACCTATATGTCAGTCTATACAATGAGTATAGAATTATTTAACCATGGGGAGTAAGTTCTGCAAACGAGGAGGTGTGTTGAATTGTATAAAATGGCAGGAAGCATATAACATATGGGAAAAATTGAATTTTATTAATTTGAGAACAAAAGTAAGAAATAAGTCACAATTTAGGCTGCCAGAGAAAGACAAGCTGCAGCAGAAAAAGCTGAAAAGGAAAAGGCAGAAAAAGAGAAAGCAGAACGAGAGAAGGCACAAAAAGAAAGTCAGGAAAAAGCTGAAAAAGAAAAGGAGAAAGGAGAAAAAGAGAAGGAAAACAAGGTAGTCAGATGTGTCCAGAGTAAAAAGGGAAGGGGAAAATACTTCATACAATCAGGGATTGAATAGTTATATTCTCATTTTCAAAGTTTAGAGAAAAATTAAGTTATCAATAACATTTTCATTTCTGTAAAAACAAGTCATATGTATGTTAATAAATATTAAGGTAATGATATTAATTAACAAAAATATCCCTCTGAGAAAGGAGAGCAATGAACAATTCGAAAACATAAATGTTCATGAAGCATCTATTTAGACTTATTTTGTAGATTTATTTGAAAGATAAAATCTTTCAAAAACATGTTTTGCCTTGGAATAATCATAATAGTCGACAGTGTGTTGTTTACATGAATGTAAAGTAACCATAGTAATCAGCATGAATCATTTGCTCAGCTTCTTTTGCTTGTATTTGATTTTCATATGTATGACTTTCTGAAGTGTTTTTTTAATAGTTATTTATAGTTTTGTATAATTTTGTATTAATTTTGATTTTCAGTATTTACTTATCCATACTCATAAAAGATTCTATTACATATTTTATTGTGCAAATTCTTGATCTTTAAAGAACATAAAACTATCAATATCTGACAGTAGTAATTCTACCAGCCACACATGTATATATAGCATTATATTATATCTGAGTTTAAACATGTCTTACACTTCTTCAGTGTCTTATTCAGTCTTTTCATTACACAGTTACTTCCCATTTGAGACATTATCTAACATAAAGTAATTGTTACATCATCAAATTCTGTGGATACCAATCCTTTAAACTCAGGGAAATGGTCATTAGAAAATTAGGAATCAGGAAATTTATGACATCATTATTGTTTTACGTCAGATACTGACCCAAATGGGAAATAACTCTGGTTAATGAAAATACTCAATACAAAGTACAAAAACAGGAGAGCAGCAGGTCATTTCGCTAAAGTGCTTGCAAAATTATGAAAGATTTTTGCGCAACTTTCAACCCCTGATTTTGAAAGAAGGGGGAACCTGAAATGGAATGAACAAATTTATGATATTTTTTCATCTCAATTTGTGCAACAAAAAAATTTCATACTCTGCATACCCAAGTTCAGAGTCATGTTCTGTCTCAGTAAATGTTATAAAAAACCCTGAATACTTTCGTAGGAACTTATGGGAAACAGTGTGCAGATGCCTTGTACTGTAGGCAATATACTAACCTACAGTAAAGAAAAGGTACAGAAAAAGATGTTAAAAGAGAGATGTTTTCAAGGCATTATTAAAAGAAATAAAGAATGATTTGATTGCAGTATATAGATATTTAAGGAATGAGCATGGCCATAGCTTTCTATGTCTGTTTTTGTAGGATCAGCATTCAATCTATTACTTTTGGTCTTTGTACTTAACTCATTTTTATTCTTCATTCCCAAGTATTTTTCTGCTCTGTCATTTTATGGTAGCATTTTTTCATGCAGCAGGGCCTCAGTTGGCCAAGTGGTCAAAAGCACTGTACTCAAACTCATTGTGGTCTCTCACCTTTTTGAAAGTATTCAAGATAAATCACATCTTTAGGAAGGTTCAGCAGGGTATATATACTAAATTCAGTGACTGTTTTCTATGGGAACTGGAATCAGTAGGTACATGGACAAACCTATCCTCGGGAATCAAATTACCCATCATTAGGTACATGGACAAACCTATCCTTGGGAATCAAATTGAGGGATCGCCGCATCCAACTTTAACCACGCCCTTTACGTAGTTCCATTGTGACGTCATAGTTAAATCCATGTTTGACGGGCCATTTAATTGTGACGTCATAATGAATATGTATGTCAAAATGTGTGATGTCGGGCATATGACGATCACTCAATTACCCATCAATAGGTACATGGACAGACCTATCCTCAGGAATCAAATTACCCATCAGTAGGTACATGGACAGACCTATCCTCGGGAATCAAATTACCCATCAGTAGGTACATGGACAGGCCTATCCTCGGAATCAAATTACCCATCAATAGGTACATGGACAGACCTATCCTCAGGAATCAAATTACCCAGCAGTAGGTACATGGACAGACCTATCCTCAGAAATCAAATTACCCATCAGTAGATATATAGACTGACCTATCCTCAGGAATCAAATTACCCATCACTAGGTACATAGACAGACCTATCCTCGGAATGAAATTACTTCTCCTAGGAGACAGGAAGCTACACTTGGTTGATCTCTTTAATCCTTAATTAATAGTATTTATCAGGAGGATATGTCTATCTGTGTATATCATGAGAAGATGTTTAAAGATGACTACAACTTGACTACTAGATCCACGCATGGTCAGTTGACCATAAAGATAAAAAATTGCATTACACATCGTTTACACCTTTTCTTTCTCTAGGAACTATACATTTTATGCCTTATCATGCAAGGGCAAATAGCTCGCTTTTTTCAACTGTCCAATGCTAATTGTATATAAAGTCATATCATTTCAATAAACAATACATCAATGTAAACAACATGTAATATTTATTTTCATGTGATTTGCAGGAGGCCAAACATGACAAGGAAAACAAAGGAGACAAGAGTAACAGGGAAAAATCGGATGTACAACATAAAGACAAACCAGAAAAAGCCAAAAAGAAATCCAAGTCAAAGATCATACGCAAAACTAAATTTGAGCGTCAAGTTAGCAGTGATGAACACATTCTTAGTAGATATGATCTTGGAAGGACATTAGGTGACGGCAACTTTGCCATAGTGCGGCAGTCGAAATTGAAAAATACTGGAAGTGAATTTGCAATGAAAGTCATTGACAAATCAAAACTGAAAGGAAAAGAGCATATGGTAGAGAATGAAATTGAGATCATGAAGGAATGTCACCATCCAAATATAGTGAAACTATATGAGGAGTATGAAACTCCAGAAAAAATCTACCTCGTTATGGAGTTAGTCAAGGCAAGTGTTATTTCTCCTCGTCTAAAGAAGGCATCAGTGAAATACGGAATGAAACAATCCAGTTTCATCCTCAGAGTGTAGCACTCAGTGTTTGAGATGATTGTAATCTCGAACAAACTGTGTTACTGTATGGAATAAAAAGTATTGATATTGAAAGGCTTGCAGACTGAGAATCAAGCATAATATTAAGAGAGAAATTCAGTGCAGGGGTTGAATCTGACTGTATGATCTAGAAGTAGTAATGGAGCTTTGGGGTGTACTCTAGAGAAGTATCCTCATATTTGCCGTCAAGTAATTACAAAAACATCAAATAAATGGCATCCCCTTGATGTAGAATAGTAGGGAAAAAGGTATTTGCATAAAGTTGAAAGGTTATGGAATAAGTTATTTGAAGAGTTGTCTCCTCTTACTTGATATGCGATATTTAGATTTGCTATTAATTTTAAGAGACAACATTATTGTAGAAATATTCATATCAGTCATTAATTTTCATTATTGATCTTTTACTCTTTACAAAGATAATAAATGAAAAAGAGAATACCAATACTTAGATCCTTGAATGACATTTCTTTGGTTACTTTTCGGTTAATGAAGAGCGTTGACCTTGCATGTTTAATGTATATATCTCTTCAAACTAATTAATTCAACATATATGTATATATATACAATACTTGATTTTAGGGTGGGGATTTATTTGATGCCATTACCCAGAGTGTCAAATTTGGTGAAGTAGACTCAGCCCACATGGTAAAGGACCTTTGCAATGCTCTGTTCTATCTTCACTCACGATCTATAGTCCATAGGGATCTCAAACCTGAAAACTTACTGGTGAGTGAAAATCTCCAAGGTGTTGATTAATAGTTTATAAATAGATTGAGCAAAAATCCAAAGTAAAAAATAGTTACAGCTGCCATTTTGGAAATAAATGAATGAAAATAATTGTCAAGTCTATATAAATAATTAAATGTGTTGGTGTATATACAGACTTTCCAAAGTTATAACCATTCAATTATTATTGGAGACTGTGGCAGACGTGATGAATCTTCAGAGCTCTTTTAGTATGTTGCTGTACCATGTGTTCTCCGTCAGTAGTTTATCTGCTAGTACTTTATTTTCAACTTAAAATACCTTGCAGAAGATATATATGCACATCACTTGGAATTTTGATTTGAATATAACACTTAGAGATGCTGCTGGATTGCCCTTCTCTTGGCAGTTGTACATGTATACCTTGAACAAGAAGTCAAATGCTGTGTGACTAAACACAGGGTATAATTTCTCCTAGCTGCTTAGTTTCAGATCGACATTTTGCATGCATAGGTACAGTGTTGCCAGGAAAACTTCTTGAAATGCAGAGATGTGGAAAGACAACAACACATTTGATTGTTTATAACTAGCTCAGCAATTTTAATTGTACTAAGCTGACTTAATACATGTATATGAATACTTACAATGTTTTATATAATAAATTCATAAATACATTTGTACAAATGCATAAAACAAATTTTATTTGAAAAAAAAAATCATCAAACCTGAATATGTGGCCATGGTACATGATCAGTGTTTTCAAACCAATACTTGCAGGTGCATAGGAACAAAGATGGATCTATATCACTTAAGCTTGCTGATTTTGGTTTAGCTATGGATGTTAAGGAATTAATATACACTGTGTGTGGTACACCTACTTATGTTGCTCCTGAAATTCTCTCAGAAATAGGTAAGACTAGATATCTGTCTGAAATGTTGTAAGAGTATTATACATGCCACTTGATTCATAGCTAGAATCAGATTTAATGGCGGAATTGATGCTATGGGTAATGAATAAAATGAAGCAGACCCACAGATCATGTCCAATGGGCTATGACATCATGCTGGATCTGTGATTTAAGAAAGAATTCTATAACTATACTTAATGCATTGCAGAATACACTGTTTCTCAACTGCTGAACTTTAAGTCAACTTAATGACAGAAGTGAAAGATTTTCCAAAAAAAAAGTATTATGCAAATAGATGGACAAATGACCAATTAAAAAACAGACAGAC
Source organism: Pteria penguin (assembly GCA_035048485.1). NCBI lineage: Eukaryota > Metazoa > Mollusca > Bivalvia > Pterioida > Pteriidae > Pteria > Pteria penguin. The sequence continues at coordinate 17,187,130 of CM068584.1, forward strand.
CTAATATCTGTTTTGTAATAAGATCATAATTTTGAGATATTGCAAAAATTGAAATATTGAGTCCTAAATTTCTAAGAACACATGTCAGGGACCCACATGCAAATTATGTCTTCTAATCTTGGATTAAGTTGCATATTTAATTGACTTTTCTTTCATAGGATATGGCCTTGAAGTGGATATGTGGGCAGTAGGCGTGATATGCTATATCTTATTGTGTGGATTTCCCCCTTTCCGGAGTCCGGATAGAAACCAAACTGAACTGTTTGAATTTATCAAGGCGGGAGAGTACGAGTTCCTGAGTCCATACTGGGATAACATCTCACCTTGTAAGTTATATGTAGGAAAGTAATGGTAAGAGAAAAAAAAATATGACCTCTCGTCTTGAGAAACCTGTTGATCCTTGTACTCTATATAGAGGATTATTCATAAATTTTTAAATGTGTGTCCTTTGATTGTGCTGCTTTTGTGGTGAGTGGGAAGGTGGGCACTCGTAAACCAGTTAACCACACCAACTGAGTGACATTTGTTACTTTAATTGACTGTACTAAGTCGGTATCCTAATGGCAGCACAATCGAATATTTTTGTAATGTCGTTTTTCCGTGTATATTTTACTTTTATCATTTTTGTGTGCATGTCCATGCTGATGTGTGTCATACAGCTTTGTCAGATGTCTTCTGTTTTCTCTTTTATAGTATGCAGTTTGTTCTCATTTATACTGAAACAAATACATGAAATTTTGCCAAGTTGAACTACTTCCTAAATTCCAACTACATTATTTCTGAGATCTCGATGTATGATATACTAATATTTTACATTTATTTTCCATGCAGATGCAAAAGACTTGATAGAGCACCTGCTTGTTGTTGAGAAGAAAAAGCGCTATTCTGCTATTGAGACACTCTCCCATCCTTGGATACTGTGTAATGGGGACATGTCACGACCCCCAGACAATGCAAAACTTGATGAAATGCGGAAGTCTTCACGCAAGGAATTAGAAGTTCAGGCAAAACACAACCTTGAAGCTTATCAGAAACTCAAAGAAAAACGAAGACAAGAAATGAAAGAAACAACAAATTCATAGTGTTAAAGATATATTGGTTTTTGGGAGTTTGATGAAACTTTTTACTAAGCTACCAATAATGAAATGGTCGATCCATTCATGTGCTATATAAGTATTTCTTTACATGTAATGCAGGTTTTTTATGAGTTAAGATATACATTGATGTTGCTTTGTGAATTGTTCACTATCCTGTTCTATCAAAATATAGTCTCATTTGTTCTTATTGACAGAAATGTCTGGGTTTTTTTATTTTTGGTTAATTTCTGTGTTACCGAAGTAGGTATCCAGTTGATGCATTTCACAAATCCTTTATGATAAGGGTTTATATTTATTTATAAACTTTATGATATTGATGGTAAGTGGGTGTTTTTTTCTCTTTTATTCCAAATTGTTTGAAATATTAATTTATATGAAAAAGTGAATTATTCTTGATACATTTCCATCAAAAACATATTCATATTATATTTGATAATGTGGTACTCATGACCAAATAAAAACATGTTTTATTCCCAAAATTTATAACTGTTTCTTAAATGACAATTATGTCATGAAATATCACTTACCCTGGGCAGTTGATATGCTCTTACATGAATTTGTATCATTGGGATGAACTGTATTAGCATGTGTTTCAAAGTGTAAAAGTCAAATTCCTACCACTAAGAGAAAGAGTGGAGCATAAATGTGTAAAATGATTCACAACCAAAGGCAACATTTACATTGTTAGCAAGTGCTGATATGTCATAAACGTTGAACAATGTCAACAGTAAAACAATGCATTTACTTTTGATTGATATTTTTATAGAGTAGATTTCCTCATAGGAGATCACCATGTTGATTAATAATCCAAATGAAAGTAGTGGAAGAGCATTGTTTCATTTTGAAAAGATAGTCATTTTTTTTTTTTTTTTTTTGTATAGAAGTAAAGACTGGTAAAAGTCCGACGTTAATAGGACATTATAGTTATGTGATAGTAGAATGATGTAGAGGTTTACTCTGTATTGCAGTACAGAGTCTTTGCTTCAGGGGACAACAAAAAGACACTGCAGTGATACACATTGGATCGCTTTTCAGTTAGTCTTTCTGTAAAATAGATTTATGAAACTCTTCATCAACACTCCAAAACTTGTGTTTTATCATAATTGCCTTGCAAAGTATACCTTGAATTCGTGTCCAGTGTTGTTTTTTTTCAATACGGCAACCACTGTTTCATTGGACCTTTGTTGTTTTGTATAGTTCTATTTGTTATTCATTGTATATATCTCATATGGATCAAGTTGTTATCCAGTGATTGTGCATTTAGTCACCAGCATTTCTGTGATAATGTAGTACCAAGAATGCAAGAGGTGATCGAGACTAGGTGCAAGAGAAAACATGTGTCCTCCACATAGCCAAATATGACATGTCCAAAATAAATTAAATTTTTCATGCATTTGAAATTATATATATTAATTATTCCTAAAGCAAGGTATATTCTGTTCAATTTCAGGACTGCTAGTTTAAATGAGTCTGTATGATTTATATATGAATAGATTTTGCTGTAAAATTGATATCATATTCCTTGAACTTTGGGTTTATTTTCCAACAACAAGTAATATTCAGACTTTTTGATATAAATTTTCATTGGAAGAAGTCACTTGTATTCTGTTAATGTATTTTAACCAAAAGGGCAAGTTGATTTTAAATACTACCTGACTTTTCTTCATATCTGCTCAATATAAGTATAAAAACCATGCAAAGAAAATCAAATTAAGATGGTTTTCTTCAATATTTTTTATATATAAAGGGTGTATTAAAGGTGATATGGTGAATTATGAAATAAGTTTAATTTGGGATATATTTTCGGAAAAAAAATACATTACATGTAACTTGAATGCTGTGTGACAGAGGGTGAAATTTGGAATGGTTTGTATGTGAAACTTTTGCTGTGTGAATATTAATTAAAGATGTTGAAAGAGAAATTTTTGTATGGAGCATTGGGTACCAATATATTTTTTACATGTTTTATATGCAGTTGATGTTGAACCAATATAATACTTCAGTATTTATTAAAGGTTGCCCTGTGTTATTATTTCCAAGAGACAAATATAATACGTTTTGTTCTTTATCAACTTTGTTTTCAGTACGCTTCATTACACACTGAATTAGAAATTACTTTAAATTAAGTAACAGATTTCCTCTAATTTTACAAGGTGTAAGCGGGATGTTACCAGACTTGATGCTTTCCCTCTGAAATTTTCAAATATTATTGTTTTGTCTCAATCTAAGTATTAATGTCAAAATGAAAATCTGTCAAAAAGTGAGTTGTCTGGCATCCAGCCCCTTATATCATGTAAAATTAGAAGAAGGTTTGTTCTTAGTTAAGCATTTGAACAAAAGCTTGTTTTGCCTTTGTAATGCTTTCCATAATTTATTCCACAATTTCACTTACACACTGAATTAGAAATTACTTTAAATTAAGTAACAGATTTCCTCTAATTTTACAAGGTGTAAGCGGGACGTTACCAGACTTGATGCTTTCCCTCTGAAATTTTCAAATATTATTGTTTTGTCTCAATCTAAGTATTAATGTCAAAATGAAAATCTGTCAAAAAGTGAGTTGTCTGGCATCCAGCCCCTTATATCATGTAAAATTAGAAGAAGGTTTGTTCTTAGTTAAGCATTTGAACAAAAGCTTGTTTTGCCTTTGTAATGCTTTCCATAATTTATTCCACAATTTCACTTTCGTTACTTATCCAGTGTACGTTTATTATTATGTATCTCAATATCCAAAATATCAGATTTAAGGTGAAAATTAGAAATCAAAAAAAAAAAAAGATTCCGTTTTGTTTTAGAATATACAAAGCAAATACAGTCATATTTTTGTTTTGGCGAAAGCTATATTAGTATCGAAAAAGTGGATGTAGACTTGCAATGTATCATGTTAAAGTATAAATTCTTTAATTAGTTAAAGTCATTAGATGATATATAAAAGATGTTCTTTATTATCATACCATACCAGCCATAACATCTGTGATACCATTACATCCATTCCAAAGGTTTTATTACTATAGTCTAGCTGTATGTTTTACTTTTTATTGTCATTTTACATTGTGTATTGGGCAGATATTCTGTAACTTATTTCATACCGTCCACTACTAGGATATATATATATATATGTATATTTATTATGTCCAATGGGCAAAACAGAAGCCGTCCAAGAGTAGTGTCCAAGCATACTTAGCGTCCAGTTTTATTGTTATATTCCTGAATATCTTTGTTTCTTGCTTAGAAATAAACTCATCATGTTATACATATAATAAAGTTTATACATCAAGAGTGTTTACTTTTACGTAAAATAATATTAATTTTGCAGCTGTTGGACAGCCAAGCTTTCAATACTTAAGTACTGGAAGATGGGTTTTGGCTTTTTCTATGTCCATTTTGTAATTAATTACTCCACAAATATACTGGTTTCGACTCAGTTTTGGTCTTCAATACCAATGAAATGACACAAGTTTTCAAACTGCACACAGTGTACAATATATATAAATTGTAATAATCATGTTCTTATAGTTAATACCACTTTGAGTACACCGCTGCTGTGGACTGATAGTTGCCGAGGTAACTATGGTATACAATTTTCCTATAGTTACTACCACTTGGACGGTACCGCTGCTGTGAACTGATAATTGCCGAGGTGACTGTGGTATACATGTTCCTATAGTTACTACCACTTAGACGATACCGCTGCTGTGGCTAATAGTTGCCGAGGTAACTGTGGTATACATGTTCCTATAGTTACTACCACTTGGACGGTACCGCTGCTGTGGACTGAGAGTTGCCGAGGTAACTGTGGTATACATGTTCCTATAGTTACTACCACTTGGACGGTACCGCTGCTGTGGCTGATAGTTGCCGAGGTAACTGTGGTATACATGTTCCTATAGTTACTACCACTTGGACGATACCGCTGCTGTGGACTGAGAGTTGCCGAGGTAACTGTGGTATACATGTTCCTATAGTTACTACCACTTGGACGGTACCGCTGCTGTGGCTGATAGTTGCCGAGGTAACTGTGGTATACATGTTCCTATAGTTACTACCACTTGGACGATACCGCTGCTGTGGACTGAGAGTTGCCGAGGTAACTGGTATACATGTTCCTATAGTAATATTACCACTCGGTCGATACCGTTGCTGTGGACTGATAGTTCCGGAGATAACTCTGGTATACATATTTCTTTAGTTATATTACCACTTGGAATATACCGTTGCTCTGGACTGATAGTTCCTGAGGTTACTATGGTTTACATGTTCCTACAGTTACTACCGGTTGGACGGACAGGCTTGGTGTAGTGGTAAAGCGCTTGGCTTCCGGCGCCGACGATCCGGGTTCGGTCACTGTATTGCGCCACTCTGTTTAAGAGGTTAGTTACCTCCTGCTTCCATGTCGCGATGTAACTCAAAAAAATGTTGAAAGCGACATAAAACACTAAGCAACCCACGAACTACCGCTTGGTAAATGCCGCTGCTGTGGTCTGAATCATTTCCTCGGGCTATCAAGAGTACAGTTTTTGATGCATCGGTACTCACAAAAATAATATACTTAACAGTGACACTGATGAAAAATCTATACATTACATCAGGATTAAGGAGAATCTCCCTCACGTATAGCTATGTTCTTAGATACTTTTTAACTCTCCATGCTGTGTCAATTTGACAATAAATTGCTCTACAAAAGTCGCTTTTGTGAGGCAATCATGGTAGACCATGCATATTGTTTTAAAATGACATGGTTTATACAAATACGAAGTAGGTTGTTTTTTTTTAACGTCCAGTTGACTTGGATAGATGAAATCCATGAATGTAGGATTATTAATAGGAAGTGATCTCATGTATCTGTGTGTGAAAATGAATGTCGGACTTGCAATATTCGTGTCATGCATTGTTTAAACACCTATTATTTCACAATTGATTAAATGCAACGCGAAGTAAAAATCTGTTTAAGGCTATAGAAAGGTCCAATACAAACCTTATTGTCCTTTTGATGATCTCTGGGTCATTAAGGCCTTTCCACTATTTTGGAACCCGACGAGATAATGTTATCGAAACTTTTAACCCTCCAAATTTTGAACACTAGATCACCGTAGAAATTGGGATGTGAAATTCCATTGGATACATACTGTTGAAAAGTAACGTTTCCGAATTTTGATAACAGTTCTGAATAAGACTTAAAATTTTCTGAAGATTTTTCTAAGACTGTAATACCTGTAACTACAAAGTAAAAGTTTCAAAGTTACTTTAAAATCTTTTTGTATAAAACTTGAATATTTGTAGCAGAACGTTTGCGACGGGTGTTGTATTCAAGCAGGGGATGCCTACTCCTCCCGGGCACCTGGTCTCACCTCAGTTTAATTGTGGTTCCATTTGTCTGAATGTGACAAAATAAACGATATTATCCTTTTATTCCATGGACTTTGATATGTGGTTATCCTTTCGGTACTTCTTCGTTTTTGACATGTATGAAAAATACGAAAGTAACCGATGACACATGACAGTGGCACTAACAACAATATACCACAGTGGACATTCACATACCCCTGAAATACAGATGAGTCCAAACATTAGTGCAGGCTCTTGCAAATCGAACCACTTGAAATATATAAACGGAATGGTAGTCCGATGTTCTCTTAAACCCTTTTTCATATTTGGAAAAACCACGCTTTTACTGAATGAATTTCCTCTAATCAAACCCATTCAACGCCGATATTAAAATAGATTTATGTTCAGAGAATCGCGGACAATCTAGTTAAATGTTAACTTTTCTTTCATTAAAATTATCTTGGTTATCATTTCTAGCATCAATTATAGAAATTCATTTTATAATTACGAAATAATCTAATAAATGATGTTTTGAATTTATCTCTCACCACAATTATGAAATCCCTACTTTCCAATCTCTGAATAATTTCTCAAGTTTTTTCCCACTGCGTTGGAAGTTATACAAAACCCTTTTCACCAGCCTGTCTTTCTTTCCGTCGTTTCAAAGTTTACTTTATAACTACGGGGTTTAGTTAAACTATAATTCCTCATAATAAACTAAAAGATAGACTCTTTACCATCAATGATAATTGCTCCTTTATTAAAAAAAAGGTTCTCGTGGATATAAATATATTGTGTTGGAATACCTAGGCATATGTATAGTTAAAAATGACAGTGATTCGAAGTACTCTGAAATTGAAATAAAAACATACTGGACATGACAATACCTATGAGTTGTGTTCTGTGACCAAATACTCCAACACATCATTGGTAATCCTATGAACACTACCTGCGTATGGTGTCTCTATATACTGGTCCGACATAGCACTTTTTTTTTTACTACGGTCAGATCGTTTACCAAGACAAGCTACCGAGTAAAAAATCAATATCAGAAGGATACTTCCTTATCTGATCGCAGTACTTGTTAAACCGTTTGTACTGAAATAATACAATTCCACACACGCTACTGAGTGAAAAATTAATATCACATTTTTACTTAACATGACTATGGTATTACCAGTACCACTCATATGACTACGAGTTATATCTCAAAGAATATTATGTTTCCGCTCTGGATGTGATCGGTCAGCAAGAGATGCTTACTCCTCCATGTCATCTGATCCCACCTCTGGTTCTTCTAGGAATCCGTGATAGACAATTTCTTTATTTTGACTAGTAAATAAACAACAAAGGTGTAACCATAAGTTAACCATATCCCAAAGTCCATGAGATAAAAGGACAATATGCAATATAGTTTCATATTCAGAGAAATACGAAACTCAAATATACGACGTAGTATATACTGGGCGCCAAAATATGAAAAATATCGGCAATTGAGAATGCACCGTTTGATTACCACTATTTCAGTAGAAAAATTTCGACTTCTTCTTCAGAACCGCTGAACAGAATTTGATGCAAATTGGTATGCATGAAGTAATCATGGTCCCCTACAGGTGTTGTTGTTTTTCGTCCAGGTCCGTCAACAGACAAAAGTAGGTCAAAGAGGATCATGAGATAATCTTTGAGAACGCGTCATTAAATTAACAGCATACATTTCTAAATGAAACATTATGTATTAAAAGACTATTTTTGCTTTTATGTCAAATTTAAAGTGCCTGATGAAAATCGGTAATCAGATATATCGATATGAAGATGGAAGAGAGTAAGTATTGTAATTAACATACTGAAAATCACAATTTTTGAATTAGAGGAAAACAAAGGAATCTGATTATTGAACACAGAAATATGCGGGGGACTATTTTCATGTGTGAAGTACGGAGGTGTAAGGTACGATATCAGATCAGATTTTTACTTTTAAATCTAATCAATAATCCCGGCCCATTATTATTATTATTATTATTATTTTTTTTTTTTATTATTATTATTATTATTATTGGTCTTTTGGATTTGTTTCCCCGACCTTTGTATCTTGATTTACACCTAGAACAAAAGCATTAAGACTTCTTTCTTTTATACAAAGGTCCGGTCCCTTTGATCCCTGCAGATTTAAAGTGAAACCAGTTTAGACATGCATCACATCCTTCCCCCTTGTTAAATGGCTTAGATATACATTCCATTTCACAATCATCGCTATATAGATTCTCTTTCCCAAGTGAAGTACTAATGCACAATGCAAAGGAAGTTGATTAAAGAGATGTATCCTCTCTTTCCGAATGTGCTGCAACTTACGTTATAAGAGTTTGCTTGTTCCTATTATATGATTTATATATCTTATTTTATTTTATTCATGTTTTGGTGTTTAAATTACATGATTTTCAACACAAAAACAAATAAAGACATTACAATTACAGTTTACATTTCATTCATCAAATACTCAAGAAAAATAATGATAACAAAATATGAAAATAATGACAACAAAATTATATGAAAATAATGATAACAAAATTATAAGAAAAAAATGATAACAAAACAGTATGAAAATAATGATAACAAAAAATATGAAAATACAAGAATACAAATAAAAACAAGACTTAATCAAGCAAGGGAAAATACGTTTTCCACTTCTTTTCAGAAAGTTTTTTTGGCCCTGATGAAATTAAGACTGCAATTTTTAATTTTTGGAGTAAATACCTGAATATAGCTTTTGACAACACATAAAATAGTATGAATATAACAATAATATAGTATTCTTATTATTATTATTTTGATAAATGCTATGCTCAACGCCAACCATGTTTGTTAGGCGCCGGAGATTTGAATGGGGCGGCCTAGTAGCCCTAACGCGAAAATTTTACAATAGCAACGAGTCAAAATAGGGGTACATTATTGTAGTTATTGCAATCAGCAAACACCGTGTAAATCTATATATATGCACAATTTAATCTTGCGTCATTGTCAAGCTAAACTTCAACATGTATTTATCAGATCCAGCATTTCATAGAGAGGGCGTCAACAAGAATAAAAGGTTAATTATGGATTATTCATGAACTTGTTATGGTGCATTTTAGTCAAAACTTTAAGGGGATCAACCCGTCCTTGATAATAAGCATGTACCTGTGAATGCATTTGATAGACAAGATAATATCATACATGCTGCAAATCATGTACATTGTACACAATGAAAGATAACACGAGATATCTGATATTTTAATGCATTCATTTACACAGTATATAATACGTTGTAATACACATGCATCTATTATCTTCTTACCACGTGTAAATCCTAGATCTAACGGCAATGGGATGTTCGGCAGCTTTTGTTGTGATAGGACTTCTTCTTCATCTTGGAGGGGTTGTCTCCCCTGGATGGCTGATTAGCAGTAACAGCAACGGGGCAGTTTATTCCGGTCTGTTGTATGTGGTGGAGTGTCCAAGAGAGGAATCATGCTTCGCTAAGTCATGGTTCGAAACGGATAGTGACCAAAACAAAATGGGTGAGAATTTTGTTGTTAAATTTGAAAAGACTGATCGACTTAGGGTATGTAGTAAATCGGGAAATAAAGTGTTTGGCGTTATGGTAAACAGGCGAGTGATGGTTGTGAATGTCGGTATCGTGAACATGCGCGGATCCAGAATTTTTGTCAGAGGGGGTCCAACCAAAAAAGGGTAATTTTTTCTCTTAGACGAGGGGGTCCAACCCCTAAAATGCCCAAATATTACCTTTTTGGGGGTAAAATTTCGGATTCCAGGGGGGTCTGGACCCCCTAACCACCCCCACCCCACCCCTCTCTCTGTATCAGCGCATGGTGAATATTCCACCGTATAGACAGATAGTAATACTTAATACATTATGACTTGAATAAAAGACTATCCATCAGATTAGATGCAGAAAACGCCCGATTTACATGCCAGTGTTAACCATGTGGAAGAAGGAATTGTCTCACAAATACATTTCGTCGCCATATGGATGAAATATTCCCGGCGCGACGTAAAACAGTAATATATCTATCTATCTCACAAATACACAGGACTCCATGTCAGCTGAATGCTGTTTAGTGTGCACGTGTGTACTATATCAAAACAACTAAGTGCATACCTTTCTTCCGTCAGATTCTAGGCCAAGACGGCTCTATGATATACACATACGTTCGTACTGTGATAAAAAAAAACAGAAACAAAACCAAAAAAAAAAAAAAAAAAAAAAATTAAGAAAGAAAAAAAAAACCTAACAAAGAAAGACACCCCCCCCCAAATCCCAAAAAACCAAACAAATAATGGCCGTAAAACACGTTTTCCTGTATGCTATTATTTTAGGTCAATTAATATACGTCAAAAATTTGGAGCTAAAACCCATCACGTTTGAATTTTGAATTCCATAATTCTATGTGAAATTTTAACAAAAGAATTTGTCAAAATAAATGCATTGATAACTAGCTGACATTATGTTTGTTTTTGTCATTAACATTACAATATCACATAAGTGGTTTATATATCTTTCGGGTTGGTTTCAAGAGTTACCCTATGATAGATTACAACTGTTACAAGCCTATCTTTTACCACGAGTAGAAGACAATTCAATGTCATACATACTTATAAAACCCCCCAGCTCTTTAGTAATTTAAAATCACCCTTTTCGCGGGAGTCAAACGAGTATTTCTGCATTTATTTCCAGATTCTGATGCCTTATTCCCACGACAATATGTAACTGTGGGGAAAATCGCTCTGACTCTGCTATTCAACATTGCAGCATCAGTCACGTGTTACAGATCATCCACTCCAAACGTCCGCAAGGGGTCGCAGAGCACATTATCTACCATTCTACTGACAGCGATATCAAGTACAGTACAACACTCTAATTCTTCCTATACTTTATAATGATATTCAGAATAAATTAAATAAAATATATAAATACTTTATCTAAGATGTACATGTATTTGTAATTGATTTTGTCTCATAATTTAACTATTGATTTATCATCATCATCAAAATCATCATCATCATCATCATCATCATGTCATTACCGTAAGATCCGTGTCATTACCGAATCGGTAAAAAGGTAAGATTCTGTTTCGATAATGACCCGTTCTGGTAGTGACAAGGACACATTTATCAACAGATTATAGATGGCGCTGTTATAGTTAGCGGAATTCGAAACTGTGTTGTCACGTCATAAAATGATAAGAGTTGTCTTTCTTTCAGCGTTCTATAACGAATTTTTGCTCCATGTTTCGGTAATGACATGGAAACCTATGACTTGCAATTTCGGATATTTGAACTTTCATATTTTCCTCTTTAAATGTAGAATTCAAGTTCTATACATTTCATGTGGTATATCCTCATTTCAATTATTACTCATATCACCAAACACCAGTAGGATTAACATGAAATATCTGTTTGAAAGTTTGATACATGTCAGTGGGGCACTGCATTTTAAGTCATGTCGCCAACTTTGAGTCAAAAATATTCTAAAAAGAATAAGTATATTTATTTAAGCGTCTTTGTTAATAATATAATTATCCTTCAAAAGCAAATTCAGAGAACTGTGGTCTCCCCCTTTAGGGGTTCTATCAGTAACGGTACATCGAAGTAGGTCAAAGGTCACATGATAAAACATCTTGGTACCAACGGAAAGGTATTGCAAACAGGGACACACATGCAAAATATGAAGGCCGTACGTCTTACGGTTAAAAGGTTGTGGCCAATGTTAAAGTTTTTGTGACAGGTGGACAGACAGATGGACGGACGTACAGACGAATGAGATTTAATATAAATATTGAGTTTAAAAATAAATTATGCTTGAAAATTTGTATTTTTTTTTAACGTTTATATTATCGGGATATCGTTTGGGCCTCAATCCGTAGAATGACCCTTGCACCCTCTACCACATACATTTACAGGTTCCAATATGCAAAAAAGCCCTTGTAGCTACATTAGAACGATCTTAAGGGTGAATAAATGTGCTTTAAATTTCGACTAGGTACTCTGACGCTGACGGTTATAGCTGACTATCTCTGTACAACCATCATACATTCCAGTACCAACCTACAGAGCACGAACACATTCCCGTATTCTCTGGCTGCCGCCATGTTAGGGACACTCATTCACATCGTGGTGAGTTTATCATTTTATTGTGCCTCTCGTCGTGCGCTCAGAAGGGTCAGGATCTGGGATGATGATGAGGTCAGGCCATTGTACCCTCCCGATTATGATTCGCTGTCAGTTGGCATCACCAATCCCTTATATTCGCCTCCAACGCATCACCCTCCAAGACGAGTCCAACGTCTTTTCTTTATCAAGTATGAAATATCCTATCTATTCAAAGCAAGATGCTAAAATGATAAAGAAAATAGAATTTTATAGTGATCTCGAGATGTTAAAAGTTGATACTCAAGAGTCATCATGGCCTTATCTCCAAATACATGTAACATTTTCTTTATTTACACGTGTAAAAATCCGATATGACCACCAAACAGTGTACCATTTTATAGTGTGTCAGAAAATAAGATGTTTAACTTTGATCACATAAACCCCACATTGAATGTGATTTAGATGTACCATATTTCCCTTATCATGACAGTACATATACGTAAATACGAAGACTGTAGGTCGAATCCTCATGTCACACATCAACGTCAACAGACTGGACAACATGGTTACATAAGGAAAGGACATCAGAATTCTGGTATCCTGAAAATGACGCAGAGGATTTATAACCAGATCGCTGAACGCCCTTTGTGAGACGATCCTCCAACATATACTAAATGGGTTGAATATACCGGTATAGTTAAGGGATCATAAACGCTTGAAATGCCTATCATTAAAACAGTTGTACAAATGAATTGCTGATTTCCTTTTTCTTCTTCGAAATTCTGTCCCACTTCAAGGACTCTATACCTTCACTATACGAAGATGGTTTTAACTGTCACCTAATGAGAGTAGTGAACTGTGCGAGGATGGTTCTCGCTGTAACCCGATGCCGACGGTAGTGAACTGTACGAGGATGGGGCAAACTGTAAGTTGATGTCGGATACCCTTAATTTGTTCACTATGGACCACTGTGGATTTTCACAGCACGTGTAGTCTAAGTCCTTAGGAGTACAACATATAATAGTCTATACTGCCTACATGATCTAGTATCACGATTCGAATCCCTGACCTTCGGACTACGAGTCAACAGCACTATCCACTTGACCACATTGGGATTTACACACCCCACACATTTATCTTCTGCTATTGGCATTATTAGTACAATCTTGTTCATAGGTCCTTGGTAAATCATGGACTTTGATATTTTAGAAACACAAAAAATAACATTAACAGAATAATTTTCAGTTTTAATACTAGTACACAAATCGAAAAGAGACATTATATAAATGTATAAATATGACTAAAGAGTCTATCTCTACATGTCATGTTTAAGGGCATCATTTTATTGTTACTACTTTTAAACATTTATCTCTATACAAAATCTTCCTTAGTGTGTGTATGGGACTGAAAGAGAAATTCCAGTTCAATCATTTTTAAGATGGCTGCCATGAGGCAATATTGAATTTATATCACTACCATGACTTGCATGTTGTCAAAACCCATGCTGTCTTTTGAATAAAAAAATTTATCGAGTCAACCTAATTTCCATCTGACTGATACCGCAGACTGTGAATGTGTACCATGACAATATACCTGACTATGGTTCACTTCATGTAAGAAATAGTGTGAGAGAAGTTAACTTGGTTATGACGGCTCACAAAACCAAACCTTATACTTGGTTCTACGATAGAAAGTGAACCAAGTTTAAAAAAAAAATCCCCCTCCTTCCATTTAGACGGAACTTCAGTGAACTGTAGGTTGATTTTCCAGCTGATACAAATTTATTGCTGGGTAGACCGAGACAATGTGGATGAAAAATTCTGATTAAGAATTCAAATAAAACATCTAGGGGCTATGTGGTGTTTTAACCAGCAATCTTTGTATTACAAACACAACATGTTAGTCATTGCCTCATAAGTACCATAGTCGAGGAAAACTAGTGTCTGACATCTCGACTGGTGACAGGAAATTCCATATGCATTCATCTAATAGATCACAAGTAGTATATTATCAAAGAGAGATAACTCTACCAAAGTTTATATATATATCGGTACATACATAAAGAAATGAACAGTTGAATCAGTATGAGAAAATCAATATTATAAATATTATACATGTTTATATAAAAAAGGCAAATGCAAATAATACAGTACATAACTAAGAAAATCATACATACATAAATCATGTTTTACTCATATCTCTGGACTTCTTGAAGAAAACATATTTACAAAAAAGTTTTCAACTTTAAATAAAATCAAAATACACACAAAAAAAAACCCCTCCAAATCATACAATCAGTATACAAGTACATGTGAAAAGCTATAACAAAGACTAAATTTTAAGAAATGCCCATTTCAATAGGGATGCAATGAACATAAAATTTTGAATTATATGAATCACAGATGAAAATGTGAGGTAAATAAGAGTTTGAACTGTCAAAAGGCATTCATATTTAATTTCACAATAGCAATATCCTGAACAAATATCAGCATTAGGTAATAAAAAAAAATATATATATATGTACAAAGTCTATTGTTCACTTGTCTATTCAAATATTTCATCAAATTATATTTTTAATGCTGTAGATTCATTGTATATACAGAAACACTTCACATAAAAATATGAGAATTACCTGGTACAAAAATATAGCTTTAATGTGTAAAATATATCAGCACCATATATGAAAATTGAGGTATTTTTCCTTATGTGAGAAATTCTAAACTGCTTTTTTTTTTTGGTATGGTTGGTTTTGGATGCATTTTCAGTTGTTAAATTGTGGGTTCATATTCTATGGGGTGTGGATGGATAGGAAAGCGAATGTGTCTGTAAACCATGATAAGGAGTTTAACCAGTAACAAAACACCAGCTATGCTTTCTACAACCACTAAAAAAATGGAATTTCTTTCTTTAGTGTCCAGGTCAAAATTCTTATAAATTGCACCAGCTAAAGCAACAACAAATGTCACATTGGGGGTGAAAGTGTAACGTGTAAATTTGTCCCAGACTGTAACATCAAGAATGAAATACAACAGGATCAAAAATGTCAAAATGCCGAGCACAATTGTACAAGCAACATCATTGGCTACGTCACCTTTATATACCATCACCATGGCAACATTAAGGAGAGTAGCAACTGTCGTCCATGCAGCATAAAAGGAAAATGCATTCTGTACAATAAATCTTACAAGCCAGATTTCTTTCTCTGCCCCTTTCTTAGTTAATAATCCAAGATTATGATACAACCCCCGATATGAGAAAAACAAACATGCATACAATGTAAGAGGTGTGAGAGAGATTACCACTAGGGACCATATAATAAGTTGTCTGTCCCAAATAAATAGCCAAGCAATGTTAGAAACATTGTTCAAGATGTAAAGAATGTAGATGACAGGTGGTGTGACAGGCAGGGTGTAGAGGTAATGGCCATCTGCAGTGCGACGGCAGATTGTGCTCAAAGCGTACACTATCCATAATGCCTGCCAGGTGTAGATAAATCCCCAGATGCTGAATGTCCAGCCAGCAGGGGTAATGTCAAGGTTAAAGACATCAGATATCGCCCCTGTGTTATTCTTGAATATGCCTGAAAATTGAAACTGACAATTAACAATAAGAATGCATATACAATCAATCAATCAGAATGGTATACAGTGTAAATCCGGTTTCTGAACAAAATGTGCAAAACACACTTAGCAATCAAAACACTGCAAAAAAAATAGGTATACAGGTAAATCCTGCTCCTCTGACCAAACTATTAAATCTAAATTTTTAGATCGTTATGCAATTTTTTAAATTAATGCCTGGAATAAATGAAACACAACTGTGTATAGTGAACAACTTCCATGTCTACATGAATATCTTTATATATCTCTCATCTGTAGAGTTTGAAAAGCAGAAAAAATAGGAAAGTGGTATGATCTTGAAATATTTGTTGCTTTGACAAATGTTAAGATTTCAGTCTCTAAACAAGAAACACATATATACATGTAGTGTACAAAACTTTCAGACCAGCAAAAAAGTATAAACATATTCAATTATGGTGTGTGAACACTCTCTGTGGGGATTTAAATACTAACTGTTCTTACATATGCCATGTCCAGTTCCTCCAGCCAAACCATTAAATACTAACAGTTCTTACCTATGCCATGTCCAGTTCCTCCAGCCAAACCATTAAATAGCTAATGGTTCTAACCTATGCTACATGTATGTCCAGTTCCTTCAGCCAAACCATTAAATACTAATGGTTCTTACCTATGCCCTGTCCAGCTCCTCCAGCCAAACCATTAAATAACTAATGGTTCTAACCTATGCTACATGTATGTCCAGTTCCTTCAGCCAAACCATTAAATACTAATGGTTCTTACCTATGCCCTGTCCAGCTCATCCAGCCAAACCATTAAATACTAACAGTTCTTACCTATGCCCTGTCCTGCTTCTCCGCCAAACCATTAAATACTAATGGTTCTTACCTATGCTCTGTCCTGCTCCTCCAGCCAAACCATTAAATACTAACAGTTCTTACCTATGCCCTGTCCTGCTTCTCCGCCAAACCATTAAATACTTATGGTTCTTACCTATGCTCTGTCCTGCTCCTCCAGCCAAACCATTAAATGTTACCATGACAATCCAAACCAATGCCATGAAAACAATCAAGGCAATATAGCCTCCTTTGTGATCAGCACTCATGATGCTATTCGATTCTAGACGTGGTCAATTTTACTGCTGTCAAGATCAAACTGTTATTTCTATTTCTTAAACTCCTGATTCCCCTTATGATATCTTCTTGTGCACTAGAAAACAGAAAGGAATATGTAATAATTAATTGCCTACCTAAAACTATATTATTGAATGAATACATGTATATGCTGCATACTATTTCATATAGCTTACAAATACAGATTTCATGTTCCATCCCAGCTTAACCAACCTTCTAGTTCTAGTCTGCAGTGATTTCATTTTTAAAATTTTATTGCCAAAATTTAACTGCTTAATTCCAAATGACAAAATATTCCAAAAATACCTAATTTATCATTTGGAAATTCCAAGAAAATTGCCTTGACAACCTTTCAAATGAAAAAGAAAATGAAGTGTTAACTTGACTACAGTGTACACAGACAAATATACTTCGTAACAATATCGGAGTGGAAATATAGTGTATCTTTACAGTTTTGCATAGTAAGTGTAGAAGGCCTAAATACTACATGAATTTTCCGGATGAATATCAAGAGCGTAATGCATGGATAAATAATTCTCTTCCAGTTTCAGTTTAAACATTTTCCAGAAATGAATTGCAACTTTTTTTTAATGAAAATCACTGTATGTTAATTTTTATGTAATGTGAGTTCTGCCCACTTTTAATGAAAATTAGTATTAACGACAACACATCTAAAACATGTATTAACAACATCTGCAGTTCCTTACATGTACTAGCTTCCATTAGTGCCCACCATTCCACACTCAGTGATCAAGTTTTCCTCCTTCTTGTAAGGTTCTAAGTACACTCACCTTTTTCCTTGAAACGCTTTGGCACTTACATGTAAATGTATAAATCTATACTATTTTGTATGATGTTATACATGTTACCAATGATTCATATCACAATAGTTAAACATTTCAGCTTTTAGTACTTAAGTACTAAGTTAAAAGTGATCACAATACTTGACCTTAGTCCTTATAAATACCCATTGCATTAGAGTCCAGGAAGTTTGTATGTATGACGACCATATGACCATTTCATTACACAACGTCTGGTCATACTATATGACAAAGGCTTAGGTCATCAGAGGATTGTCATGAGTGGGGGAGAGCAGAATTATATAAAATCTCATAAAAATCCTAAGAGAGAGAGAGAGAGAGAGAGAGAAAGAGAGAGAGAAAGTAAGTGTGAAATATTCACTTACATGAAGAATCTCATAAAGTATACATGTGCAGCTCATCCAAGTCAACTAGTATAGTTCAGGCATTTTGTACATTGTTATTTTTCCATCTGCCACAGAATGCCACATCGAGGAATAAATTCAAGAATTACACAATAAACAAAGTATTTTAAAAAGGTGGGAATGAGCACATGTAAATTTGCACTTTAATTTCCACTCTGATTTCGACTACTTTTCCCACTGTGTTATGTGCAATTTCTCCAAAACACCTAGACTGTACTGTAATCTCATCATACATAAATACTACAGTACAGTCCAAATGTTTTGTAATTTTTGTACCTGCCAGAGTGGTCGACATCCTGGTGTAAATTCAAGGATTACATTTTACACTGTGTATTTTACAAAGGTATGAATGAGCACAGGTAATTTCCACTGTGATTTCAAGTGTTTTTCTCATTATTTTTTGTGCAATTTCTCAACCCAACCCCCCCCCCCCCAAAAAAAAAAAGGACTGTACTGTGTTAATATACATGTAATTCTTTATTTCACAAAAATACATGTAATCTACAGAAATATATCTTTTATAATCTCCATAGGCAAACTAACGTACAACATAAAATACATATGGTAATTAACTAAAACATACCAATTAGCAATAACTGAGACAAAAAATACTTATTATATAAATCTATGCGAGGAGATGGGGAAACAGATTGAACAACCTTTTCCTTTATTATACATGTAGTTTATGGTGAGTGAAATATGCTTTCCAAATTCTCCTTAAGTTTCAACAGACAATCAATATCTGTCAAATAAGAAGAACTGAATCCAGCCTGCAAGTACAATGTATAGAGGCCCTCAGATAAAAATTCAAGAGAGGAAGGGGTCCTCAGGAAATTTAGAAAAATAACTGACTTTTAAATTTAGAAATATTGACTAACTGAGTTCATGTACTAAGAGTGAATTCACTCATGCAGGCCTATGAATGATCCCTTTGTGTGATATGGTGTACATATACATATAGCATCTGACTTAATTCCATTTCAATTTTTTTATGACAACTAAGTTACAAATCATTCAGTTTTTTGATTTGATACTATACTTATATCTATATATGCTATTCTGTAGTTCTCCCATAAAAGTTTAGAAAACGCATGCAATCCTTATAGCATATGTATTTTCAGAGACATTTATATATATGTGTATGTATGTCTCTGGTATTTTAAAATAAATATTTATGCTAGCTGTGTACCAAAGACATAGATACTTTCATGAAAGTATCTATGTCTCTGCTATGTACTATAAAAATGACAATTCAGTATTGGACACCTCTGCACGGGCGGTCCTCCTAAATGAAGAACTCTGAAGAACTCTCAGGTTAATTTCGACATGGATAGGTAAAATGGAAAAATAAATTGATATTTAGGTGTATTATAGTCATACAAACTTAAATATATAAGGTTTGTTGGGGTTAAGATGAAAGGAAAGTGTCAAAATTGTGAATTGAATATAGCTGGGTTTACGAATCGCGTTGCGTGTAAAACGCCATATTGGAAAGTTATTGTGATCGCTGGTGACTTTTTGTTGAAGTGTTTTTGAATGATAATTGTTATTGATTATATATTAATTATTCATCCTTTATTTATTAGCGGAGCAGAATGGATGCATTTTTTTCATGGACATTATCTTTTAGTTTTAGATCTACAACTTTTTAAAGTTATGTTTTACTTATAATTTCTCTGAAATACTCTTCACATTGAAATAAAATCATATACATATATATTACTTGCTTCCTCTTTTCTAAGTGATAATGTATGACCTTACAAGTTACGACATAATTGATACAATTTATTTCCAAAGGTTTTAAAAACATATTTAATATATGGTAAGGTTTGTGTCGCCTCAAATGTATGATGAATACATGAATAAACTCATTATTTGAATAAAACATTTATTCATGTATTGTAGTATATGAACAAAAATACTACAATAAATGAGGGGTGGATAGGGGGTACCCCTCTTCCGCCTGCCCCTACCTCCCCCTCACGTAATATCCGGTGCGATATTTTTTCGGTTTTTTTTAAGTATAAGACCCTCCCCCACTGTATAATTTTCTTCCTCTCCCATCCCGTCTCACATCCCCCTTCTCCGCCTCCCACCCCCTTGCCTCCCATCCCCTGCCCCTAATCTTCCCCCTCCTGCTGTATCTGTTGCGAATTTTTTTTCAGGATTTTTTCAAGAAAGAAAAGACTCTCCCCTACTTTAAAATTTTCCTCCTCTCTCCCCTCCCGCCCCCTTGCCTCCCCTCTTTCACCCTTCACCTCCCTCCCCCCAACCCCTTACCATCCCCTCCCCCCTTACCTCCCACCTCCCTCTTACCCTGTCCGCCCTCCCCCCCATTGATAGCTTAATGAATAAATATGCCAATTATTATGTTTAGGTAAGAACCATTACAAGTATTTCCAATATGGTACATGTTGCGTAGCTAGCACATAAATAATTAATTTTTCAAATATAAAAAACTACTTTCTAACACTAAACCCTTACAAACTATACATTTTTAAAATTGTATGATCCCCCTCTATCAAAATATCAAATTATAATCGTAAACTTTGAGTTTGACCACACATATCGAAATGAAACCTATATTTCTTTTGTTAACAGTATATCCAGTTTCTAGTTCTACATTTAAGCGGACTTGCTTTTAAAAAATTAATAAATAAATATATAAAAAATAAAAAACAAAAAAAATCGATTATCATTCAAAAACCGACCGCAACATCCAACTTTAAATAACTTTCCAATATGGCGTTTTACGCGCATGATTCGTAAACCCAGCCATATTCAATTCACAATCATGACACTTTCCTTGACTCCTTAACACTCTACTAAGAGTCCAGTTCAGTAACGGAAGAAGAAGAAGGAGACACCAAAAATGCAAAATCTACAATAATTTGAATAAATGAATATTCTGATTTTAAAAAGCTTGACTCCTTATATTCATTTCTTCCCTTTCAAATATATTTTGAGATGTGCTCTATACATATTTTAAGAACATTCCGCGGTCATTTCCGACCATGTTGTAGAAATTTAGGAATCTTAATTACCCTGCTGTGGTCAGAGGAAATTCTAGTTATTCCAGTCGATCAATATCCTACTTGACCGTTTACATAATACTTACAATCTTCTATACCTGCATGGATTAATGTATTTCAGTTCGTTGAAGAAGATAAATCTTGACTGAATGTTTTAGCCTTTTATCCAACACATTCCTTTCGACGAGTTTCGTAACTTCCAGCTTCTCAAATGTTTACAAACAGTGAACACGTGTCTGCGCATGTGAGTTATATAATTGTGATCGTGCTTCGGTAAACATCGTACTTCTTCGCAAGATAACGCAGTATGGAAACTTTGAAGTGTTATATTTTTTAAAGTGAACCTGTGACCTCTCGTTGTTAGATCTATTATATTTTTTCAGAGAGGTCAGTAGTGTGTGTGTGGTGGTTCGTGGTGCAAGATGGTGGTTGATTTCCGGTGGAAGAGGTTTCAAGTAAAATCATTTCGACCTTGTATTTTCGGTTACCAGGGTTATCTAATGTAAAGTGTATCTCACATCCTGCTTGGCCCCTGGTTACATCAGTGTTACTGTTGATGGTTACCGCTTTTCCTTACCACGACGCCATTCTATTTATACACATTAAATAGCTTGGAACACAGGGTCTAGGTATCGCTGCTAAGCCCCCAACCTCCCTCATTCTTGGCCCGTTCCTCATCTGTCCGTCTCGGTCCCGAATGTGTTTTTCAAGGATTTAAAAGACGGACAGAGGAGGAACGGGCAAAGAGAGAAGGGGTTAGCAGCGATACCTAGACCCCGTGGCTAAGAAAGCCGAATTAAAGACTATACAAAGAGTTACCAACGGTGTTTTATCACTTCTTTGTAAAATGAATAATCCTACATCAAAAGATGTCAGTGGCTTTACCCGTCCAAGAATATTTATTTGAGGTGAATCTTACCAGTGAAAATCTCTGGATCCGCCCCTGAATACGAACACTTAAGTAATTTATACTTACAGTAAAAAAGACATCGGTCGATCATTACTAGATATATAGCCTACTGATGTCTCTGACTAATGTAAAGTATGTAAATTTGAAGTCCTAGCAGGGCTTCCATACAAGTTCATCGAACGCTCTAAACGTGACATGGGCTTATGTGTAGTTATGTACATTGCACTAAATTTGTTTTTTTTTTTTCACTCACGTGTCCTAAATTGTAGCTTTAAAACTTGAAGAGATTTACATGAGAAAGGTTTTGTGTTGCCACAATGGTGAAATTTTTAGGGTTAGGTCGAGCTGAGGTATTCTGTCAAATAAATACAAATATCACAGATTGAGAAACCGTCGGCACACACAGCGGTGGTAGCAGAACAGGAGAAGGCGACACCCGGACAATAACTACAAAGTGAAAAGGAGGGGACAATTATAATTGTGCATCATATTATGGTTTAAAATTTTGAGAAGAAAAGGAGGAATTTTATTGACACAGGGACGTATGTATCTAAATATATACGTCCCTGATTGATATATATTATCAAGGTATCTGAGTTGAGGTGACGATGGAGACTGATGCGTTTAATCTCAAATGGTAGAATATGGGAATATAGAATATAAAGTTGATAACGACAAGACAAATGCACTATCATGAAGTCACAAATTATGTCTTTTTGTGTTATAAATTATACATTTGTATTTTGTAAATGTGTTGAAGAGTTTCTTTGGCTATATCTTCTCACATTATTTCTTTGTGTGTGTTTTTTTATTCCTAAATTTTTTTAGCTTTTGCAATTTAAACGGAACTGGAAACTAGTTACTATAGTTCTGTTTAATCATGATAAGGTTCTGTTTACGAAAACATACTTGTTTCAATCAAGTTCCGTATCAAGTATGTATAATAAAGAACTACACCCAGTTCTGAACATCTCTCGTTTATGACACACGGAACTGTGAACCATTTCCAGTTTCGTTCAAGAAAATATGGAACTGTACGTAGAATACGCAAGCTTTGTATAGTATAGTTTATTAATCAAATACCATACAATATGTAGATATACACATACAAAGACAATAAGTACGTATACAAATACACATCAAGGTCAAGTACAAGTATATCATATGCATGTAATACAGATACATACATACACACATACATATATGCACACACATACACACTGTACTGGCGTCAATGTTGGGGAGCACTTCTGTATACAAAACAAGGACCTCATCTTCGCAAGCCAAGGCTCCGTTTCGTTCTACTGCACTATGTACAGTACTACTGTTCTACTGCGTAGTGTAGTAGAACGAAACGGAGCCATGGCTTGCGAAGATGCGAGGACCTGTGAACTAATATCTGTGCACCATTTCGATTGAGGTCCTCCATTATGACCATCTTTTGATGAGAAATATTCCATATTTTGACCTTGTTTCTGCCGTTGTTCGTAGCTATGGACATTTAATGTGGTTGGCTGCCAAGGGATCTTAGTAACACATACTATAACATACATTTTTTACTGTCTCATCCACGAGGGACAAACCACTGACAAGTGATCGCCCATGAGATTCAGATCGGTTGTTCGAAATTTTAACCACTAATCTATGACACGAGCGTGGCATGAGATGGTTGCCTCATGACCGAGAGGTCTCGGGTTCGACTGACTTCTATCGTGGAGACACTGACTCTCTCGGATGAGACAGTAAAACTCGAGGTCCTATGTCACAGCAGGCGTGGCACGCAAAAATACCCGACTGCTTGGAGTGGATCTGTTGCAAAGGTATACATTTCCATGCGATAAAGCACCAGGCAGATGCTGTCACCATTTTCGTGAAATAATCATGGAGTCACGTAAAATAATACTCAACCAGTAGGCCTATAATTCTAAATATCCGACTGAGGTTTAACTATGTCTCCGTTTTGTTCTACGCGTACGTTTTCTATATATTCTTTTGTTGGATCAATACCCATTGATAAATATCTGAAGTGAAAATGATACCTATGAATACATTGGATTGCCGTCAAAGTAATACCCCACTTTTATAAAATACAACCCCCCACCCCACTCTTTCCCATCTTGCCTATACATGTTGCATGTCGGTGATAGTATAAAGTAAAACTGAATGAATGAATGATTTTTATTTTCATGGCGAAAATTTGCAAAGTAATTAAGATATATTGCTTTGTTCTTAGTAGGAGCATATGGCTATTCCGGCGAAAGACTATATTGCTCGATAAACAAGAAATAATAGTCTTCTCACTCTGGATATCTGATGCTGCTATCATGTGGGGTAGAGTTTGAAACTTGTTTAATAATAAATAAACCGACCTGGCTTATATCGCACATGTTGTGTAAAGCTGCTTTGCTTTTCTGTGTTAGTGCAGTGGCGGATCCAGGATTTCCGAAAAGGGTGAGGGGGCGGTATATGTGACTTAGTCATTTTTTTGTGTGCCAAATCTGGATTTTTACTCGTAAATATGTAGGGAAAAAACAAAACGTAAATATAGACCTACAGTGTAGATCACAGTGTTGGATGAAAACAAAATGTTTCATTAGATATGAGTGTTGAAGTGTTGGAATGAAAATGGAAGATTTCTATTATTTTTTTTTTTTATTTATTTATTAATTTTGGGGGGGGGGGCATTTTTCTTTTTCTTCACTGTTTCCGTTTCGTTTCTTTTTCTTTTTCTATAGAACGAGACTCCCTCTGATAAAAATATGGCTATATTATTAATTATGTGCTTCTGCAATTATGGAATCTTACCCATGTATTTAAAATCTCTATGAAAATATTGTATTGTGAGCAAACCTGTGTGTATATCGTGTATTCATGGCACTAAATGTTGTACTGCACAAATACTGAAAGTGAAAATTTTGTGTTAGATCTTCAACGGTCTGTTTAGTTGACATGGGAGAAACAGTACTTAAGCAAGAAATGCATAAGGTAAGTGAAAAACCGAGACCTTCCAGCATAATACCGTCATATCGGTTAGATGTAAGCATTCCTCAACTACATCAATCTTTGCATTATGATTTGTAGTCCTAATATGTAATGTCTTTGATTTAACTAATTTTAAGGAAGTTATCATACTTATTAGGTTTATAAACATTTTAAAGACATAGATCAACAAAGAAAGATAACTCTAAAGAATTTTTGTTTATATTTCACACCTCAAATTTATTGTGTATTGTTCAAACTAACAAGATATGCAGTGTCCTACAAGTTATTATACACATTGTACATTAATAGAATATATATAATTCATATTTTTATGAGTATGATATGGATTTCGTTATAATTAGGAAATTATTAGTTACTATACCAGAAAGAAAGACAACTCCTGCAGAAATATTGTTTCGTTCACACAACTGAATTCTTACATTATTATGTGCAAAATTGAGTTAAAGTGACTATTTTAAAAAAATTTTGTTTTGTTTTGATACAAAAATCATATAATACATTCAGAGAATTTATTAATTTCAATTTAGTGCAATATAAAATGAATATTTTGTTTGCTTTTAGTTTTAAGATGATGATATGTGCTCATGTAAAATTCGCCCCTTGGCAATAAATAACGGTGAAAATATTTTTATAATTAAGTATATAATTATGGATTGAAACTCTGTTACTCAAGGTCCGGGTAGCCGAACGGTTAGAGCGTAGGACGCTTGCCGACTAGGTACCCAAGATCAAGAGTAAGAGTAAGAGTTGCCCCTCCCCGCCTGACCAGGGTCTTTGGGGGCGGGGAGTAGGGCAGAGACTGCGGCTGTACCAGCCTGCAGTCCTGCCCCTCCCCGCCTGACCAGGGTCTTTTGGGGGCGGGGAGTAGGGCAGAGACTGCGGCTGTACCAGCCTGCAGTCCTGCCCCTCCCCGCGTGACCAGGGTCTTTGGGGGCGGGGAGTAGGGCAGAGACTGCGGCTGTTGAAGCCCCGGGGGTGGGGTAAGACCCCAGGGGTTAGGCAAGACCGCAGGGGAATGTTAAATACATTAAGTTGTTACTGCATCTCCCTGAGGTTCTCTCATGTCGTATTGACGGTCTTCTGTTCCTATGTTGTTTTGAAGACTATGCACTTGCGCCACTGCCACAGTTCTTTCGGATGATTCGATGTATATAATCTGGGGTACTGTAGCACAAGCTGCCAACTACTTTCCCCGATTTTTCATTTATTTTGTGATGTTACCTTAAGAAAATGCGTCATTTTAATCATAGTCTGCATATCATTAAAATATTTTGACGCGTCACGATGAAATACGAACACATATGGAGACCCTTGTGGAGAGGTGTTTTATAAGCAGATCCTGTCATTCCACTGCTGTGTCAGAGAAGTATGATGTGTGTAAGGGACGTGGCTGAACCAGTCTGTTTTCCTGCCATGCCCCTTTTTGTAGGCTCCTGTAGGTGAAGGAGGTATGAAGTGGTCAAGGCTAGCAGCAGAACCAACCTGTAGTCCTGTTACGCCCCTTTTTGGATGCCCCTATGGGTGAAGTTGCTGTGATGTGTGCAGGTCGGCGGATGTACCAGTCTGAAGTCCTGCCATGTCCCCCCCCTACTTTGTAGGCTCCTGTAGGTTAAGGAGGTGTGAATGCGAGACCAGGGGTTGTACTAGTCTGAAGTCCTGCCATGCCACTCTTTGTATGCCCCTGTGGGTGAGGTAGGTATGATGTGTTCAGGGCCGGTGGTTGTACTAGTCTGAAGTCCTGCCATGCCACTCTTTGTATGCCCCTGTGGGTGAGGTAGGTATGATGTGTTCAGGGCCGGTGGTTGTACTAGTCTGAAGTCCTGCGATGCCACTCTTTGTATGCCCCTGTGGGTGAGGTAGGTATGATGTGTTCAGGGCCGGTGGTTGTACTAGTCTGAAGTCCTGCCATGCCACTCTTTGTATGCCCCTGTGGGTGAGGTAGGTATGATGTGTTCAGGGCCGGTGGTTGTACTAGTCTGAAGTCCTGCCATGCCACTCTTTGTATGCCCCTGTGGGTGTGGTAGGTGTGATGTGTTCAGGGCCGGTGGTTGTACTAGTGTGAAGTCCTGCCATGCCACTCTTTGTATGCCCCTGTGGGTGAGGTAGGTGTGATGTGTTCAGGGCCGGTGGTTGTACTAGTCTGAAGTCCTGCCATGCCACTCTTTGTATGCACCTGTGGGTGAGGTAGGTATGATGTGTTCAGGGCCGGTGGTTGTACTAGTCTGAAGTCCTGCCATGCCACTCTTTGTATGCCCCTGTGGGTGAGGTAGGTATGATGTGTTCAGGGCCGGTGGTTGTACCAGCCTGAAGTCGTGTCAGACCTATAATGTGAATGCTTTATACACACAGATACTTGAGGTGACAAAAGTCTTTACTTTTTTGTTATTTAACATATCGCAATAACATCATTGCCATCAATAGATATTTTGTATCCATCTCATAAACTTTTGTTGGAGTTATTTCTCTTTTATCACAATCTTCAATTCGTACGTGCTTTACGAAATGTATTAATGTATACTCATGTACCGAAAATTAGTTGAATATATCGAAGGATGGCCGAAAAAAGTCTGTAAAATGGACACACGGACGGACGAAAAGACGGAGAGAAAACTATATGTCCCCTTCGGCGAACCCGAATACAAGTCGTCAGTATCTACTTTATTTTACAATACGTTTATGTTTAAAGACATCGACACTTAAGGCTACCTCACGCAAAGACCAATTCGAAGCGTCGAAATCTCATCCTTGCAAATTTTGTAAAGTTATCCATTATAACAAGTTTTCGAAAAACAAATATCGTTATAATTCTCTAAGGAATGGTGATGTGACTTAAACGGTCCTTAGAAAATAAGACAGTTTACAAGGGTGCGTGTCTGTAAGTGTGTCCATGTGTAAAGGGGCCTTTATACATACTTGATCACTTTATGTTTTTTATATATTTGGAAACAGCTTGCATCCTAACTGACAAACGAAATCATTTAAAAAATGATTAACACCAACGTTCCACAGGCTACAATAAGTCAACCGTAATGAAACTCGATATGTAACTCATTCATACTTACTTGTATACTAAATATCAGATCGATATTTCAGTGTAAAAACTTATGGTGGACAGACAGACAAACGGACGGACAGACAGACATAGGCGGACAGACAGACATAGGAGGACAGACAGACGGACAGAGGCGGGCATACAGACAAAGAAACGCACACACAGGGGCAGGCACACAGACAGGCAGACACACAGACAGATAGGCAGACTGACGGATAGAAGGACAGATGGAAGGAACCTGTTAGGAACTTATAAGTTTGAATCGCATTTTGTATTTTGTTACGTTTGTACATCAATTAGGCGATAATGAAGCACATAATATTCGAAAAACTAAATGCATTCTCTGCATTGTGTATACCCGAACAAAACACAAAATAAGACACTTGCACGTTCTGGTATGCAATCGCAATCGAGGAGAAGGGCGGAGACTGCGGGCTGTTAATGCCCCTGGGGTGGGACAAAACCTCAAACAGTTACTGCACCTCTACGCCTGACTAGAATCTTGGGGGCGTGGAGTAGGACAGACTGCGGCTGTGCTAGCCTGCAGTCCTGCCCCTCCACGCCCGACTAGGTTCTTTCAGGCGTGGCTGCGGCTGTGCCAGCCTGCAGCCCTGCCCCTTCCCGCCTGACTAGGGTCTTTGGGGGCGTGGAGTAGGGCAGAGGCTGAGGCTGTGCCAGCCTGCAGCCCTGCCCCTCCCCGTCTGACCAGGGTCTTTAGGGACGGGGAGTAGGGCAGAGACTGCGGCTGTTGAAGCCCCTGGGGTAGGGATAAGCCCCAGGGGTATTGGTAAGGTTAGGGGTAATACTGGACATTGTTCTTCCCCCTCCCCAACTCTTTCTCTTTCCTACATTTGTATTGCGTTTTGGTAATAGACTTGACCTTCGATGTTCATCCAGTTTGTTTGTAGGCTCGCTCCTCTCCTTATGTACTTAAGCAAGGCCTCTGGTATGGCAGTTTTCATGCCAGCTTCGGGATATGTAGATGACCACGATGGTCGGGCACAAGCCTATGCACCTGCGTTGCTGCGGCATTGTCCTCCAATTAGGTCCAGAGGTGGTGCACAAGCCTAACTCTGAAGAAGAGAGAGGAGAATGTGAAAACAGGAATAAAAGGAAAATGGAAGGGAACTACTAGGAGACCCACGGAGTAAAGTTAAGAGTAAGTAGTGCCCTCCGCTCAGTTGCCGAGGTGGGGCACAAGCCTAAGGCAGGGCCGGGGAGGGGCATGTCAACATAATGTTTCCTACCCTTTATCATCCTTTTTCAGGAGTAGCATCTATAACAGCTGAATTATCTGGTCATTTCTTGTCATTAACTACAATCTCCGTGTTTTATATAAACTATATGCCTAGAAGTCCTTTTTTCGTTGATCAAGACAAGAACACACACCATTTTATTAAACAATCTTTAAAAACTTGCAAACAGATAACATCAAAGTATAGATCTGTATTACTCAGAATGCAGAGAAAAGCACTCACAACAATCATAGGATGAAGGTAAGATTTCATACTCCAGGGTTGTATCTGAGATATAGGTTTGACAGATTTTAACCTCTGCATGTATGCTCTTTCCACGTGTGTTCGCAAGTTCGCCATTCGTCTTCTCAATTTGACTCAAAGTAAGGTACTCTTTACCACAGGTTCATCTACGAAAATATGGTATGTTGAGATACGCATGTCTCTCTGTAAGCAAATCTCGGAAAGTAAAACGTATCCCTATCTGCCAATTATTTTATTTCCTGTCTGTGAAACCACTGTCCGTGATAGTATACCTGTCAGATTGTCCTCCCAAATCAGGGACGTATATATCTATTTTTTTTTTATTTACACGTCCCCGTCCCAATATACATGTATACTAGAAATAAGGTTAAATGCACCTGTAGGTTAATGCTGACTAAGAACAACGGATGTGTTAAAGGGACATAGTCCGAGACTGGAAAATTTTAGCGTGAAAAGGATAAATTACGACAATATCTTATTTTCCCTGTATTGTATAAATTACAAACTTTGTGTGAATTGCAAAATTTAAAACTAAAATCCCTCAATGTTTTCGTAGAATAAAGGTAATTGAGTCGAATTAAATTCGGCTGGTATTAATTCCCCAAATAAGGCGATGCTCCGCCCATAATCATGCGCGTGCGCGGATATTCACTGTAGAAAACAACAAAAATGGTTCACATGGAGGAATACGAGCACAAGAAAAGCAAAAGTGTGGTAGAAAATAACTATACACAAACTCAGAGGCCAAAAAAGAAAAGTGGAACAAATAATAGAATCGGGTAAAGCACGAGTTTCATTGTCACGTGATTTCCTCCTACCGATCTCATCAATATTCAAGGAGTTGACCTGGTTATGTTGCAAATTTAAAACGGGCGTATCTCGTTAACGACATCGACTTTGGTAACGATACGTTTTACACATCTTAGATAATATATTAGCAATCGATTGCCGTTTAAGAAATCCGTTTACATTTTTTTTCCTACTTTTCGCGACTTCAATCGGACCATGCCCCTTTAAGTGATTTATATGTGCTGCAAGTCCTTGCATTCACTTAACTTTGAGTTCCGTGGTCTCTGAATAAAACTTTCATAGCAACCACTGATCACCCTTCTGCGAGGAAATAATTTCCGAAAAGGCTTTGACATGTTCTTTTTAATCAATTCATGTGAGGACCCAATTTTGATCTCCAAAGCAGAGTTGTCGTTCCTTTACAATCTATACACACCTCTGCCAACGTCTCAGGTTTTACAAGATTCTTGTAAAATCACATTTTTGCCTCTAGACGATATGACTTGAACTTCAGTGATTTTATTAGTTAAATTTAAAGCATTTGCCATGTTACATTGAATTTTAACATGAAATCAACTCTGAATGTATACCGCACTATATTTTCTCAGCGTACAAATCAGCGTACTTACATAATGCAGTTTGTCAATAACACTGTCATTTGCACCTCATTGTCTATTTTTTGCTTGAATACGATGACATTTTTCCCCAAAACTCGCAACACAGTCTATATTTTCTGCTTTCTGACTAGGTACTACTTTCAGTCGTTGGCAGAGATTAAAGGGAGTGCGAGGACCGTAACTCTGCTTTGGAGACTGGTGAGGACCATATGATACAAGCTTTAAAAAGAGCAACTCCTAGCATGGCATAATATTCCTCTTTGCTTAATATTGAGGACTTCGAGATGTCAGTCACATGTTTTGGCCCTTGGCAACAATCCTGTGAGATAAATGTAATCATGGAAATCGATGAAGGCAGTAAAATGTCAGTTGTGGCAAAGAGAGGAATTCAACCCTTTCCTCTCTGCCGATATTCTCAAAATTGAAAGGCATCATCTTTTATTTTCTCAGATTATTCCGTATCACGGTTATGAAAATCCATTAACGATTACTAAAGTTATTGTGTCCCATAGAAATTGACATTATTCTATCCATGGAAAAACCATAGTCCCATAACTCCGCAACAAGATATTTTTTTTTAAATCGAAAGATCCCTTCCTCTAAATTATCTAAGCACTCTGTAAAAGTGTTATGGAAATCCCTAACGCCTACTAAAGTAATCGCGCTAATTCCATAGAAATTGTCATTATCCTAAAATCACTGTGAAAATATACTTGTAATTCAATTCTTCTTTAGTGACATAACGAAATACCAAGGATGTATACTTCCCTGGAAATACACACAACACAAACGTGCACATAAACACGAAAAGCTGTGGTACACAGTGAATTTCCTATCTACATTTTCCAGCAAAATGTCGCTACCCTATGATGAGACAGCGGCACGTAATCCCTTGGACGACGTATCATAGAAATCCGCTTTATTCGTAATTTCGGTCCCTTCGGTTTAGTTGGAAATGGTCGAATGAAATGGCATTTATCTACCGAATTTTTTCAGCTGCTTTTCTTGAATGAGATTTATAGCCGGCACGACACCCCAGTACTTGCTTTTTGAGCTCTTTTGATTCCTTTTGATCCTACCATGATTTGTTTTCCTATTTCCCACAAGAAATGTGCCTAGAGGTTTTCAAGTCACATGATCAGTGCGATGTATTTTCTGTTTCGGATCACGGAAACAACGTATAGGAAATGTGTATTACGGAATCTATTATCAGTGGCGGATCCAGGATTTCCAAAAAAAAGGGGGGGGGGGCGCAATGTATTAGCCAAACTACTCAGAAGTGCTTGGTGCCGAATCTGGAGTTTACTTGTAAATATGTGGCAAAAAGGGGCGGGGCGGGGCCCCTCTTTAAATCCGCCACTAATCAAAGACTGAAATAACTGTGTCTGCATCTGGATCACCTTGATCATACAAAGGACTTATATATGTTTATAAGTCCTTGATCATACCACTGCCTGTTTACTCGACATTTTCCTTGATTTAATTTTAAGTACCTGCTATAGTAATAATTGAAATGTCATTAATCTGTGTGAGTTATTTTAGTGAAAATGCCGTGTCTGCATATGCATACAGGCATATAAAGTAGCTACGCCACTGCTTTACTTAAAATTATGCGGATAAGAAGTCAGAGTTATCCTTCTTGTGTCGTCGAAAGGCCACATCCTTGTTTACTCATGTCTTCTCGGCGATGCATTTGTGTGAGGTGGATTAGTTTTTAGTGATTACGACATATACCAAATATTCTGAAGATTTATGTCACTTTAATGTTAGTAATACAATGTTTATGTAATTTGAAAACTTTTGCGTATTTTGTTTCGCATTGGTAACGAATCCCTTATACATGCATTTAGTTTTACAATATTTAGTGTAGGTTTCGATTTTCCATTCTCTGTTCATTAGCATTAAGGAAAATTAATATCGCACTGACTATTATGCATATTCTATGGTTGTGACAGATGTTGTTTAATAATCATGTAATGGATTTTTAGATTTTACCAGAGGAACGTCCCGTCTGCTGATCTGGAGCGAGACAAAAAAAAAATGAGTTCGGAACCGAGCGTGTCTCCAGATAGCCGCAAGTAGTGGCCCTATAGGATTGATATTCACATAGGGCCACTATTTGCGGCTAGCCTCCAGACAATCCTGTAACATCAAGGTTCGGTAAAGTCATATATCACGTACGTGTATATGTGATTCAAATGATCACTGTTGTCACATGTCGGCCTAACAAATCATAATTATTATCATTTTCAGAACCAAGAAGGTAAACCTTTTGATTTTCTTTTGTTTGAGAGAGGGGTGGGTGGGTTTTCTTTTCTCGTGGTTTATTTGAGGGAATGCACCCAAAACTTAAACTTATTCAAGTTTATTTATTTCTCATAAGTCGTTTACACAACATCGAGAACATATATACATAATCATAATTTAAACACATGCGCATAAATACCAATATGCATATACATGTACATATACATATATATAAACATACATATACATGCATATACATTCACATACACATACATATACACATAGACATATATGCAATTACATCCACATATACATACATACTTATACATACACATATATAAGTATACACCTACATAAGTATACACAAACATACATAAATTTAGCCAGGAGGGCTTACCCTCTCACAAATCATTTTCATAAATTGACATAAATTATTGAGTACATGTACATTTTTAAATGAAAACAATTCATAAAATTTTACAGTATTTGGTCGGTTATAAAAAGATCTTGGGATATACAAAGGTCTGCTTTCTTTAAAATATTTACAACATAAAATATAGTGATATTCATCACCTATATCTTCTGTACACAATTCACATTTTCTGAGATGTCTATCAACTTTACACCATCTACCCGTTTCAATAGGTAATTTGTGATTTGTTGTTCGAAATCTGGCTAAGGTACATTTTTTATTATTAGTTAATGATGAAGAAATATAATTTTGACAATTAAAAGATGAATTAGTAAATAATTTGTAAATAGTTCCCTTTGAAGATATGTTGCAGTCATTTGACCATGTTTGTTTGAATTGGTCTAATAATTTTTGTTTTACACTTATACAAATCCATTTTTCATTAAATATGTTACCTTGATTCCAGAAATTGATTTAGGATTTCTTAACCATCTGGTTTTTATACCATTTATGAATTTTTGATATAAAAGGTTATGAAAAATTGAACAATATTTTGATTGTTTGCCACATATTGATTTTATCCAGAAGTTAACAATTCTTGTTTTAATATAAATAACCATTGGCAGTCTTCCAAGCTCACCTTATACCATAAAATTTGGAGTACTAGGTTTGAGATTTAGAAGTAATTTACAAAAATTTAGCTGAACTCCATCGACAATATCAAGGTTACCAAAACCCAAAATTTCGCATCCATAGGGTAATACTGGAATAACAATTTTATCAAATAAATGCAATTGATCCTCAATAAGCAAACATAGCTTTTTTTGTGCCCTACTACAAACATATTTCTTTGCATCCATAAAAGAACCAGATCTTGAAAAATATATACCTAGATATTGAAAACTATTCACAATTTCTAGTTACTGTCCATTATAAAACAATTTTATATTATTTGGAACACGACCTTTGCTAAAAATTATTACTTTGGTCTTATCAGTGTTTACCTCTAATTTCCATGATTCACAATACAAATAGAATATATCAAGTTGATGTTGTAATTCAGTTTTAGATTCAGCTAAGTGTATAGTATCATCTGCATACAGAATAAACATTATTTTCAGTAAAATATTCAATTCAGATTCAATTTCATTTGAAATAGTTTCCAAGCCAACTATATTTTGGAAGATAAAAAACTGTTCAAGATCATTAAGAAAAAGGGCAAATAACACAAAAGATAAATTTTCTCCTTGTACAACCCCAATTCTACATGGAAAATATTTTGAATATTAGTTATTAGCTGATACTCTGGATTTAGATTCATTATACATATTTATAATAATATTCAAATATTTTCCGGAAATTCCACACTTTAACAACTTCTGCCATAATCCAATCCTCCATACTTTATCAAAAGCAGCTTTAAAATCAATAAATGCACAAAACAGTTTTTTTCGTCAACATCATAGATAACTCTATGAAACTATAGAGAGAAAACATATTATCCAAAGTTGAATATTTAGCTCTAAACCCAGCTTGATTTTCACACAAAATACTATTATTGTCTAAAAAGATATTCAAACGATTAGAAAGAATTGCTGTAAATAGTTTGCCTATACAACTTAACAATGTGATAGGTCTGTAGTTATTAGGGTTACACTCATCTCCTTCCTTCTTATATATATTAATATTCATTTATAATATTATCTTTTCCTGCTGATTTGTTGATTTTGAGAGATTTAATGATCTTAATTATCTCCTCTTGATTTATTGCAGCATCTAACTGTGTGGTATCAAGAGTGTCCATAGATAAATCATGTTCATCATTAAGGAAAGGGCCTTCCATGTTATTATCATTTCCATCATTAACATTTTTAAAATATTCTTAAAAATTGTCAAAGGAAACTGCACGATATTTTGTCATATTTTGATTTTTATTTATGATTTTCCAGTATTCTTTTGGACTGGATTTTTGCAGATTCTTTATCTTTCTTATCATATTAATTCTATGTTGTTTGATGCTTTTGTCCATTGTGTTTTTATATTTCTTTTCTGCTACGTACATTTCATCTCTAAATACTCTTGTGCCATACTTTCTATACAAACTTATTATAATATTTTCGAGATACATGACATTCCTTATCAAACCAAACTTTTGATGTCTTACTGTTGTTACTGTTAATGCCTGGTCTGATAATTCTGGTACCAAAAGTAATCTTTGAAGGTTTTAACAAAATATCTGCTGTTTTAGAAAAGATATCATTCACAATATTCTTATTGATGTTATTCCTATCAATTTGATCAAGATCCTCACATAAACAATATATACTCCTGTGCTTTTTCACTCGACCATTTATTGATACGTATATGTTCTTTATCAGTGGATTTATCTACATCATATGCAGTGTCTATATTCACATGTTCAGTAATATCACCGATCAGTTCAATTGAAATTGGCATATGTATAACAGAAAACAATTTACTAAATTCCAATACTGAAATATTATCCTCAAGTTTTATAAATTCTAAAGTAGAAATGCAATAGTCAACAACACTGGATTTAATCGTAGTAAATTTACCTTGTTCAAGCCTTCCATTCAATACATACAGATTGTTGGCTTTACACATGTTAAGTAAACTATTTCCATAATTATTCTTCTTTCGGTCAAATGAATTTCTCTTTCGATCTATACCCAGTAAATCTAGTTGATTAACATTAGTTAATGAGTCTAATTCGACTGAATCAAAATGCAGTTCATGTTCTGATAAATCATCATCTTCAAAATAATAATTACAATCTGCTACCCTGCTATTAAAATCTCCAATAACACATATTTTATCATACAAGCTACCAAAACTAAGGTATTCTGCTTTAAACAGAGCCCCGTAGGAAACAAAAAAAAAATGGTGGTGGTTGGGGGGGGGGGGGATCGGCATTTTTATTTTCATTTTTATCTTGTCATGAAATGAAACGATATTT
Source organism: Pteria penguin (assembly GCA_035048485.1). Lineage (NCBI taxonomy): Eukaryota > Metazoa > Mollusca > Bivalvia > Pterioida > Pteriidae > Pteria > Pteria penguin. The sequence goes on from CM068584.1 coordinate 17,224,173, forward strand.
ATGGTCCCCCCTCCTTTCCCTTTGAAATGCTACCAACATCCGTATTGAAAATCGCACCAAAATGCATGTGAAACATTTAAAAAGCACATAAGAAGAAAGAAACAGAAGAAAATTCATTAATCATACCAAGAAAAAAAGTTAAAGAAAGAAATTTGTGAATATGATGACCAAATCGGTTATGAAATCAGACTGAGAGGCACACGGTTTTGGACTATTTGTTCACTCTTGTGGTTACCCTATCTATATTTTTAAGATGCCATAATATTGGCATGTGCACCTGCTCATGTATGAAGCTTAACTTGACATCAAGGAGGCCCGAGTACACAAAGAAAGACTTAATGAAACGCACTGATTGCATCAGCTGGTTTTAGGACTGAAATTTAGAACAAATTTAAAGGATAACACAAAACATTAAACATTTTTCAGGTAAAATTCAAAATGCAGAAGTTACAATACATATTTGTAAAGAAGGAATAATCAGACGGAGAGCACAGAAGCTACAGTTTTTGCCTATAGTTTATCATAAAATAAAATATATAATATCGTAATAAATTACATCTAAATTACATGTACCTGTACTGTCTTTCCTCATCCTGAGTTCTTTCTTTCTGAGATATTGTATCCGCCATTAATATATCGTACATGTATTGTCACATTAGGGTGGATCCAACATGTGTTAATACATAGTACATGTATATGGATACTATCTTGTATTGTTACATTAGGGTGGATCCAGCATGTGTTAATATATCGCTAATGGTTACTATCTTGTTTTATTATATTAGGGGTGGATCCATCATGCTTTGATATATTGCATACGGTTGATATCGTGTCACACCACAGGTGAATCAAGCGTGGGTTGAATAGTTGAGTTGGTCCATCATTTGGGGGATACGAGTTTCTCAGGGAGAGCTAGGAATTGGAGTTGGGGTTTGAAATGATATGTATATGTATGTCTTAACATGTATGTAATAAGCTCTATATCGTTACAGGTGTATCAACAACAACAAAAGTGGGATATAATAAGAGATGACTTTGACATAGAGATAAGATCGAAAAGCGAAATCAGAGGAAAGGAGGAGGAGGAAGAGGAAGAAGAGAGAGGAAGAGATGGACTAAAAAGGAATAGAAGAAAAATGGAAGGGGAAATGCTAGGAGCTCCACGGAGTAAAAGTTAGAGTAAGCAGTGCCCTCCTCTCAGATTCCCGAGATGTGGTACATCCCTACGCAACTGCGCTGCTGCGACAGTGCCCTCCTCTCAGATTCCCGAGGTGTAGCACAAGCCTACGCAACTGCGCTGCTGCAGCAGTGCTTTCCTCCCGGATCCTCGAGGTGTGACACAAGCCTACGCAGCTGCGCTGCTGCGGCAGTGCTCTCCTCTCGGGTTCCCCGAGGTGTGGCACAAGCGTACGCAACTACACTGCTGCGGCAGTGCTCTCCTCTCGAATCCCCGAGGTGTCCTACAAGCCTACACAGCTGCGCTGCTGCGGCAGTGCCTTCCTCTCGGATCCCCGAGGTGTGACACAAGCCTACACAGCTGCGCTGCTGCAGCAGTGCTCTCCTCCATAGAGTCTGTGGCTGTACCTGCTCAGTTCTGCCCCTCCACATCGGATCCTGTTTTAAGGGCTGGGATGTATAGAATAGTCTGGGGCTGTTGTAGTTTATGGCGGATGGTGTAGGAAAGGAGTAAGTATACAGATTGTTCTTACCCCTCCCCAAACTCATGCCTGATCCTAGAGTAGACGTAGAATGATACTACATGAGGAAAGACGACATGAAGATACAAAGGCGGCGACTATGGCTGAATCATTGGCCATAACTCAAGACATTATCCTGTCTTCATACAGTCCTGTCCAATCCACACTGCTTTGGCTAATATGAACTGTCCGTTCCTCCTGGCAAACCTCAGTAACTCCTCGGATCCACCAACCTGCATGGCTGTTTGTATCGCAAAATACACAGCATTAATTGATATTCTGAGAACTGAAGACCCCTACCAATGTTTGAGAAAAATTAAAATCTCTTTGCAGGTGAAATGGACTGCATGAACAAGAAAATGAGAGTAGTATAGAAGGATGAAATTGTGCCTCTTCCACCGGTTTTTTTGTATACCGCCGGGTTCAAGATGGTGGTCCTTCCTTATCCACCAAGATGGCGGCTCCTCTTTTTTCGCTGAGATGGCAGATTTCCGAACGCCAAGGTTTTCAGTGACTTCTGCCAAAAGGGCGGACAATTTCCGCGAAAATGAAAACTTCCATCGTTTGATAGAATTAGCCATTACACTTCTATCGCTAGAGCGATTGTTCAGGATTTTGGACTTGCTGGTACGGTGTACCAGGTGGTTTACATTTTTTTCTTTTGTTTATATTTTTATGACCTCTCAATATGCGATACCTGTTTACCCTTGTTCTTTACATGGAGGATTATTTATAAATTTTTAAATGTACGTCCTTTGATTGTTTTGCTGTTACGGTGAGTGGGACGGTGGGCCCGTAAACCGGTTAACCACACCATTTTTTGGCTTTTGTCAAATTAAATGACCGTCCTATGTCGGTATCGTAATTGCACTACAATCAAATATTTTTGTAATGTGTTATATGTGCTAGTATATTATTGGTATTCATGTATTGTATGGTGACTTCTGCCACATAACTGAGCCAGTGACTCCTCTTTTTTCTTTGACTGAATTACCTCCCCCTTCTACTTTTTACAGCCGTTTAAAAAGAAGCGTGCATTTTCGACGAAGACTACGATCTTTGTAAGCAGGCCTGGGCTGAGCACGACATGACAACTTTTAAAAACTTCTTGACTTGGTACAATAATTTGGACGTGGGGGCTTTTGTGACGTCTGTGGAACGTCTTCATCAATTTTACTTTGACAGAAATACCGTATAACCAGACATTTTCGCGAGATACTAATTTTCGCTGTTTTCGCGAGTAATTTGAACACCCGAAAATAAGCTACCGTGAAAATTTGAAAAAAAAAATAATAAAACAACATGGGGGCCAAACTGGTAATAATATCACCCCCGTTTCTCAAAGGACCATGGACGTCTAGGAGGCAAAACGTGGGGAATCGACGACAAACTCAAATTACGAGTATTTTAAAACCCTGATTGATAAAGCCCATAATTTCGTTTTGTTAGTGGTTCACATATTTGTCGATAGATAACAAGCAATTATCAACGCGTGAATGAATACAGCATATGTTTATCAAAGCCATCGTATTTGTCCGTATTCCTTAATAAGTTTGTTAACATATTTATTTAGTGTTTGAAGGTACTTTCGCTTGGTCAATGGACGGAGTGTTCCTTCCCATGCTCATATATGGCGCCAACCGAAATTCCGATTCCCCTCCGAATTCCACATAACTCATTCCAAAAATCACTACGCAAACGAGGAAACAATGACTGTATGTTGAAAAAATTATATGCCAGTTTGTGTCGAATAATATTGAGGAATTTCATCTAGCGCTTGGTAAAAAAAAAAAAACCAAAAGAACAAAAAAAAAAAAAAAAAAAAAAAAAAAAAAAAAAAAAAAAAAAAAAAACAAAAAAAACCCCAAAAAAACACCAAAAAACAAAAACAAAAAAAAAAACAAAAAAAAAAAAAACAAAAACCTCCTGTCATTTTCGACTGCTTTTGTTAACAAAATACAGATAATTTCCGTTCAAATCAAAGCGTCTTCTTTACTCAAAATTTCCACCGATTACACGGACAAGCTACCAGCCGTGAATTTTAGCGGAAACAAGTGTATACATATAGGTAAACTGATTCACAGAGATGCAGGTATAGCTTGTCGTCTGTCCAGTTGTTGAAGAGAGTCATTTTTATTTGATAGCTAAAGAAAATGTTTTGGGGTTTGTTTGTTTGTTTGTTTGTTTGTTTTTTTTTTTTTTGGAAATCGCGAAAAATTGTATTCGCGAAAATAAAGATACGCTTTTCTGATACGGAATCGCGAAATTTGATACTCGCAAAAAAATCCAGTCATATGGTATCGACATTTTCAAAATTGCCATGTCTGCCCCGGCGATTGTTAAGAAAATGCTATTAGAAACGGTTAGGAGAGTGGGGGCGGAATTTACTTTATTTGATGAAAAGAACTAGGATTTATATAACACCATTAAAAAACCAACATTGTAGGGGGTCAATCTATCATTTATCACAGAAAAGCCGTTGGTGGGGAGACAAAACTCAGGGACGGGAAAACGTGCGAAAAAATTTTAGGGTATGACTGCAACGTGCTTTATCTTTGGTGTATTGGTCAAAAATGCCAGTGGGAACGATGGTGAGACGTAGGGCGGAAGTAAAATTCAAGCCGGAAGTGAGAGACAAAAACATCAAAATGTATCAGTGGATGAATTATCTAAATAAATATGAAGAAAAGGACGTCAAACATGATAAAATGACGGGGGAGAAAAGAGCGTGGGACCTTATCCCGTGGACGGTTACGACGGACGGACAAACACGATTTATCAATTTCACGGGTGTTATTTTCACGGACATCAGTGTCGACTGACAGACAGAATAACAAACAAACATTGGCAAGGCAATATAGAAAAGAAATTCAACAAGATGAAGAAGACAACTGAATATTTGAAAGGAAAGGGATATTAGGTTAATGAAATGTTGGAGTGTGATTTTGACCAATTTTGTAGAGAACATCCTGAAATTCATGCTTTGGGGTGGGAATAGACCATATTCCGGTTTTGATAATTGTCTTTTTGTCCGAGCTAATACATTTTGGTGTTGTTTTTCATAGTGGCGTCATAACGCATGGCATAGATTCATTATAACGTCACGGTAATTTTTTCTTCACCTGTCATGCTCAGTGTATCAATGACCTAGCCAACTAACGCGAGGTTAGGAAACTTTTACTAATAGCAACAACACTGGTGACGTAGACAAAGCTATCGGAGATGAGACGTCCTCGATTAAAGACAGAATTCGATAACATCAGGGATGAAAAAAATTTGTGACGAAACATTTTTAGAACAAGAACAACATAGATGTTGCACTGGAGCGATGGGAACGGGGGAGAGTTGTCAATTTACACAAAATACTTCGCACGAGTCTTTAATGTTTACATTTGTCAATACCACGTCAGCGCGAGGCCTTGACATTCCATTGTATTGATTACTTGCGTGTTTGTATTATGAATGCGGTTGATAATAATGTGTAAAGTGGACGACATGAAAGAAACGTAAATGCATTCTGTAAAATTCTTAAAAGAAATTGTTTTAAAAGTCCCTTTTTAGGGGCCCCTCGATCAAATTATGTGGGACTACTAATGTGACATAAAGCTTTAAAATGTTCGTTGTATATAGCCAAATTACTATTGACAGTATTACTAATGGCATTTTTTCTTTTCCTCTGTGCATTTAGTATGCGCCTATATATCTTTTAAACAAAGCTAGATAAAACATGTTTTTACGAAGATATACTCAGCGACACACTTTAGTACACTGTTTATATCACGTGATTTTCAGACCCGATCTACATACGTGTCAAATGTTGTGTAAATGGTGAATGTAACCGACATTTCTCAATTTTTCCGGTTTATAAAAACGTGTCAATGTCGTCAAAAGCGTTGACTTTCGATGTAGTATAACTTTGTTTTGTAGTTTGCTTGTATGTAATTTCATATAATTAAATGAAACATAACATTCTTGTTATACCAATTCTGACAGCTAATGCAACTTTAATGTCATGCAATTAAATGTTTAAATCGGCTGAAAGGTTTTAGGAAATGTATGGTGGTGTATTTCTGCCAACTCTTCCCCCACCCTCTCTTTTGTTTTCATTGAATATTATCATTATTTATAATTAGGTCATAGTAAACATACCCTATATTATTCCTGAGGGAAAATGGTACTGGCAATACCAAGAACTTAAATGTGCCAGTGTTCCGGTTATATATAAGAAAAAAACCAAGAGTCACACCCCCATAAAATCCTTGAAACTGTCACAGAAGGAGGGGTTTGTGGATATAGAGTATACACACGAATACAAACGTTCTAAACAGAAATGACGTATTGAATTATAATACATGTATATGAAGTAAAGTAATTTTTGATCTTATGAATTTTTTAACACGTTCTTTTCAAAAAGAAGCTGCAACTTCAAGACAGTCTCCCTTGAGTTCAATAACAATATAGATTCAGTCTACGTATTCATCTTTATGCCTCGTTGTTGCCATACGGCTTAACATTGCAAAGACCGGGGCTATTCAGACTTTGTCGATACTGTGATTGATATGTTCGTCCATGACTTACAAACCGGCAACAGCGATTCAAAGGGACATGGAATGGAAACTGTCCACATTTTCTTTGCATTAATTTCTCTGCTGCAAACGCAGGACATTGACCTAAGTTATGCAGATATTCATACTCTAGATTTTTTTAAGCTTCAGCGGTTTGTTACATGAAATATCTTGTTTGAACGCAAAACTGACTACCTTGAAATTGCAACTTCTTTCTCAAATGTATATTTATCTTTTATTGTCAATATTTTGTCTTTTGAAATTTATCTATTTGTAAATTGCTTTATATACCTCATTTACCCTATATTATTATTGAAATATTATCTGTTTTAAAATTGTTGTATGAATAGTAGCAACAAATCTTCCGCTCCAGCATATGACGTCTTCATTTCACAACTTATACACTATACCAGGGCATGCTCTAAATACGAAAATTTCGTCCCGAGGGCGAGGCTTCTTGCCACGAAACAACTCTCACAAGGATATATTGAGGAACGTTTGAAAATGTCACCGAGGACGTTCTATGGTCGTTATAGAAATCTATTGCAGATTCCTCTTTAAAGAATGGTAACCGATATTTTGGGACATAACCATACAAAATAACCATCTTAACTTTTTGACTATACTTGATTTGACATAATACGTATATACATGTATAAACAGATATCTGTTCACCTGCGTTTCCCACACCGGAATTTCAGGCAGGCAGCATTTCTTGCCTTGAATGGGAAATTTGACTTCATGTTCCTATCTCCTTCGTATGTGCATGCGTGTATATTTATGCACTTACCTCCTCGACGTGAAAGGTTGTTGCAGGACTTTTGCGACGGGTGTTGCATGCAACCAAGGGACGCTTACTCTTCCAGGGCACCTGGTCTCACCTCGATTTTATTGGGGTTCGCATTTGTCTCAATATGACAATATACACAATATTGTCCCCTTTATTCCATGTACTTTGAGATATGGTTTACCCCTCGGTACTTTTTCGTTTTTCACTTACTTTGGTATATAATGTTTTTCTAATACCCGTTTAATAAATGTTTGACTGTTTTTAATCTAGTCTTCTTTTACGACATAGCTTCATATCAAGTGTGTACACCTCTGGTGTGTACGTATGTAACAAATTTACTTGATTTAATAATTTGACCTAACCGGAGAGATCCGGTTAAAACTGGATTAAACATGTTTAAAAAGAGTCTGAACGTTAGTCACACTAATCATGCAAGAAATACAGATGAACATCTTATATAAGCCACTTGAGTGAATGAAATAATGAGACTGCATCTTACATTAGTGATAGTGCACAACATTAATCTGTATCATTACGTCATATGTACCATTTCTGGCACTTAAATGACGGAAACAGAGAGCGCATGTAATCAATAGACTCTATGTAGGGCTGATGTAAAAGTCCCCACTTTGTCTAATTCGTTCCAATACGATATGATACTTGGGAAGAATGAGTGTTTGTACATTACAGTTGATGTTGGAGTTGCTGGGATTTCACGGTGTTGTCTGATATACAGTCACTTAGGTTGATAGCACTTATATACATCACTTCTCTTGAACCGGTTCTAGGTATTCCATTGCTGGTATGGCCGGCAAACACTAAAGCTCTACCACCATGAACAGGAACTTCAACATCAGTTCCTTTCTCTTCTACTGGAGAGTCTGTAGGTCGAGGTCTCTAAGCATCATAGTGACCGAACCTGGATTCAGAGACTTGTAGTCATGACATATGAATCTGGCTGCACGGCGCTGTATGCGTTCCAGTTTGTCTATTTTGTCTGGTTTGGTGTAGGGGTCTCAAATGATTCCGCCACATTCCAGAGTATATCTAATAAGCGAAATGTATGCGTTCTTCCTGCAAGAAGTGAAACAGTGTGACAAAGATTTCGACAGAGAAAGTCTGGTGTAGAGCTGGCTTTCCTGCAGATATTGCTGATGATTTGAGATCGTTGGAGATCATACGTCCAAGGTAATGGTTTTATCGGGGACAGACTCTAGAATATAGTTGTTTAGTTTGTAGAAGTAAGAATACTGGGTTTTGATGCTGAGTACATAACACTTCTTGGCGTTGAATCTCATGTCCCAAAATTGAATACAAGTCTCTAGGTGTGAAAGGTCCTGCTGTAATGTGGTTTGGTCTTGAAGTGATCTAATAGGTTTGTACAATAAACAATCGTCGGCGAGGAGCCTCAGTTGAGGAGAAATACATTCAGGCAGATCGTTTGTATGGCAGAGAAACAACAATGGTCTGAGGACGGTCCTTTAGGCACACCGGAATTACCAGTAACTTCTTACCAGGTGTCTCCTTCGACTGACATAAAACGGGAGCACAAGTAGGATCTGATCCAAGTAAGAAGGTGTCCCCAAATACCATAGTTCTCCAGTTTATGTAACAGTTTATCTTTGGGGACAATGTCAAATTGCTGAGAGAAATCCAGAATAATAATATCGGTGTGTAGGAGTATTGCAGAAGTTTCGTCGCTAGTTGCGTCTCACACGAGTATCCAGAACGAAAGCCATGATTTAGGATGGTAAGCAACAGCAACAGTGCTTTTGTACTGACGGTGTCATTTCAGTGCTTTTGTACTGACATGAAATACATACTTAAAAATTTCAGTCATGAAGTTATGTAAATCACTCTAAAATTAAGGAGTGTTCCCGTCATGGATAGCACTGTCCTGAGATTGATTCTTTGGCTCTTTTTTGTTTTTTGTCATTTTCGTTTGAATACTGCTCTTCAGATATTTATATAATAATTCCTACAATTTGACCACGAGCATCACTAAAAAGACATACATGTAAGTTCTCGAAATGCGCGTCTGGTGCACAAAATTAAAAGGTATATATGTTCTATATTTCTTATACCATGTACATAAAGATCCTGTCTATTGTCAAATCGTTCGTTGCAACGTCGGCAATGGTAGGATGGTGGTCTAGATGGGGTTCCTGGTTCCCTTTCGTATAAAATGTTCATAAAGGGTCCGGGTTCCCCAGAGGTATCCCTTTGGTACAAAATTTCTAAAGGTGGTTGGGGTTCCATAGAGATTCTCGGTGGGGGTTCAGGGTCGTTTTGATGAGTTACCTTTGACCCTGGATATCGTCATCGACCTTACGTTTTACCCCATGGTGAAACATGTACCATTGTAAACCATGGGCAGTGATACATATTTTATTGCAGCTGTGGCATCTAAATTCTGGCTGTGGCATGACATATACTGTTTCGTGTTTTTCTTCATCCTCCTTTCTCGAAAATTCTTTCTACAAATGAGAACATGTGAATATGATACCGTCGTGAGTTGTTCGTTCATGGCGAAGGAGATGTTCATAATGTCATATGTTCCTAAGTCTTACCTCAATTGCCACAGGTAAACATTTCTGTAGAAGTCTCAGAAGTCAAGTAATCAATCTTCATTCTCGTTCACCCTATATGCCTGTAATCTAATGTAGTATTAATTAATAATTGTGCACTATCACTAATGTAAGATGCAGTCTCATCGTTTCATTCAGTCAAGTGGCTAATGTAAGATGTTCATCTGTATTTCCTGCATTATTAGTATGACTGATGTTCAGACTTTTTCAAACATGCTTAATCCGGCTCTAAACTGATCTCCCCGGTTAGGTCAAGTAATAAATCAAGTAATTATGTTACATACGTACACACCAAAGGTGTACACCCTTGATATGAAGCTTTGTCGTGAAAGAAGTCTATATTCAAAACAGTCAAACATTTATTAGATAAAGATATGTTTTGCGAACAAAATACATACAGCAATTTGAAAACAGATAATATTCCAATAATTACATGTATAAATGCCAATAATATATACATGTATACAGCAATATACAAATATAGAACAGGCAAAATAATGATAGTAAAAGATAAATCTACATTTGTGAAAAAAGGTGAAAATCAATGTTATTCAACAGGATATTTAATTAAAGATACCTCTGTAGCTTGAAGCTTTCAAAAACTCTAGAGTATAAATACCTGCATAATTCAGGTCAATGTTCTGCGTTTGCAGCAGAGAAATTAATGCAAAGAAAATGTGAACAAATTCCAGTCCATGTCCCTTTGAATCATTGTTGGCGGTTTGCAAAACATGGGCGAACATATGAACCACAATATCGACAAAGTGTGAATAGCACCCATGTTTTGCAATCTTTTAAGTCATACAGCAAGAACGTGGCATATTAATAAATACGTAGACTGAATTTACATTGTTATTAAAATCAAAAGAGACTGTCTGGAAGAAGAACGTGTTAACACATATACAAGATCAAAAATTAATTTACTACATGTATTATAATTTGAAAGTTTGTTTTCGTGTGTAGGCTTTAGATACACAAACACCTCCTTGTGTGACCTGCCTTTTCATTTTTCAAAACTTGATCATAAGTTTCCCAAGCATCAGTTACATTCTTTTTATTAACACCCTTTGAACTGAATTTACTTTCGTTCCCGTTTCCGACCATGTACGTTTTTGAACACAACCCAATCATTCTTTCCCCCCTCGTATTCCGTTTTAAATAATCCCGGAACACGCCTATCAAACTGTTTGTGCTTGTCACAGAATGTACAAGATAAGAATGCAGGTCACGCATCATCACGATAGAAACCGCGTAAGTGCTGGTCGTAGATTTCACGCAATCTCGGTTTAATCTTGTCGCGCATGTTTTCCTTACTAATACATAGATAATTTGAATCCGTGTCCATTTTCATCGGATTTAACGGATCCGCCCAATCGTCATAGACGTCTAAAAAGTTGCAATTAAACTCTAACAATTTCATTTTCCCGTATTGTAAAATAAAATAATCCAATCACGGTTTTCTTTTTTACCATATCCATTTCATAAAATCGTCCCCTAAACACGTCGCGTTTCTAAATTAATCCTGATTGATCGCGAGGCAAGTTATCAGCGCAAGTACATAATGTCGCCATGTCTGGTCTTTTCCATAATTAATTACCCATACCCAGATTTCCCGATTTATTTCATTGTATCTCCTATAATTCCCATTTCCCGACGTGCATCCCCCGCCCTCCGCGCTTTGGCCTCGATTCACAAATTCTTTGAAACATTTTTGAGCGTTAAATTCCACCACCTGATAAATACGCGTGACTTTTAAAACGTGATCTAAATGACCGCTTTTCTATGATATATGTTAAAAGGACCCCCTACGATATTTTTCTTCTCAGTGCGATACAAATCTTTGTTCTTTACGTCAAAAAGCATAAACTCCGCTCCCTCTCTTCTGGCCATTTTAAATAACATTTTCCTAGGAATCCCCAGGACGGACATGGGCATTTTTAAAATGTCAATATTCCTATCGAAATCGAGAGGAGTCACGTGACGGTTCTATCGAATGGACGTACTTTTGGTAGCTCCGTGTTTTGACACATTTTCCGTGGATTAAAGCCACGGATTACAAACTTTACTTGACAAAAGTGTTATACAGTGTTTTGTGAATCAAATTTGTACACATTCTTTTCTTTGACTTTATGGGTATAGGTGAACTGTATATATCTGTAATCAACCACAGATGAGACGTTCATTGCTTGTAAATATCGACTGTATATATCTTATCACAATACTGAAACAAGTATATTCGCAAAACAGAGACCTTAATTGTGACAGAAAACAGCAGGTGACTGACTATGCGATTTTGGAATCGGTCTCAAAGTGTATTAAAGACACACAATGCACAGAGAGGGATCGCGACTTACGGCGCATTTATGTCGGGTCAAAAGAGAGTCGTCAAAAACTGCTCACACAAGGTTATGAGTTTTGCAACACTGCTATTTTTCTGCAGGGATTAGCTCGCCTTCAGACACTACAATTAAAATAACAGCCAGAGGTTACCACTTTCAGTAGGTGATACCGAATTACAAAAATGTTGGATATTTTCAAAGTCACCTTGACCAGTCCTTTCGTTATTACAAACTTTCCTTTCATAAGTAGCAACATTCCATCATCGCCCGCATACGGCGTATTCATATTTCAGATAATACGTTATTCCAGAGTATGTTCAAATTACAATGACTTTGTTCTGAGGGCTAGGCGACTTTCAGTTAAGCTGGTCAACCAGATTTATATATATGCTAGACTAGCAACGTCACTGAGGAAGTTCTACGGTCGTTACGAGACTCTTATTACTCCATATGATATCTCGTTATCCAGACTTTAAATGATATTCTGGACTGAGACCGATTCCGATCATTTAACACAGATTTGACACCTTCTATACTAGAAGGTTACCTACTTTGACTTCTCCATATATAAATACATATGGAATTTACACGATTTGACTCTTTCTACTGGGTATATGTGACGGGTGTTGCTAGCAAGCAGGAGATGCTCACTCTCCCCGGACACCTGATCTCACTCCATCACAGGGGTTCACATATGCTCTTCAAGTAGACATACTTTGTTATTTTCCACTTGTTTTTCATTTTCACTGATTTTGTATGTCCTCTGGTTTCATGCTTTTTAGACTTATGGTTTGGATTTATCCATCATCTTTACCTTTAAAGTATGAACATATACGACAACCTGAGACCCGAAAATTGACAATTATTCTAAATGGCAATAGATTTGCATATGATAAGCCTCATCCGGATGGTAAATACCTACCGCGCACAACATTTTGTGTTGGTCTGAAGTGTTTTGTGTATCACGAAGGGCAACCCTCTAGTAAGCGTAAACCTTTGTGCACTAACTGCTGGCGTGATGATCATTTCCAGAATTAAGGAGGAATTAAACACTTGACTCCCGAATTCAATTTTCTTCATTTTTTCATAATTAGTATTTGAATATGATATCTACTAAATTGCAAAGTATGAAAAAAATTTATCCACACAGTTCAGAAAAATTTGACTTTGAATAAGCTCCCTCTGAGGCACATTTGGAGTTCCCTTGAAAGGTACTACAAGGTCAATTTAATATCCTTTAACTTTACCTAATGTAAATATATATCAAAAACACAAATCAATATCAGAAAAGGAATAATTTGTCAGTAACATTTCCAAGGAGAAATTGTTTTGAAAGAACTTATTTCAGTATCTGTGCTAGAAAGGTTTCAGTAAATATACAAAATCAGTACAAAAAATCCCCTATTTTCTCCCCTAAAACCAGCATATTACAAAAATCAAACTATAATCCTTAGTGTCCAATTGCACAACATTGAGTATGAAGAAAATTTATCCACAGGAATAGAAAATATGGTCACCATATCTGGACTATTTTGACATGTCAGAAAATTGTCCAATTTGGGAATCGTCATTAAAATATAAACATGAAACACATATAAACATTTAAAATTAATTTAATTTTAATTGATTTTGAATGATAACAATATATCATATATTTCATCACATTTTATGATCAATTTCTAAATAGAAAAATTAAAAAAGAGGACCAAGAAGGTCACAATTGCTCACCAAAGTCCCAATGTTACATATGAAAACGACCAAGACAAATGATGTCAAAATTGTAATGAAATGAAATTCTAGAAAAAGATGTAATCTAAAATGTTTGAAATAGATCCCTATATATCACTTATGCATAGATAAAGGAAAATTGAAACAAAAGCAGAGAATATTTGGTGACAAACAATATTCTCAATTGTTGCACCACCTACTGACAAATCTAGACTATAGTACAATCTTAACAAATTTTATCAGGTATGTGTTTTGAGGATTTATTATAAGAATGCACAAGGTATTACTGGCTTTGGTGAGCAAAATTAAACTAAAAGGCTACAATTTGAATTCAAATGTAACTATTGTACTGTAATATTTATCAACCAACCCCTTTCCTTACCTTAAATAACCACTAGAAAAACACAATTCTTGATTGAATTTTTCAGATTTAATATGTCATTTATAATAACATTGTAAAAGACACTGATTTATAGTACATAACCTGCATATAAATTAATAACCACAAAGGATATCGAAAAATATGTCACTTTGATCTACCATATAATAACATCAAACTTCAACCAAATGTGTTTGTGAAAATGACAGCCCCCTCCCCACTCCTCTTTTAGAAAAAAGTCTGTAAAATGTTAAGAGATTTTCATGGCCCAAAGTAAATATATATTAAGAAATATGAAAGCCCTTTCAACATTGAAAAGTTATATGTTGATAATTAAGGATTCTGCTGGTTTTTTTTTTAAATTAACAGTAGATCAAAATCTAAGTCAAATTGACTCTAAATTTGACCTTGAAAAAGTCTTTCCACATAGAATTTACATTTGAATATTAACCTCATCACTTATCATTCAAAAGTTATAGCACAGATCTACTATTTGCAGAGAAATAGAGAGACAGCTGGCCGACTGTTATATTTAAACTAATGTATATCCCACCATCTAAGATTGGGTGCATTAAAAGGTAAAATGTTTACAGATTGTTGACAGTAGGACACATATCATCACTTTGACAATAGCTCAGTTGAACCCTGGTCTTCCATTTTGGTGAGCAAAACACAAATTCCATTCTGTTTATAATGCAGTCTTCTCCTGACAAGGAAATAATTTATTCAAAATTAGGTTAACCATGATCAGATTCCAGCTTAATCTGTAACTACCCACATCACTGTAGCATGACCTGAAATAACACCTTGCAAAGGATCTTAATTTAATCCAAGAAAAAAGAATTATACAACTTTAAAATTTTTCCTTTTTCAGTAACTTGGTCCCAATTTCCCAAAGTTATCTGGATAAGAATTAGTTATTTTTTAACCATAAATATAAAGTTAAAAAAATTGATAAAACGTACACATTCTCAACTAAGAAGATTTAGTGCAAACACCTTTAAAATTCAGAATCTGAATATAAATCCCTTAGAATGTGATAAATGTCACAAAACGCTGCTGCTCTGTATATGCAACAAGTATGCATACTCAGTATAATTACTTGATTGATTATTACTCCTGAAAGTTTTGATATACAGTTTTAGTTTTAAGCAGCCTGGGCAATCACTAAATCATCAAATAAAAAAGTAATAAAATAAAAAGGACAGCCAATCACAGCCCTCTTGGCAACTATCTTGGTTGATGGAGGGGTAAAAAACACACAAAGTTAAAAGTAGTGCAGGGACTTTTATCTTGACACTTCAGAATAGAATTGAGTGTGAAAGTCAACAGTCACAACTGTCACAAAACTGTGAATGTAACTCAGTCATGAAGCCTTTGGATTGTGTAAGAAAAATTTCAAATATGTTGGTATACAAAGAATGCCTTCACTAGCATTTGAAAAATTAAATACATATATCAATATTTCAATGCAATTACAAGTATTTCTGATCATGTTGTTATTTATATTAATCATGAGTCATCTTAGTTAAATGCAGAATAATTAATGGTTTAAATACAAAATGACAACTTTACCTAATGTAGCCTATTTATTGATATCAAATGCACCAGTAGATCCCTTTTCCAGTTGGAACTTGACATGTCACCACAATGCATCCAGAATTTATGCACTTCATATGCAATATGCTTCCCAGGCAATATCTTAATGAAAATATAAAAGAATGGATAATAATGCCTCATTTTCAAATTTGATACTTGATCTGTATTGACAAGAAGATTCTTCTTCTTTCATTACATACTAAGTGTACTATATATGTTACATTATAATTGATTAATAATTATATTAGCTGATTATTATATATGTGTTATGTAATAGCAATTTATGCATTCCTAAAAACACATACTACAGTATAGTCATGACATTTCATGATTATTTTCAACTGAGGACCTATATTTTTTCAAATAAACAGTCATTCTCTACCCAGAACTCTGATAGAGAATGATAAACAGGATGACAAAACTTCCTTCTATTTGAAAATATTTGCATCATAAAATTTGAGTTGAATTGTTTCTTGAGAACCTTAATATATTTCATATTATCTCACTCAATACAGTATTATTGTAAATTATAAACAGAACTACTGATTACTTGTGCATAAATACAGGATACATGGCCTTGGGTATGAAATACGACTGCAGTGGCGGATTTAGAGCCCCCCCCCCCCGCCTTTTTTTTTCTTGCCACATATTTACATGTAAACATTCAGATTTGTCATCAAAAATGACCGAGTAGTGAGGCTAATACACATGTACCCCCACCCCCTTTCGAAAGTTTTGGATCCACCACTGGATTGTTTACCTCTGCTTCCGTACTGTATACGATAAATTTAGACGAGTCACACAAACAGCATTTACGTATCATCAGTATGTTGAGCTAAAAACCGTTCCTCAACAATTCTTCTTCCTGTATTCCAACATAAATCTCCATCAACATCGTTCAACTACTCTCTGCTAACTCGGGTACACGTGTGCAGGTTGGTTTTTGTACGCTAGTTCAGATATACTTTTCGATTTTAAATGCTCCCGCTTCCACTTTTGAATAAGATATTTGATTATCAGAAACAAATTTACACCAAGATTTTCTTTTTTACTCATCTTAACTTACAATATTCGCCTCAATCGGGTCTTCTGCTCTTCCAGCGCTTTGTATCGAATGTAAACAATCTTACGTCATTGTTATCAACCAATGCATTCCGAACGGCGCTTTATTCGGATAGTGTTTAATTCCTCCTTAATGCAACAATCCAAACTGCTGTAAGGTGTGTCATAAGGAGGGGCTCTGTGAATATTACAATGAGAATCAAAATTCGGTTATTGCATTTTTGGGGAAGGATATGATTGCATCCAACTTTTCTCCTTGCACTATAAACGCCTTTGGTATCAAACATAGGTCAGCGGAGCACGCGTATCAATATATTAAATCACTACGTTGCGGATATCTACTCCGTGCTCAAGCAATACGGGAAGCGAAAAGGTGCACAAATACGATATAGAGCACGGTGAGTTGAATAAGGAGAGAAAAGTAATAGTTATTTCTTAAGTCTGGAAAATAAACATCAGTCATCCAGTGCTATTAAGGAACTAGTTAATAAAGACGGTGTTAAACTTAGCTCAGATAATAAAATTTTAGGGGAAATGTGTAATTTCTATGAAGAATTGTATACTTCCAAAAATATAGAAAATGAACAGATAGATAAGTATTTGTCATCTTTAGAAAATATATGTAGTTTGTCAGAGGAGGATAAAATATTTTGTGACAAGTTTCCTACAACTGAAGAATGTGAATGTGCTGTCAAAAAATGAAAACAAACAAATCACCTGGCATTGACGGTATTCCGAATGAATTCTATAAAACATTTTGGAAGGATTTAGATACTCTTTTCTTCAACGCCCTGAGACAAATTTATGATGATAATGGGATGGGATATTCACAAAAACTGGTTATAATGACATTGATATACAAAACAGGAGATAAAAAAGATCTTAAAAACTATAGATCTATAAGTTTGACCAACAGTGATTATAAAATCATAACTTTCATTTTTACTAAGATGCTTCAAAAAGTAATAGATAAATTGATTGTAGAGATCAGACAGCTTACATTAAAGGTAGACATATAGGCTATAATGCTCGGTTAATTCTAGATATTTTTGAATATTGCACAGATAATAATCAAGATGGAATTTTACTTTTTTTAGATTTTGAAAAAGCCTTTGATAGTATAGAGTGGAAAATTTTAATTAAATCTTAGAGGAATTTAGTTTTGGTAGAAACTTTATAACATGGATAAAAAATTATAAAAATCCTATATTTCGATTAAAAAAATCATGGCTGGATATTAAAAACATGTTATACGAATAGAGTAATCCGTCAAGGCTGTCCCATATCATCTCTATGGTATATTTTTGATGCAGAAGTTCTGGCTCAAAAAATTATTATAAATAACAATATTCATGGTTTTAGAACAAATAATATGGATAAAGAAATTAAAAATATTCAACCTGCAGATGACCTAACTGTTGCATTGCAAGATGAAGTGTCAATGAAAAATACTATTGAAACAATTAAAAAAATTCTGTTCACATGCTGGTTCTAAGATAGACTTACAAAAGACAGAATGTATACTATTAGGTAGTCTGAAGGGTTTAAATAATGAATTGCATGGTGTTAAAGTTTCTAATAAAGCCATTAAAGCTCTTGGTATATATGTTGGTCATGATAAGATTGATTGCTAGGCAAATAATTGGAAAAAGGTTAATGATGAAATGCAAAAGTTATTTGAATCGTGGAAACGTAGAAAACTTACTTTATTTGGCAAAACATGTATAATAAATACTTTGGGAATTTCTAAGCTTATTTACCGGGGCTCCATTCTTGGAATGCCAGATAAATCTTTTTGAAAAATACAAACAAACTAATTTATAACTCTCTTTGGGAAAATAGGGAGAGAATAAAAAGAAATACATTAATTGGTAATATTTTAGATGGTGGCATTGGTATTGTTGATATTGAGACAAAAGTTAAATCATTAAAAGCCGCATGGATACATCGTATTGTACATATTACGTGTAATTCGCGTTATTTTGTTGACAGTATGTGTGCAGAATACAACATTGATGTGAATTACTTATTAAAAACAAATGTAAGAAAAGTTGATGAATTTAGTATTGCTAAAAACTACCTGTGTTTTATAAAGAAGTATTTTGTTCATTTAATGAATGTAAAACAACACTTCCACTGTGTAAATTGAATACTGATGTGTTTTTACAGCAAGTAACATTTATTGTAAAATTAAAGGAAAACCAATACTGTTTAATATCTGGTTGAGATGTAACATTAAATATGTAAAAGATTTACTTGATGATGAAGGAAATTTTCGTAGTATTATTTACTTTTCTAATATCATTACTAACAAGTCAAATCGGTTATGTGAATATCGAATGTTACATAATTTTTTTCAGCAGATATTCAAGACAATAAAATATGTGAACATTTTAGACAAGGGATGTTTTCTAATTGAAAACAAATACCAAAATATAAGTAATAAAAAGTCACTTTTTCTATGATGTCTTATGTCATATTGTTGTCGGATTTTACAAAAGTATTTTCAAAATATCCATTTTAGCAGTACTATTTTTAGAATGGCTATAAAAAGGCATGCAACAGAGTTTCTTCTGGCACAAGCCATGGATGTCCCGTGCTGTTCACCCGTGTCGCATGGTTCACTAGACTTTTATTTTCCTATGAAAAACCCCTTTTATAGAAAGTATAAAGAGCGTTTGCAAACGCTTGAGGATTGGCCAAAGTTTTTATCTGACTTACCAAGGAAGGCATCGCAAGGGCGGGTTTTATTTACACTGGAAAAGGGGACAGGGTATTTTGTTTCTGTTTCGGGGTAGGACTTAGAGATTGGGAATGTGCGGATGACCCATTTAGAGAGCATGGCCATTGGTCACCGTTTTGCCATTACATAACCCTGGTGGGTATTTAAGGACAGACATGCAATTGGACATTGATTATGATGACTGAACGCGTATGAGATAAAATGCATAAGTTTACAGAATACATTTTTTAATTGGAAGGGACCTACTGCCATACATATGGCCGTGGCAGGATTTTATTATGTGGGTCCGGATGATGCAGTAAAGTTTTACAAATGTGGACTAAAACTACGAAAATCGAAAACTTTTCATTCACCCTACTTTGAACACGAACAATGGTCGAAAAATTGCCCTTGTATTAGACAAAGTAAGCCAAAAAAAAAAAAAACCCAAAAAACAAACAAACAAAAAGAAAAGAAAGAAAAAAAAAGATAAATAAGATAAAAATGTATATTGTAAAATGGTTGATATCTCAATGAAAGTATGTGTATATATTAGTTTGAAATCAATAAAAAAAAAAGAGGTAGGTGAAGGAGAGAGAGTCTTGTCACTGGTGTGGTAGTAACATACCCGTAAACCGCTCGGGGAAATGGACGGAGCTCCCCTCGTAGGTGATGACCGTGCTATAAACGCTGGTCCTGTCGCTACGGAACTCGGCTTTGTGTCTGCTTTGTGCAAAAGACGTGCGTGCAAACTCTGGCATTGCCCTTAACTTGGTTGTAAGTTTAAGGCACTCGTCTTTCTAGTTTTCACACACACACACGCCCCTCCCCCCAAAACTATCGCTCTGGCGCGATAAAAGTATGATGGCTACCTCTATCAATTTTTTGGGGACATTGTCCGCCATCTTGACGGATGGCATTTGACCGTAAGAGCCGCCATCATGTCGAAAACACGCAAATAAATGTAAGGTGACCGAACGTACCGCCAACTTGGTGGAATCAATCGGTCGAATGGCCCGCCACCTGGGAGCAAGGTCCGTCATCTTGACCCCAATGAGAAGGTATACTGAAAATTTGTGGAAATTGACCGCCGTCTTGGCTGAATTCACTGAAATCCTCGACATCTGGAAAACCCAATCTTGGCAAAACACGTGACTAAACGTAAGGTGATCGGAAGGAGCGTCATTGTTAGATAACACACGGTTCTTTAAGGAGTCTGATGGTTAAACATTAGTTAAAAGAAACAACTAAAAGTGAAGTTAACAACGAATCTCAAAGATCAACTTTACAAATATAAATTTACAGTTACAATTTACAAATTTAAGAGATAATTAAATTTACAAATTTCAACAATAAGTTTTATCTGTAGAGATGTGATAATAAACAGAGCCAATAGAGAGCGAGATCCCCAAGTCAAAGTTTACAACGAATTGGTACACCACAATGGAAATGGATCCTCTTCATGGCGGTTCTTCATCCAATCAGTTGTTGATCTGCACTGTTACCCTAAACACAGTTTGAATTCTCGGCAAGGGACGACGTCTCGCCCTCAACCGAATATTGAATTGTTTTATGTTTTTTTTTTTTTTTTTTTGTTTTTTTTTTTTTTATTTCACACAAAATGGTTTGACATATAATACAATACATTCAGATTCATATACATCAAAAACACACACCCGAACATGTTCATTTAGATAGGACACATACATATATATACATGTATATATATACATACACATACATATATGCATACATACACCTACACATTCATATATATACATATAGATATACATACACATACACATACATATCTACACACACACACATATACACATATACATATATATATATACATATACACACATACATACATACATACACACATACATATAGTTATCATATACAGTATATTTCAATACTTAAGGTAATCTTTTAGTATTTTGTAATTGTAATATCTATACTATGATAATAAGACACATTTTATTGATTTGTGTTTTTTGCATCCTATATATGTATATCAATACATACACCTACATATTCACATATATACATATAGATATACATACACATACACATACATATCTACACACACACACACACACATATACACATATACATATATATATACATATACACACATACATACATACATACACACATACATATAGTTATCATATACAGTATATTTCAATACTTAGGGTAATCTTTTAGTATTTTGTAATTGTAATATCTATACTATGATAATAAGACACATTTTATTGATTTGTGTTTTTTGCATCCTATATATGACTATATCAATATATATGCTATAATAACAATAGAACAGGAGAAAGACAAGAAAAGTAACTGTAAGGACCAAAGAGTTGATAGTAAGGAATTAGAGGGAAAGAAAAAGAAAGAAAGGGTAAATTGGAAAGGAGAGGGAAAGAATTCTAATATATCTCATGTGTATATGTATTACATTACTCTCATATACATGTTCAAACACTCATTAACATACGAAAGACATACATACACACTCACATAATGACACATTGATTAGTATGTCATATTAATATTCAATTACATATTGAGAGAATAATATATGTATGAATCAAGGTGGCATAAGTAGTATCTGTCATAGATATCTGTAAATATATCTAAATTATCTACAAAATTTGGTGGGTTTTTGTTTTTGTTTTTTTTACTGACCAGGGGCACTTTATGAAATTTATTGCAATCTAAGTAGAGTTTACTTCACTTCCGTAATCTTCCCTTGTTATTCTAGGATTACGTTGAAGTATTGCCAATTCTTATCAAAGGCTACTGCTTCATTTTTTCTATTTGAAAGATATTTTTTAATTTTATACATATATTTCAGGTAATGTAGAGGTGCATCAAGAGATAATTCCTTTTTTTCAACTTTTGCTTTATATATAAAGTATTTAATATATACTATAATTAAATTTTCTGCCAAATTTCTGTTGAGATAAGGTCCAATTGTCATTTTCTGAATTGTAAACTCTATTTCTAGATTAAATGTTTCCAAATAATTTCTAAATGAAGCAAGTAGATTTTTAACACATTCACATGCCCAGAATAAATGGATAATTGTTTCCTCCTCTCTCATACAGAATGTACAGAGTGGACTATCATGTAAATGCATTCTGTAAGCCGTAGAATTTGTAGTTAAAGCGAATTGGTTGATTCTATATTAAAACCACTGTAATTTTACGTCTTGGAAAAACATAATAGATTTATATATATTTGTCCATGATTCTTCTTCTATATCTTGAATAATATTTGACCATTTTTGCTGTGATCTGCTTGTAGTTTGTGTATTTTTTAGTATATCGTATATTAATTTTGTACCTTTTTTACAGTTATGTATTGTTTTAATAGACAATGGTATCCAAGGCCCATGTATTTTCTGTAAATATTTGTCTGAAAGTCTTATACTTTCTTTTATTGAATTTTTTACACAATTAAATTCTAAAAAATTCGTTTTAATGTTAAATCTGTCTTCAAAATCCTCAAATGATATTAAAGTATTGTCATCTGTTAATAAGTCATTTATATATATTATACCTTTTTCAAACCAATGTTTATAGAAGATGCTCTTATTATCTATTGTGATATCTGCATTATACCATATTGGTGTTTCTGCTAAGATTCTCTCCTTTTTTTCTTTTAATCTCAATGTTTTCCATGCCATAAAAGTATCTTTCCAAAAATTATTTTTCAGTTTTTGGATACAATTTTCGATATACTGAATGCCACAGTTTAACAAGAAATATTTGTTAACATTTTCAAACAGTAAATTTTGCCAGATTCCTTCTTCATTTAACATTTTATTAATCCAAGTAATTTTAAGTGCAGCAATTGATGCTCTAAGATTTATCATTTTTAACCCACCTTCTTTGTAATCTTTCATAATAGTGTCTCTTTTTATCTTTTCTGTCTTAGAATCCCATAAGAAATTGAATAGCATTCCATTTAGTTCATTAAGAATTTTTTCACTTGGATTTGGAAGTGAGGTAAAAAGGTGATTAAATTGTGAAATTAAAAGTGATTTAATAATTGCAATTTTTCCAATTGGTGTTAACTTTCTATTCTTCCACTTCTTAATGATTTGAGAAACTTTTGACATTTTTTCAGCATAGTTTAAGTCACAAATATTTTCAATATTTACATCAAAGTTTATTCCAAGAAGTTTAAATTTTGTTTGTCCCCATTTTAAATCCCATCTGTTACATAATCTATTATCACTAAATTTCTGTTTTCCAATCCATATTACTTGAGTTTTATCGAAATTTACTTTTAATCCTGACTTCATCTCAAACCATTTTATTATATGTAATGCTTTATTTAGAGATTTTTCTGTTCCATCTAAAAGAAGGGTTGTGTCATCCGCGTATTGGGATATTTTAAATTCAAATCTATCAACTTTTATTCCTGACACATCTTTCTCATTTCTAATTTTTATCGACAAAATTTCGGCACATAGGATAAATAAATACGATGAAATGGGATCCTCCTGTCTACAGCCACGTTCTGGACTAAATGTATCTGAAAGATTACCCCCTTGATTTATTCTTGATTTGATATTTTTGTATAAGACAGTTATCCACTTCTTAAAACTTGTACCAAAATTAAAGAAATTTAAAACATTATGTAAAAATTCCCATGAAACAGAATCAAAAGCCTTCTCAAAGTCGATGAGTAGTAGCAGTCCTGGTATATCTTTTTCTTCAGTATATTGCATTATATCGTATATAAAACGCGTATTTTCCCCGATATATCTACCTGGAATAAACCCTGTCTGTTCCTTGCTTATCAATTTTTTTTAACTTTGGCTTTAATCTATTAGCTATTACACCGGATCCTATTTTATAAATAGTATTTAATAATGTTATTGGTCTCCAGTTCTTTAAAAATTGTTTAGGTTTATTATCTTTTGGGATACAAGTAATAATGCCTTCTTTTTGTGTAGATGACAATTCCCCCGCCATATAACCAAAGTTCAGAGACCTCACTACAAAATTCCCTATCTTGTTGCAAAAAAAGATAAAAAACTCAGAAGAAAAGCCATCCGAACCCGGACTTTTGTCTCGCTTCATTGATTTTAAAACAGTTGTTGCCTCTTCTAATGTTATTAGTCCTTCAAGTTCTCTTGATTCTTCATTGTTTAATTTTGCAATGTTTAAGTCTTGAAATTCTAAATCTAAATTTACTTTTTCGAAATCATTTCTTTTAGAATATAGTTTAGAATAGAATTTTTCTGTCTCTTTAAGAATTACTTTTTGATCTGTTATAATGTTCCCATTTCCTTTGTCAATTTTTGGAATTATCTTATTTACAAAGTTTCTGTTCTCTAAATTACAAAAATATTTGGTTGGTTTTTCTCCCTCTTCAATCCATTTACTACGAGATCGGATTATGCTACCTTCTAATTTTTCTTTTCTAATAGATTCCAGTTCCGCTTTTTTTTTCTTCATAACTGTTCATATCCTTTCTATTGTTAAGATTCATTTCTAATTGTTCTATTTCTGCTCTTAAATTTATTTCTCTTTCATCTCTATTTTTTTTCTTATAACTAGCAAAAGAGATTGTCTTACCTCGAATCTCCATCATCAGTGTTTATAAAAATAGCTGATCGTTGATGGTAAATACAATTTCATTATAGGGAATATTCATTATATTTTCAAAATTATATACAGGTAGAGCATATTGCTGAATTATCCTACTTATTTCAGAATTAATAGTTTCAACATATTCCTTGTCATACAATAGTGAATTATTAAATTTCCAAAGACCTTTTCCTTTTATGAAATTATTGAATTTTAAATTGAGATATATTGGTGAATGATCCGATCTATAACTTGTGCCAATATTACATTTTTGTACACTTGTATATAATTGCTCAGTTATAAGGAAAAAATCTAAACGTGCTTGTTTTATTGGAGATTTTTTCCGCCATGTATACCTCCTTTTGTGGGTATAAAATTCCCGGAATGGATCAAGCAGTCCGAATTCTTCTTTTAATTTTAAAATCTTTTCTCTTGCTTTTGGGTTATTTACTTGTAAATAATTACAATAGTCTAAATCAACATCTTGAACCAGGTTAAAATCTCCACATATAACCATATTTTTCCAGTTTTTCAAAAACACTTGTATAAAATTGAGGATTATCTTTATTTGGTCCATAAATATTACATAATGTTAATATATTCTCATCTATCTTAATTTCTAAAATTAGAAAGTTTCCACTTTCATCTGATGTTATAGATCTGATTTCAAATTCAAAATTATTATTCAACATAATACAGACTCCCCTTGAATTGGAAGTAAATGAGTTAAAAAAGCACTTATATCCCCACTCATTTCTTATCTGATTTTCCATCTCTTTAGTAAAGTGAGTATCCTGTAAGCAATATATATTACCGTTCATATTTCTCAGATATGAGAATACATCTTTTCTTTTTTTATAACAGCCAAGCCCCTGACAGTTTAAAGATATTATGTCCACCATACTTCTTGTTTAAAACAAGATACCACATAGCCAACCTGGTTACACTTATAGTACATGAGAGCAATATGACGAGGAGAGGTGAGGCAGGAAGTATGAAATAGTCGAGATACATGTAATAAATGAACGACTTCAAGGATTAAGTAAAGCAGTTTGGTAGGCATTGCCTATTTCTTAGTACACACTTTCTCCTCTGTTTTGAGAAAGGGTCTACAACTATACATT
Source organism: Pteria penguin (assembly GCA_035048485.1). Taxonomy (NCBI): domain Eukaryota; kingdom Metazoa; phylum Mollusca; class Bivalvia; order Pterioida; family Pteriidae; genus Pteria; species Pteria penguin. The sequence continues at coordinate 17,250,375 of CM068584.1, forward strand.
TTATATCAGTTATGTTGGCAAAAGAAATATATTTCACTTAGTAGTCTGTTATATAGAATGTTTTAAATCATACCTGTCATATTTTGCCGCAAGGTCAAAGAAAGGTAATTAACGAGAGCCGTGATTGGCTGATGTGGTGTAGGGAGAGAGGGACTACTATTTCAATGTATTAGGAGCTGTGATTGGATGAAATTAGTTGATCTATGTATAAATAAAGATTGATTCTGCTGTAAAATCATGAATTTTTATCTCATTTCGCTAGTGTAAAAATTTAATGCCCTAAAAAGGGGTGGTTGTTTACATTTGAATTTTGGCCAATTTTCGGGGGTATCCCCCTTCCAGCATGATTTTCTCGAAATTCAGGTGGATAACCTATAGTAAACTGTTGAAATTCTGATAGAGGAGGGTCTGACAAACATTTTGATATGTGGATTATATATAGCTAAAATGTAGGATGTTGTGTAAATCTTGCTGGAAGTTCGGTAATTTAACATGGGACCCTATGGGAAATGGAATTACTATGCTTTGACCTATAGGCCAAATACTAAATTTCTCAAAAATGCAGTTTGACCTCATTTTCTTGTTCATGCAGTCCATTTAACCTAAAATCATATCAAATTTGCCCCAAATTTTGATCCAAAGTGCCTTAAATTTTCAATATTGAAATTTCTAGAAAAAAAAGGGGGGGGGGTGGTTTAAATTTGCCAAATTTTAACAAATTAATTTTGTGTATTTTGCATGGATGACTGATTTGATTCCATTGTGTTGGATATTTAAGACATTTGAAACAGTATTTACAGAATTTTACCCCAATTTTTTTGGATTTTGTGCACTTTTTACATTGAGGGCTGTGAAACTTGAATTTGTAAAAATACGCAGTTCGATGTGAATTTTTTGGGATTTTCGATAAAAATTATCATATGATCTTCCCCGTACAAGTCAAAAACACACCGAATTAAGCCGAAATGTGTATAACATCATTTACCTCCAAAGTTCTACATGAAATAATAACATCATGGAATGTCTGTATTTTTGTACAGAAAATGGCAGATTTAGCTTTCAAGAGTATTATTCAAAAATCAATATGACTCACAAATTGATTAAAATTTGATTAGAGCATGTTTATTCAATGTATAATGAAAAAAACTGAAAGGCTAAACCAGGTAAAAGTCATAAAGTGTTATCAATTTACAGGCCCCTTAGACATGACCCTTAATCCAAATTTGTGCCCATTTTCAGTACACTCCAGATGGGGGTAGGCATCTTTAAAGTGGCATTGCTTATGAATCACTGCATGGATTTTCATGAAATTTGTGTCATTTTATTCAGAAATCAACACACTTTTGTTTGATAGCGGCTTTCCTAGTTTGATAAAGTAGTTAAATGCCTCTATAGGTCAAAGAAAGGTAATTTACGAGAGCCGTGATTGGCTGATGTGGTGTAGGGAGAGAGGGACTACTATTTCAATGTATTAGGAGCTGTGATTGGATGAAATTAGTTGATCTATGTATAAATAAAGATTGATTCTGCTGTAAAATCATGAATTTTTATCTCATTTCGCTAGTGTAAAAATTTAATGCCCTAAAAAGGGGTGGTTGTTTACATTTGAATTTTGGCCAATTTTCGGGGGTATCCCCCTTCCAGCATGATTTTCTCGAAATTAAGGTGGATAACCTATGGTAAACTGTTAAAATTCTGATAGAGGAGGGTCTGACAAACATTTTGATATGTGGATTATATATAGCTAAAATGTAGGATGTTGTGTAAATCTTGCTGGAAGTTCGGTAATTTAACATGGGACCCTATGGGAAATGGAATTACTATGCTTTGACCGCAAGAAACACATGACCGGATTTAACAGATTGTAAGCTATTAAAAGTGTATTGAGCCATTAACGGATTTAAACACACACGAAAAGACGGATTTGCAGAACTTTAGCATATCTTTTCTGACAAGTCTCTAAGTATGTCTTGCATTATTTTGAAGCGTTCGAAACCGATGTGAATTCCTCCGTACCATTTAGATATAACAAAGGCTCTGTCCACAATATCGTTTTCTTGAAGAAATCGCAACATTCTGCGCCCCGCTCCATGTTCACCATCGTCGTAGTAGCCTTCGCGTATTGTTCCATCGTCATCTGTTACTCTGTATACTAATATTCTGTGGTTGGCACAAGCTGCATCAGGGTGAATACACGCTTTTTTGTATACCCATGTCACGTCCGAGATCGAATTCGCTTCTCCTCCAGTTCCGAAAAACAAACTTCCTTGTCGTTCAACACATGTGCTCATAACTGTTTCAACGTTATCGATTGTCTCTATCTCTTGCCTTGTAAATTGTAATATATCATTGTTGTTGATTTTCGGTACATCTTCTTGAATCTTTTGTCCATTTGGTGCCACAAGTTTGTTTTTGACTATTTTAAAGTTTCTGTTTTGCCTTCTCAGTTCATTTGCTTTGTGAAATATCCTTTTTCTTTCCTCCACAGTGGATATGGGGTCCTGTGGCGTTATGTAAAAAGGGAGGCGTATATTTTCATTCTTTTTTGATTTCTGAGCTTGGAGGATCTTGTCTTTCATATTTCCTATCTTAAGTTTCCCTGTGATAGTGATGGGTTTTCCATTTTGAGGCTGTCGGGTTCCGTTCCGGTGAATTCTTATAAATTCGACATTAATCCCGAGGTGTTGGTGTATCGCTGTCGGCACTGTCATCATCAAATCCTCATTCGGTTCGTACTTAAAGTTATGTATAAGAACATTATCTCGCATGGATCTGCCACGTAAATCTGTAATTTCATCTTCCATTTCAAGCATTTTTCTATCCATTCGTATCACTACCGATGTTAAGAGTTCAACTTCTTTCTTCAACTGTTCATTTTCGGACCAAAGGGAACTCACCTCTTCTGTGTTGTATTCTGACCGTTGAGAAGTGTATTTTAAACGGTGTTCGATTCCATCTTGATCGTGAATATCTGCCTTTATTTCCTCTATTGATTTTAACACTGGTTCATAGCGGTCGAGTCGGTCATTGATAGCTTTAAGTGTAGTTTGGATGTCCGCTAATGCAAGAGTAGTACTCACACCTTGTACAGATTGTTTTGCAATCGGTGACACAGTTTGACCCGGGGTCAGTACTTTCTTCGAAGACTTCTCACTCTTTCTTTGTTTTCCTTTGTTGTTTTCTCCCTCTTTTAAAGATGCCATTTCACAAATTTTATTTTTCCAACTTCTGGTGATAGATTCCACACTATATAAACACTCTATATTCCAACACTGATAACTCTACATACAATATAACTGCCCAAATTTTACAAAACAGAGGAGCAGAGAATTACACGTCCATGTCGGGTGGATTGATCACGTGACCGTCTGAATATTGAATTGTTCATTTACTTGAAATAGCACAAAATTGCAGAGTGGCAAGGATGTCGTCTCATCCTCGACCGATTGTTCACTTTCAAAGTTCAAGTCTTCTAGGGCAAAGAGTGTTGTCTTGCTCTCGACCCAACATCAGTCCGTAGCACAAGTTCATGGTTCCAATCTTCCTTGGGAGCAAAAAGCGTCGTCTCGCTCTCGATCCTCGTAAATTTATCCCGTTTTTAGGACGTGACTGGCGTAACTTGCAGCACTTGATACATAGCACTTTTGTTTTGACCATACTTGACTTCCTGTCTTCACTAGATGCAAAGCAAAATCGTTTAAAGTTTTACAATTCCCAAAGGGGGTTTAATCGTGAGTGATTTTGTTTGTAACGTATGCTTACAGACCTGTGAAAATGCAATGTGTTTCCGCGTAGTAATGGCGCAGTATCTGTCAGCGATATAACTGGCCATAGGTAGATAAGCATTAGGATAAATAACAGTTTTACAGCTATCTTTGATACGATTCTTCGTGAATAGTGCCAAAATACAAAGTTTACTAAGATTTACTGGAAATATACGATTTTACGTCCACAAAATTTTAATGATTGTGAGATGCACCACGTAGCATCCTCACGAGTTAATAGCATGAAACGGGTTCGTTCCGGATTAATTGCTAAATAGTCACTTTCTATTGCATAATTTGCAGCTATTGTTATTTTTTGAGAGATATTCCCTACTTCATTAGGCCTTACAATAGGTAAACTATGAACATGATATATTTCGAATTCTTCATTGATATTAATTAAAGGTAGTGACAACGTACGCCTTCTTGTTTTCTATTACGGTAGCACAAGTTAAAAACTTGTAATATTTCCATAAATCTTCATTCGGATCATGTGACAAATGAAGTGTTTAAGGTAAACGACCCTTGATATCTAAGAGAGTCGTTCTTGAATTTGACGGGGTAATAATTGACGGACTAAGACGTCCCAAACTGAGCATGTTTAGTTGTAATAACAATGTTTCTATATAAAAGTTCGCTTGATTAGTTACTTGTCTAAGTTCATTTAAATTCAACTGAATTTGATTCACTCACGTTGTGAAATATTCTAGTTTCGCAAGTTGTTTCTCTAAATTTACTTACATGGTACTCATTTTCTGCGTAATTTTAGATAAGGAAACCATTAGACTGTTAATCATTTGTCTATTTCCAATGACATGAGATATAGTATTGTTAATAAAAGTTATACTCTCTTTGACTACATGAGTTATGGTCTGTTGACTCCTGGACAACTTATTGATATTAGACCGTATACATGTAGTACCGAGGTCATCTTCTGACACAGTCCCGAAAAGAAAACTCAACGCTTTACCTATGATAGGTATGAGCGCTCGCATCTTGCGGATCACCGACACAATATCTCTATATTTTGCTTGAATTCCGTCATGGATGTCTACTTTTAAATATGGTCTCGTATCAGTACCATAATAATGTTTCGTTAAAGCGAGAACGGCAAAATATATATTTTCTGCGGATGTGCCTAATTGTCGTAGAAAATCTTCAAATGTTTGAAAGTCTATGACAAAAGTTACTAACCACCTAGCGTCAGTCGTCCATACTACATCAAGTTTTTGAAAAATGGTGTTCTGTCGAAGTATTATAGAAGTCATGGTCACTGGCAGCCACACGAGAAATACGATTCCACATCTACGAGGAAGATTAAAACAACTCATTACAAGAATACTTAATTTAATTACTTAATTTATTTACAGTCATGATAAATCTTTTATGTTTATACAATTTTACATCAGTGGACAAACTGTCTAATGAGGATGTTGCTGGTGGATCATCCCCAACATCCCCTTTAACATTTCAAAGGCTCCAGCAGCGAGGGCTAGTGTCAAGTTAACCGACACACAGCCAGCACCGGGTGGCGGCTTTCCACTAACGTGTATCGCCACTGTTTTCCATCCGTACACGGCCTTCATTTTCCGGATCAAGTGCAGGAATAGACCCACCGATGAAGGACGAATGCAGTGCCCCTCGCACTGCGTACAGCCCGCCGTGTGCCTCCCCAGCGCTCATAACTCTACTTGCAGTATTGTCTTGTATATGAGGCTGTTTTCGTCTACAGCATTCATTCTGCAATTAAGTGTACATCAGTAAAATTGTTGATTACATTTTTATTGGTATGAAACCACAACTATATTACAACAAAATGAACATATAATTGAATATAAAAGCAGGAGGTAAAATTCAGCTGGAAGTAAGGATATAGGACAGGTTGAAAGTAGAGAAATGGGGAGGGGTATAATATAACTTGCAATAATAACACAGATAATACTATGATAAAGTTTTTTCATGTATGTATTGTACACAGTGTATGTAGTTTTTCATCTCAGTGTGAGCCTCACAGTATACATAATTTAAATCACGCTCAAAGTAGAAGCGTGTTATACAAGGTTTATCTTCTTATTTTAGTATCGTTTTATACATTTATTTTGTATTTAAACCTTATCAATCTCTAACTACATATATTACAATTCCTCAATACTTTTATAAAAACATCCCAGTTTTTTCAAAAGTATCTGTTTTTTTGTTTGAGTGATGTTGTTTATAGGTACAGAAGATTGTTTTTAGATAGTTAATGAGGTTTCTCAGAGATAATGTCACTTTTTACATTTTGTGTAATATATGAAATACTTAAAATAAAGAATAATTATATCTTTAGCATTATATCTTGTGTTATATGGTCCATTAGTACATCACATGATAAATCCTTGGAAATTCATTGGTTAACCACGCCGGGACTATGAAGTGATAGTGCCCGGTCTGGCACTATTGCTTTTTGCTCGACAGAATTACGTCCCTCGGCGAGGTTAATAGGTGGCGCCGCGTAGTTGTAAACAGACGACAACAAGCAGGCTGTGCATGTAGAAAATGTGCTGTTGGAATAAAATACATCTCCATAATACATTTAATAGACCCTTTCGCACTAATTCTCGCGCCTGCGCATAAACGCTTCCGGGGGGGGGGGGGGTAACCGCTTGGGGCGCTATATAAACTATACCAAAATAGCAATCTTTAAAGAACAAATTAATATATTTAGGATGAGTTTTGGGTGTGGACATTTGTGGTTATCGATAAATTTGATATTGAACAATAAATTTAAATAGAGCTTTCAACATGTCATCACCTTGACAACTCAGTTGTAAGCTGCAAATTTCCCCTTTGGCGCCCTTACACTACGATTCAAGATGGTGAAACATTGTTGTGTATTTCGCTGCTCTAATGAAAATAATGCGACGACCAAAGCGAGAGGACTGAAGTTTTACTGGTTTCCGAAGAAATCCCACAATAGAAGACTATATATAGATTAGAGACGTCAATCGCGCAGACTTCATACCAAACGAGAATACCAGGATCTGTTCCAAGCATTTCGAGGGAGGATGGCACAGTCACGACCGAGACGACGTTGCACCGACTATTTTCAGCTACAAAGACGTGACAACTGACAGACAGAGGGAAGATAGGACCTCAAGAAGAAATTTACTGAAGGTAAAACTTACATAAAAGTAATATTTCTTGTAAAGTTTACTAAAACTTCTATAATTTCAGTCGCAAAAATGCGAAACGAAACTAGGTCATGGATAGAGAGAAGAACAAATAAATGTCATGTCAGTTTTAAATGACAGTGTTTCGCAATAGCAGCTGATCATTTTATTTTTCATTAATAAAAGTAAAATAATTTCTAAATGCCTAATAATTTTGTAACATTCATAGTCCATTACTCAACTTGCTATACATGTATTTGTGAAATGAATGCACCATTAATGGCATTATAGTTTATACACAGTTTTGACCGGAAAACGGTGCAAGGGTGCAATCTGATGACATAATTTGTGTACTGATAAGTTAAAGCTGGCAAGACTTGGTGGTAGTGCTTTGAACCCTGCTTAGTCTCGGGTCTTGCTGTTGTCAGTCTTTATAATGACACCATTTAAAAGCCAGTAGCTGATTTAGTTGAGAATGCAGGGGGCAACCCCCCCTACCTGGCAGTGACCCCAAATTGGTTCAGAATCCCTGTATTTTGACAATTTTCTGTCAAAATTGGCTAAATTTGATCCTTTACTGCCTTGCAAAGGGGGAGCTGGATCCGCCAGTGCAACCGAGGTCCAATGTTACATACCCCACAGGAGATGTGGTCTGTAAAAGATCCCTCAGGCTCACTGCTTCATGTTGATACGTAACAGAGAGCTGATGGAGTGCACAATGTACTAAATGTGTATGAAAATACATTGTCGAGTGTTGCCATGCTGAATCTCGCAAGACTCCTGAAAAATTAATTGTTCACCCTGCCTGATTATTATCTCTTAATTCTAATATTCTTATATTATTTTTAGGTTTTTGATGAAGCAGAGAAGAAGCAGACTGAATATGAGGCCAGTAGCAAGCACTTATCTTTGATGTTCCATTGAGCGTTATACTTCATTTTGACGATATAGACACCAACGTTACCTACCAAGGTGTGTTTACATCATGAAATTGCTTGTTTTTTGTTTATCTAGTCAATCTATGATTGTTGCAAGTGTTTCATTATATGATAACTGCATCTGACTGATGCATGACACAAATGCTAATAACCCACCCAAAGCTATCAGAGGTCTATAATATGCCACACCTACTGTGGCTCTTGATATCAATTTTAAAGATCTCATCTACCTCCAGGCCACACCTACATTAAATGCATGGTCAACACTTTTGCAGTATAAGAGATTATATATAAATTTTACATTTGCACTACAGGAATGAATTTAATTTTTTTTTTTAACAATCTATCAAAATGTGTATTACATGTGAAAGTAAATGATATAGATATATATCAGTAATGTAGCAATTATTCTTGTAATCTTTTTTATTAAGACCAAGGGATACAGTGTGAACCCGATCCACTGCTATTAGAAAATCAGCAACTCCGAGAACTACAGAGAGTGAAAGCAGAGTTAAATCATCATCGATGGAGTGTAGACAGGATAAGAGACAACGATGCCATGATGAAGTTTTACACAGTAATACCGACCTTTGCCGACCATTATTATGTTTATTCAAGTATGTGAAAAAGATATTATTAATTACATGATGTTTACTATGCAATAGTGATACTTAATATATATTTAAATAATATTAAATTCAATTTGTGCTTGTGACTCTTTATGCAGTCTTTGAATTAATTGCAACATACATTGGTTATATATTTTTGTGAAATGTTCACATTCATGATTCAACCCCGACTAACGAAGCAGATGTTCGGCCACAGCCACAAGAATGAATTTACTTTCATATAAGTTCCTTGTATTACACATTGTTACATGAAATACAATATACCCCTATTTTTTTATATTTTAGGTATCTTTCAACCAAGACTAAGATGATGGTATACTGGCGGGGTAGTGCAATGACTCGCGACGAATGGATGAGGACACTTTCATCTGAAAAAGTAATTTAACAAAACATACCGGTATGTATTACATACTGAAATTGTTACATTACTTATTAATTATAAAAAGCTAATGGAGGTTATGTTAACAATCCATAATGTACAATTCTGAGTTCAAATGGCCACAGGTCCCCCGGAGAGTTTACTCCGTATTAGCTGCTCTGTGGCAGGGGTATCATGGGTGCCACCCCACTCTTTGTCGCCTGCTTTGAGAACTCCTGCCCTGTACACCAGAAATAAATGCCTTAAAATCTGGAAATTAAAGGAAATTCTGCTCAATGCTGCATGTTGCGCAGAAAGTGCTTATCTTCATATTTAAAGCTGTTGAATTCTTGCCCTTTATGCCAGAAATAAATGCCTTGAAGTCTGGAAATAAAAGAAAATCTGCTCAATGCTGTACAATTAAGCACAGAAAACAAAACATTGATAATTATCATGTGCAAAAACATGTTTGTAAAAGAAGCTTTGTAGAAGTGGCATCATTTCTGAAACAAAAGAAGCATCAAAATGAATTTTTTCAATAAAACAATTATCAAAATTTTACTTACAGTTCTCTTCACAAAAGACCAACAACTGCATATTGCTTTCCTAGGGATCTATAGAAGTCTGGACCACTTCCTCTTCAACAGCTTCTGGAGCAACGTCTGGAATATTCCAAAGCTGCCCCATGTCTGCAATGTTATTTAAAAAAGGCTTACTAAACTGATTATACTATCAATATTATTAATAAATGTATCTACAGGTATAACACAATTGAGTAGTTGTTAATAGTGTTAATAATATTAAGGAGCACACTGGCATTGTGTTAATGGAAGAGCAGTTGCAAAAGGATTTGAATTTGGTTCCCATCAATCTCTAGACAAGACTCTGTAATATATAACCTGTGTTGGGAATAGCCTGTTGCAATTCCTGCAGAAAGAGGAGACCATTGCTATAGTCGAACTCTCTTTGGGATGGGTGTCGAGGGTCAAATTCTAATGGCTTCTTGATGTCATCACCCTCTGTGCTGCTTGCTACATTTGAATTTTGCAGGTTCCACTACGATAGTGACATAGCTCTTAGTTTCATAGCTCTTGGTACATTCCACTGACAGGGACGAGATGTACAGCTTTCACCCAGGTACGGCTTGCTTTTACCTAACGCATGAAGGGCAAACAGCAAAGCACCAACAAGGCTGCAGATTTGGCCTAACCTGAAATTCAAATAAAAACATTCAGATATTGATATTTACATTACAATAAAACCTAACCAAAGGACATCAGAGTGACTGAAGGTAGGTGTCCTTTAGTTACAGGTGTCCCTTTATATACAAGTTCAGTTTATGCACAAAATGCTACTTTGAGATCACGACATGAGTCCAACATATACAGGCTGCTCTTTTATAGAGTTGTAAATAAAACTTATTTTTTACTGTATATGTAAGTTAAGTTCAAAGGTATGACATTGAATGGTCAGAGTTCCATACAAACAGGCCAAACACTAGATGCCAATATATCATTCTGTGGACATAACAAGTAACATTGAAATATTGTGTCTTTATTTCCTTTAATTAATGAAAGCTATATTTTCACACTTATCATGATGATTATTTACCCGATGGAACACTGGCAGTAAGCAAACTCAAGATGCTCTTTCTGAGAAAAACACAGGAATACTTGATACCTCTGCTTCTTAAATGATGCCATACAGAAAGCTCTAATATATACAAAAATGTGTCATTAATCTGAAAAATAAATGAGAGATGAAAATCACTCATGATAACTCTTCACATTGTTGTAGTCATTTAAAGTCATATAGGTTTATGTGCGTAATCATACATGTATTAAGAATTGCTTGTTTTTCATTTGGTTGCATACTTCGAAATTTATATTTACATCTGCATTTATATAGAATATATGCACCTTAATTGATTTAAAAATTTATCTGCAAACACATTCCAGTAACTACAGAACAAACTCTCCTTAACTTGGAAGTGTAAGTAAATACACAAATAAATATATACCATGCATGAATATATCTACATTAGCAATATACATTTTCCTACAGCTGAATTTGAAGATGTAAAAATATTTTAAAATTTGACTGTTGACAATTTACAAGACATGCATGTATTTGGTACTAGGCCATTCTTTACAGATAACTAATGAGTTAGAATAAAAGAACTGTTACATCATGAAATTATAATAATAAATCTTAAATGTATTGAGGAATTGACTCTTGTCGTCTTGACAAATTTGTGTGACTGTCACAAGAGATTTGTTATTCTGGTGACTGGTGTTTATATTGTGAACTGCAAACTAAACTTTCAGAAATAGTATACGATGAATATAATTCAAGTATCAGGTAAATAAGAGTAATTAAGAGTCTAGTTTCATTTGTGGTGGGCAAGCAATTCCACTCCTGATCGTACTTGGGACTACTAGATGTAGGAGTCGGAGGTTTTTCGGGGAGAAGTTCCTAAATTGAAATTTATGTACAGATCGGCATATGTATACCTTTGCAAACTGTATATTGGAAACATCGCCACCATCAAAGTGTTGTTCGGTTCTCTCAAGATCCTTAGCATTATTCACAGGTTTGTCATTCACAAGGCGCAGCCATTACCATATCATACTGGTTATGTACGCTAGCTAATGTTACTTTGGGTAGATCAGGAGAAAGCGTGTTTAAAGGTGAATAAGGCACAGACATAAATGCTAGTGGATTCTCAACAGTCGCAATACATGGAACGATGTTTTCCAAAGTTGTTCTTTCCATTACAGAACTCATATTTCGTAAAACTGCAAATTTGTGCGTATCAAACTTGAAAATGGCGGTCTTTACACTTTATGTATGAAAAAGGAAGTTGATATCTGAGTTGTCAAGGTGATGACATGTTGAAAGCTCTATTTAAATTTATTCTTCAATATCAAATTTATCGATAACAACAAATGTCCACATCCAAAACTCATCCTAAATATATTAATTTGTCCTTTAAAGATTGCTATTTTGGTATAGTTTATATAGCGCCCCAAGCGGGTACCCCCCGGAAGCGTTTATGCGCAGGCGCGAAGAACTGTCCCGCAGTTATTGCGAAAGGGTCTATTATGCTGCAATTGAGGTCATGTGATGCACTAAACTTATTAATGCCTGTTTTTGTAGATACTATGCTCTCGTAGTGTTGGGAAGGTAAATATGAGAGCATAGTACCCTCAAAAACAGGCATTAATAGGTAAATGGTTACATTTTGCAGCGTGAATTTCATAGCAATAACATAATGATTTAAAAAATTTAAAATGATTTAAAAATAACTGTATATATAGGTTTGTAACGTCAATACATTCCCAAAACAAGTGACAATTGTTTCCTCATCTAGACCACAAAAAGTACACATAGGATCACCATGTATTTCCATTATATATGCAGCTCCGTTTATGGTCAGAATATAGTAATTAATTCTATATTGAAACCACAATAACTTATTACTTAAGAAATGACCTGTTAATGTGTAGATATCCTTCTATTGTTTATTATCAAGATTTACTATTAAATTTGCCTATTTATTTTGTGAAGTTATATTGTTAGTTTCTTTTCTTAAAATATAATACATATTTTGTGCTCCTTTTTCTGATTTCATTAAAGTAGTTATACCTAGAGGTTTGAAAGGTCCATTTATTTTTCCACAATTATATATATCTACACTATTTCTTCTTAGCTTTGATATAGCTGAAATAAGACCTTGATATTATAGAAAGTTTATTCTTTTTTACTGAAATATTTATAATTTCTTCATAACTATAGTAGGTATCATTATTTTTAAGTACATCATTGATAAATATTACTCCTTTATCATACCAATGCATGTTAGAGACACTATTTCCTCCAATTTTAATATTTTTATTCAACCATAGTGGGAATTTTGCTAGATTTGATTTACCCTCATGTATTTCATTTTCTTGTAAAATTTTCCAAGATTTAAAAACATCAATCCAAAAAGCATTTTCATTTCTATTTATACATTTATCAAGATATTTAGTACCACAATGAAGAAGAAATTCTTTATTTACATTTTGATACAACTGATTTCGCTTTATACTTTCATTATTTAATATTTTAGGAATCCATGTAGTTTTTAAAGCTGAGAAAAATGCATCTATATCTATCATTGTTAATCCTCCTTCCTTATAATTTCTGTATATAATATCTCTTTTCACCTTATCTGTCTTACTGTTCCAAAAGAATTAAAAAAGAGCTTTTTTCATATTCTCAAGTATATTATCAGAAGGATTTGGAAGTGATATAAATAAGTGATTAAACTATGAAACAATTAATGATTTAATAACAGTGATTTTTCCTAAATGTGTGAGATTTATTTTTGCCCATTGTTTTATAATTGCATTCATTTTTTAATTCTTTCATTATAGTTAATTTCCATTATCTTTCAAGATTCACGTCAACTTGTATACCAAATAATTTGAATTTCGAGTTTTTCGTTACTGAATAATTTACTTCCAATCTATACTAATTTGTCTTTTAAATTAACTTTAAAACCCTGAAATCTATTCAAACCACTGTAATGTATGTAAAGAATGATTTAGCGATTTTTCTACTTCATCCAATAATAAAGTTGTGTCATCTGCATATTGCGAAATGTTACACTCAAATCCATCAACTTTTATTTCGCTTATATCTTTATCATGTCTAATTTTTATTGACAAAATTTCTGCACATAAGATAAACAAATATGGAGATATCGGATCCCCCTGGCTACAACCTCTTTCGAGAAAATTTTTATTTGATAAGTTACCACACTAGTTTACTCTAAAAAATGCCTTTGCATATAATGTTGATATCCAATTTTGGAAGGAATACCCAACGTTAAAGAATTTCAGAACCTTATGTAAGAACTGCCAGGACACAGAGTCAAATGCTTTCTCAAAATCAATTAGGGGATACACGTACTGTGTTTTATTGTTTCCGACAGGTATATCGTGGTTATACCGTTGGAAACAGTGTTTTCCTGGCGACACTCTTTGAAATTGTCCCCAAATTCCTCATTGCTAGGGACGGATAGCGCCATGTTTAAAATTCTTCAAAGAAACGAATTGATATATTGTGCGCTGACTTAAGAAGTTTCTTCATTTTCATATTCTTAAAATTCTATGATTAAATTATTAATCACATGTTGATTCATGCATGAGTGACTTGACATCGCATCGTAAAAAGCTGAACAGGCAGTTTTGCTGCGGCGCGGCGAGATGAAAGGACATGCTCCTGATGCTGGAAAGCATGTTGATACGTGACTTAAGATGGACGTTAAGAGCACCGAACGAAGTTGTTACAGACAGTATTTTTGATACTTGGAGTCAGAGGCAATGTGGACAAAGAGTACGTACAATGTAGTAATACATTTGAGGATGGTATGTCGTGGTTATACATGTCTGAACGCTAACGTGTGGACCAATCATAATTATCAAAACAAAACAAGTGAATTAGAATAAATAATAGAAGACCAGGAATATTATCTTTTTTCTGTATAATTTAAGATATCATAGCTTAAGCTAGTGTTTTCTCCTATATATCTTCCCGCAACAAATCCAGTTTGTTCTTTACTAATCAACTTTTGAAGTGTAGGTTTAATTCTGTTTGCAATAGCTCCTGATCCTATTTTATACGTAGTATTCAAAAGTGTAATCGGTCGCCAATTTTTCCAGTATTATTTTGGGTTGTTTTCTTTTTGGGATACAAGTGATTATTCCCTCTTTTTTGGGTAGAGAAAAGCTCAGCTACTTTATATCCATAATTTAAAGATCTTATTACAAAAGGACCTAGCTTTTTCCAAAACATTAAAACAAAATTCTGAAGTAAAACCATCTGAACCTTGGCTTTTATCCCTTTTCAGGGACTTCAAAGCTATCGCCGCTTTCTTTAAAGTAATAGGACCATCAAGCTTAACTTTTCCATCTTCTGATAATTTAGGAAAATTATATTTTTCAAAACGTTTTGTCAAATCAATATCCTTAGTATCCTTTCTTACAGAAAACAGATTTGCATAATTTTTTTCAGTATGTTTTAAGATTTCACTTTGGTCATGAACGATGAAATCATTACCTATGTCTAGTTTTGGAATAGTTTTATTAACATAATTTCGAGATTCTAAAGTATTTACTAGCTTTTTCTCCTTCGTTTAACCATCTAGCACGTGGTCTGTATTACATTTAAAATTATTACATAATTATTACATCATCTAAATAAGCACGACTTATCTCTCTAAGATTATTGACATTAATTGTTTAAATACACCGGGACCTCCCATTAATCCAAAAGGTAATACGTTGAACTGTAAAAAACCTTTATGACAAGTGAAAGCTGTTTTCTCTTTATTCTTTGGGTCCATGGCTACCTGCCAATATCCAGAGTTTAGATCTAATTTACTGGGGTAGTTAGCATCACCTAATTGAGCCAAAATATCATCTATCAAAGGGAGCGGGTATGACATTGGTTTAGTTACTTTATTCAGTTTTCTAAAGTCAACGCACATTCGAGAAGAACCGTCCTTCTTCGATACTATCACTAACAGAAAAGCCAAGGGAGATTGTGAATGAATGATTATAAATATCCGCGTCTAGCGTCTCGTTTATTGCACGATCTACGATTTTCCGGTGCTGTAGTGGCGCGCGATACGCTAGTAATGTTATGGGTTTGTGGTCACCCGTGTCGACTCTCATCTGCACGGTCTTAGTGTGTCCTAATTCGCTGTCTGTCTTAACAAAATGTTTCTGTTTTTACTTACTAATTGTTCAATCTGTACACGAAATTGGTCGTCCGTATTACTGTCCGTTAAATCAAATTTGTCAGAAGTCGGTTGGTTGTACACCTTAAAAACTTAACCTTGTCACCTACAGTCTCAATTTTTCCGACCACAGATCCGCGCCTTAATTGTAGTATTTTGCGTGTCGTGTTTGTCAACATAACAGGTATGTGTCGTCTATCGTTAAGTGTAAATACGGAAGGCTGTGTCACTAAGTTAGGTTCTGAGTCATGGAAACGCTTGTCAGTAGGAGAGATTTGGAACTTTTGTTTCTCCACCAATTTAACACAATATTAACTAGTGCTTACCTAGTACGCATTCGTTTCAATAGGGAAATTAGCTATTCGAGCTGAAAGTAAATGAGCTATTGGCTGAGAAACAGAATGGCACCTCCAATAAATCAGTCTTCTCAGCAAGAGGATGACAACTCACAACCAGGAACATCGGGACAGTCCGACATACAAACCAGGAACTTCGGGACAGTCTGACATATAAATAATGGGGATGATGAAGGAGCTGCATACTGAATTGCAGAGCCTGCAGCAGGAAAATGCAGTTAAGGGAAGCGGCGCCAGCAAACACCTTGTCTGCAGAGACAGCCCAGCCCCAAGAAAATTCAGCTGCACCACCGCCTGCAGCTGCATCTTTGGCAACATCACATGCACCAGTACATAGGCCTTACGTTAATGTACAACTGTCAAAATTTAGCGGGAAAGAGTCAGCCGTGCTGTGGTGGACACAATTTATGGCATATGTGCAGTTAATGAAGCTTGCGGACAACGAAGCCGTTTCCTCCTTGTTGTTTTATTTAACAGGAACAGCATATTTGTGGTTCTCTGTTGTGGAACCGTTCATGAAGCAGTCTCTCGCCACCCTCAAGTCGGCTTTTATGTACCGTTTCACACCATCTTCCATACTGAATCTAAATCTAATGGATGTGAAACAGGGACCGATGGAGACTGTAGAAGATAACATTTATCGCGTTTTGGTCGCCACGATAGACAGAATCGTGAGTAACGACTGGCTTATCCACGCCATTACTTAAGGACTGCGAGACAAAATCCAGGACGCAGTCGTACTACATGACCCGCAGACACTGGATGAACTTAGGGACACGGCTCAGAAGGCAGAAAATTCAGAGTGACTTCAGCAAAGAAGACGTGCTAAGGAGGTCAATCAACACGTAATGACTGCCAGTCGAAACAACAGAAAAGAACCACAGAAATCTGTGAACAACCAACCAATAACAACGCTTGTGCGTCACGAAAATCTTGTTATGCTAAAGATAAAAATTGTTATTTTTGTAACTTTAAGAATCGTTTATGGCAAGTTTGTAGGAAAAGGCAAACCGAAATTAAAAATGGTCGTTCTGTGATGAGATGGCGAGTAACAAAGAAGGTGTGTCGGTTACATTTTGTTACGCAACTGCTGTTGATCCTACAGATGCACAGCAACCTGAAAATAAGGAGCTTCAGCAAACATGTAAGGACTTCAAATTGATCTATAAATACCTAATAGATGGAACCCTGCCCTGAGATAAAACTCAGATAGACCGTGTAGTAGCTGAGAGTAAGTATTACATCCTTGTCGATGGAGTACTTTATCATTGGCACCAGAGGAGAGCCCGGAAACTCTCTAAAGAGATCAGGGAAGTTGGCATTACCTAGAGTACTTAGACAAGATGCACTCAGATCCTATCACGATGGACTAGCAGTAGGAGGTCACCTAGGTGGTGAAAAGGTAAAGTCAGCTCTGATTCAAAAATACTACTGGCTAGGGATGTATGGTGACATTGTTGATTACATAAAATCATATGACTCCTGTCAAAGTTCTAAACGAGACTACCATCCATTCAACCCACCAATGGTCAACATGCCAACATCTCAGCGTTTTGAACGATGGCATATCGACATTCTTGATCCATTGAATAGAACACAAGAGGGATTCGAATACAAATTGCTATGTATTGACTCGTGTACTCGTTGGTCTGAAGCATTTCCTCTTAAGACTCAGAGCGCAAAAGAAACAGCAGACGTCTTGTACAAGGAGATATTTACAAGGTATGGAGCTCATAGAGTGCTATTTTCAGATAATATTTTAACGATAAGTTTTATCTGTAGAGATGTGATAATAAATAGAGCCAATAGAGAGCGAGATCCCCAAGTCAAAGTTTCTTATGTAATGTTCGAGTGCCGCAGTTTGGGTCCAAGTCGGGATCTGACCGGCCTAGCGACCGCTGGGTCTTTTATACGAAATCTCCTCTCCATTGACGCGCGGTACTAATTTTAAATGATATTACTATTACTACAGTAGTACACATCTGCAGTACTAAATTTGAAATGACATTTTCTGTCACCACAATAGTACCAATCTATTAAATTAGAAGTTGAAATGACATTTGCTATTACCACAGTAGTACACACCTGCGATAATTCATCTGAAGTGACATTTGTTATTACCTCAATAGTACAAATCTACGGTACTTAAAATTTGAAGTGGCATTTGCTATTACCACAATAGTACCACAATAGTACAACCATTAGATTATAAGAAAACAGTGTGTCCGTTATCGATCACATCCACGTTACTAGGCGGATCCAGGTAGCGGTATAAGATGACTCTCTTACACCATCTTGGCGAAAATCGCTGAACCTCTTGGGGTCATCTTGAATCACGAGCTGTCATATTGACGAAAAGGTATACCGGAAACCCGGTGAGAGGGTATACCGGAAACTAGGCTAGAGGGGTGTGATTTCATCCTTATATGATAATGATATACCGAAAACCCGGTGAGAGGGTATACCGGAAACCCGATGACAGAGGTGTGATTTCATTCTTATATACTACTAAAAAGGACGAGGAGATGGCAGAAATACGGCACCATACATTTCCTAAAACCTCTCAGCCGATTTCAACATTTATTTGCATAACATTAAGGGAAAAATGATATCAATGTGATTAAAACAAGGCAGACCTGTTTGTTCTGCCATTTGGTTATGTCGAAGTATGATGCAGTAAAAGAACACAACTAATATTAAAATTATAATGAATATATTATCTTTAAGTTTTTATGGTGTACTCTCAAAGCTATAGCCAATGACCATTGTATGTCAGCAAGTACATTCATTTTCCCCGCACTCTTTCTATAAATGCGTACGCGTGCATTCTAAAATGATTTTTAATTTTCACATTTTGGAAAAGACTACTTCTTATATTGACATATATTTTTACAATGAAAAAACTTTGCAGCGTGAGATGTGGCGCATGATTACAGGTTTCTAAATATAGTGACCGAAATACACACCTCCCTCTGTCCTTTCCGCGCTACCTCTACTTCGATAGAAGTTTAACTCTTAAATTTATTCAATATTTTTATATAAATTGTACTTAATAAATGCTAAAATCTTACCCTGTAAAACGTTCCTGGTCTTCCCACTTTCTTTCATATTTGCCAAGTCTGTTTTTTCTTTAACTTCGATTCCATTATAAAATAATGATCTGTGAAGGTAAATACATGTAAGTTGGTAAAGGTTAAGTTGTGGGTAACCTTTTGTTCTTGAAATTTTCTATATATACTCATTTTTTATCCACGAAATAGATGAAAGTGTGCGTCTGTGGTAAGATTGTTTGTGTGATAGATAATTTTCTATAAATAAAACGATCCTTTGAAGTAATTTCCGAAGTAAAATTTAAATCGTCTTTTTCAGAAGTAATAATAATACTAAGTAAAAGAAATATAATATTGCAGTTGTTCAATAAATGATCATAAAGAATAAAGTAAAAGAAATATATAAAATTTTTTATATAAGATATAAGATATATAAGTAATTAAGATTTATACTTATACAGAATATACAGACTTCTCCATTGAAGTTATTGAGGATGTCGAAAAGTTTATCATAGAATTCAGGAGAATCCTTATTTGGACCGTAAGCAAGTGGGAGTGTTATATTTATTTTCTATGAAATTTTCTATGGAAATGAGTTGGTTGGTTGATTGTTGTTTTACGTCGTTTTCAACAATATTTCAGTTATATCGCGACATGGAAGCAGGAGGTTACCAACCTCTTAAACATAGTGGCGCAACCCGGTAATCGAACCCGGATCGTCGGCGCCGCAAGCCAAGCGCTTAACCACTACACCAAGCCTGCCCCTCTATGGAAATGAGATTTGCATGATTAGCAGTGTCTATATTACAGACTTTAAATTCAAAGACATTACTCAACAGTATGGCCGAACCCCTTGAGTCAGATTTTCCGGGACTCAAGTTAACCTCATAGCCCCATATGGATCGAACAAGGTGAAAGTCGTCTGAGATAAAATGAGTATCTTGTAAAAAGTATATAGAACATTTCTTTTGTTTTAAATAATTTAAAATATCCCGCCCTTTTCCCATGCCATTAAGACCTCTACAAGCAAGAGTAAGAAACTTGATACTTATGAAAGGTTAAAGTTCACGCAAATATAAAATATATACTTAGATATGTATACGGCATGCATATAAAGTGCATAGAATAATGAGTACAAATAATGAGATGTTATGGCTTACCACTTTAAGATGTTGCCCAAATAATTTCCATATATCCAAACATTCATACACAAAACACAATACAGAGCACAACACACAGCACGTAATGAAGTCCGAGAGACTGTCCCTGTACACACAGATAGGGATTGACAATCAGTCCGTGAATTTACTGACCAGTGGAGTTTTCAATTCAACCGTGGTATCGAGGCATATACGCTTCGGAGTTTAAAGCTGAGCTCTGATTATTTAAACAAGGGTCACGTAGTAAAACTTTTTGGGGAATGGAAATTGCCAGAAATAGATTTGGCAATTTCCGTTGTCAACTAAATATTAACTATAGAGACATGATGACGTATGTATGGTCAATCAACCGAGCCGAGTGACCCAATATCCATGTACATCGCTGTCATCGGGGGTCTATAAAACAATCACGGTGTGCATACACCGTGACAGTTGAAAGATAAAAGGTGAAGATATGAACTCGGTAATGGAAGAATTGTTTCATGAATTAGTTGATTAATCATATATAATTCAAATGAATAAGGCTCAAAGAGTAAATATATAATAACGAAGAACAGAAAGCAAATTTAGCCAGTGGCGGATTTAGAGGGGGTCCTCCCCCCTTTCACTATATATTTACAAGTAAAAATCCAGATTTGGCACGAAAATGGCCGTCTAGTTTGGCTAATACACATGTGGGCCCCCACTGTTAGCTATTATTTTCCATATTTGTAGAAAACAGATAAATCTATAATTGTTTACATTCCTATCAAATAATCCCATTTTCCAAATAAATATAACATTACAAGAAAATTATTGAAATTATTTCAAAGTATTTAAATAAAAAATACAATTCTTTTGCCATACATTGTACGAATTAGTTTAATTCAGATTTACTTATACATGTTTATCTTACTTAGTTTTATCGAACACTCCTTTTGAAAACCGGAAATGAAAACATCGTGTATTGAATGAGTTGAATATGGGAATAATACTGTTATATTTTGATTGACATACAGGACAAAAGGCAAACTGTGTAAGTAATAAATTTACTCGTATTAACTCGTTCGTTAATATCTTCATTTCTTAGTTTAGTGAAATACATTTTCTAAGAAAATGTCTTGTAAAATGAAATTTATCTGGAATATGGGGATATTTGATAGGAATGTAAATGATAGGTTTATCTGTTTTCTACAAATATGGAACATAATGGCTAAATTGGCTTTCTGTTTTTCGTTATTATACATTTATACTGTGAACCGTATTCGTTTGCATTATGTATAGTTGATCAATTAATTCATGAAACATATCCTCCATCACCGAATATCATTTTTCAAACAATATAACGTAGACATTTTATATGAACTTGAAAATCAAATTGCTGATTTGTTTTAGAAAAGGTAAAGTTATACTTATGGGAGACCTCAATAGCAGATGTTCCATTATAAATGATTATATTGACTGTGATAGTCTGCATGAACGCTTGAATGATCTTTTAACGCCTCTTGGCGATTATGTTGAAGACGAAATTATGAATGAACTTAAATGTCCTGACAAAACAGTAAATACTTATGGATTAAAAATAATTCTATTATGCATCCAGAGCGGTCTCCGCATTTTAAACGGCAGACATGTAGATAATACGGCTAACGATTTCACGTATTGTGGTGCTACTGGATGCACTGTTATTGATTATGTATTGAGCACACCTGATCTTTTTGCATATTTTCATAAGTTCATTGTAAGTAACTTCAATACTTATTCTGACCACGAACCATTACAGATTGAACTAAAAAGTGTTGGGAATATCTCTTTAGAGAAAGATGATCGTTGTGAGTTATCTGAATTGAAAGGTATATATGTTCTATATTCATTATAACAACTAGGCCGGTGTCACTGCTGGTGGACTGATAGTGCCCTATGGCATCATAAGTATAGTTTTCAGTGCTTTTGTACTGACATGAAATATATACTTCAAATTTTCAGTCATCAAATTATGTAAATCACTCTAAAACTAAGGAGTATATCCCTCATGCATAGCTCTGTCCTTACATAGATTCTTTGGTTCACTTTTCGGTCATTGTGGTTTCAACACTGCTCTTCAACTATTTATATATTATGAGAATTCCAATCATTCGGCCGCGAGCATCACTGAAGAGACATAAATTGTCGAAATGCGCATCTGGTGCACAAAATTGAAAGGTATATATGTTTTATATTTATCATCAATGAATATTGTTGATGAAAAGGTGTTAAATATCGTTGGAAAGATAAGGCTAACGAGAGCAGAATGGTTTAAGATAATAATATTGATGTGCTATATCAATGTATAAATGATAATGACCTTACTTCCTGTCAAGATATAGATAATTGTATTACTTCATTCATAGACAAATTGTCCAGTTTGATGTCAGATTTTCCTAAATTACCTACAATTAATAACACTCGCAAACATAATAATAATAATAATACATGTATCAACGCAATGCATAATCAACCTTGGTTCGATTATGAATCTAAACGTTTGTATATCAAATACAGAAAGACATTGAGCAATTTTAACAGACAAAAATCATTAGAAAATCATGTGTATTTACAACAATGTAAAAGACAGTATAAGGCATATGAAAAAAGAAAACATTTGTTTCAGCAAGGCAATATATTACAGAACATCAGGAAGTCAAATCCAAAACTGTTTTATTCAAAATTTTGTAAAAAGAAGTCGAGTCGGGTCAATGTTGAGCTTAGTGAATTGCACAATCCTTTTAAATCACTAGCAGCAAGTGATAATATTGATGAAACTGATAATGACATTAATGTATCTGATGATGAGGTTGTTTTTACAGAACTTGAAGAAAAATTACATTAACAGAAATTGAATATGCTATTAAGAACTTAAAATGTGGCAAAAGTCATGGTCTTGATAGTATAATTAATGAGTATTTTGTGCATTTTAAAGGTATGTTTTTACCACTGTTGCACATATTGTTCAATGCTATGTATGATACGGGATGTTTTCCGATACTATGCACAGCTTTAATTGTACCATTTGATAAAAAGGGTAGTACATCAGACCCCAGCAATTACAGAGGAACTAATCTTATTAGTTGTATGACGAAACTTTTCACGTCTGTATTAAATAAACGCCTTATTACCTGGTCAGAGAGTAACATTATTTTATCAGATGCTCAATTTGGTTTTCGACCACACCATTGTACAACTGACGCAATACTTGCACTTCAAACGCTTGTTAAAAATATCTTGTAAGAAGAAAAAAAGTTATATTGCTGTTTTATAGATTTTAAAAGAGCATTTGATACTGTTGATCATGTGAAAATGTGGAACAAAATTTTTGCCCTAGGGCTCTGGGGTAAGGCGTTAAGGATTTTACG
Source organism: Pteria penguin (assembly GCA_035048485.1). Taxonomy (NCBI): domain Eukaryota; kingdom Metazoa; phylum Mollusca; class Bivalvia; order Pterioida; family Pteriidae; genus Pteria; species Pteria penguin. Next base: position 17,273,943 of record CM068584.1, read on the forward strand.
TTGATTGTACAGTAATATAAAATCTGCTTTTATTCTAGATGGTAGTATTTCCGATTTCTTTGTTAACAATTTAAGTGTTTTACAAGGGGAGATAATATCACCTCTCCTATTTTCGCTGTATATCAATGATTGTGAAACTGAGTTTTTACTTAACGGCAACGCATCTGTCGAGTTGCAAGAGTTATCTCTCTTTTTATTAATGTACGCCGATGATATGGTTGTTTTAGCAGAATCGGCTACAAGTTTACAATCTCTATTAAACTTGTTGGAATTGTATACAAGTAAATGGGCATTGACTGTAAATGTAAATAAAAATAAAATAATTGATTTCAGAAATGAGGGTGCACTTAAAGACCATGATATTTGGCATTATGATGGTAAAAAAATTGAGGTGGTAGATAAATTCTGCTATTTGGGAATTTTATTGAATTATAATGGAAAATTTAATGTTGCTCAAAAACAATTGACATTACAATGTAAGAAAGCGCTTTTTTCATTGAAAAGAAAATGTAATAATATGTATTTAAATTTTGTAACACTTTATCCTTGTTTTGATACCAACATTGGCAGTATTTCATACTATGGTTGTGAAGTTTGGGGATTCCATTCTGCACCAGATATTGAAAAAGTGCATATTGATTTTTGCAAAAACTTACTTGGAGTAAAAAGATCAACTCCCAATGCAGTTGCTTATTATGAATTGGGTAGATTGCCATTAGAACGTATGCGAAAATTACGTATTTTGAAATATTGTATGAAACTTATATCTCGTAATAATTGTATTTTGAGATCGTGTTTTCTCACACTTTAGACTGAAAAATCCTTAATTTTTCTTGGAAGAGATATTTTTATCTCTGCTCAGTCATGAGACAGCTAAAACCGGAAGTTCCGGTATTAGTATTATTACATAAGAGTTACCTTTCTTTGACTATGGTAGATCTATGTGAAAACAATTTTCACAGATGTGAGAAAAAGGATCAAACACCATGCTACGGAAGAGACAAAGAAATCTGAATCCGAGTGCCCATGTCGAGTGATATCCATGACGAGGCAAGAAGAAATCTCAATTCGAGTGCCCATGTCGAGTGGTATCCATGACGAGGCTTGCCTTGGGCACGAGGATTGAGATTTCTTTGTCTCTTCCGTAGCATGGTGTAAGATCCTATTAATCATTTCATGTATAATGAACAATTACATAAGCCTGATTCTAACAACTGGGCAGCAATGGTCAGGAATTTATTGTCAACTTTGTTTGATTTATGGAATAACCAATATCGTGAAAAACCAGAATACATTTTAGCAGTTGCCAAGCAACAGTTTATGAGCATATTGTTGATAATTTTATATTACAAACTTACTTATTAAAACCTTTTCCGACTCATTTCAAGAAAATCATATGTAAATTAAGATTATCTTCCCATTGTTTAACTATAGAAACGGGATGATATAAGAAAATTCCTGTCGAAAGACGTATATGTCCTCTGTTTACGACTGATTTAGAGGATGAGTTTCATTTTATTTTGGCATGTCCCTATTATCATGACATAAGAGTAAAATTTTTGAAAAAATATTATTACATAAAACCTTCAGTCTATAAATTAATACAGTTATTTGCCAGTCAAAATGTAAAAGAACCTTGGCAAATATATAAAAATGCTTTTGTTATCAGGAAACTTCATATATAATTATACCTATACTCATATTGTGTCATTCATTTATTTATATAAAATTATACAATTGTATTTTCTCGCTACTGACAATGTTATATATAATGTTGAATGCTTCACCATATATTCATGTCAATGAGCTGTATTGCTTAAGACTAACAAACTATACTGTATCTTCAGCTGATTTCTCTATAGTGTCAACTATCGAACTGTAACTGTGTATGCACATCGAGATTTCCTTTTATACTCCAAATGACAGCGATGTGCATGGACATTGGGTCACTCGGCTCGGCTGATTGACCATACATAAGTCACAGTGTCTCTATAGTTTATATTTAGTTGGGAACGGAGATTGCCAGATCTATTTCTGGCAATTTCCGTTCCCAAAACATTTTTATTACGTCACCCACAAAATAACATAGTGCAGTAATGAATATTTTAGCTCCAGGCTATAGAGCACAGATAGTTTTCGAATGCAAGAAATTTAATTGGAGTCACTTCCCTTTTCCGCCATTTTGGCGGTGAAACTGGACTTTTTGCCTCGCATTCATACAAATTATATAACAAAATTTTTTTTTAGAAAGTCGTATATATTTTCACTCCTCTGAAAACATTTTGACATCGTTCAATGGTTTTATTATTGCTTAATAATAATAATAATAATAATAATAATAATGATAATAATAATACCTCTGCTTCTAAAATGGCGGAAAAGGGAAGTAATTCCAGTTAAATTTTATGCATTCGAAAACTGTCAAACACGAGTGTCGGAACATAATTTATGCCAAACAACTAAAATGCCAAATATTGAAACAAATTTGATTTGAATAAATTGCATGTTTGATTATGTACATCAAATGAAAATCGTTTAAAAAAAGGTAAAGAACAATTTTCAATATCTACAATCTCAAAATCAAAGAAAAATAATGTAAAACCGTGTGGTTTTCTTACATCGAGTCCGAGGGGAGAAACTGCTTTACAACACGCATACGCAACATGTTTAAAAGTATCTTGATTCTCTCATCGAGGGCAAGAACCAATATACAGGATAAAACTATCACATGTCCGTTATATTTTCGACCTTGTTAATCACATGTACAAATATGCACACCTATGATGATAAGTATAACATATACACACATTTTCGAGTTCTTTTGTTCTCTAGGCAGTCTAAATCCTTTTGTCGGATAATAATTTCTAACATCTAGGTTCTCTCACCTTGCACCAGAGAATGTTATGCTATCTAAATTGTATTATCAACAATAAGTTCACACATTCAATGAATTTAATTGCTTTTATTTATCTCCTTATAGTAATTGATTATTTTTGAGATGGTCTAGACAGACAGAGGGATTCGGGACACACTGACATTCCGGACTGTAAGTCTAGACAGACAGAGGGTATCGGGACATACTGACATTCCGGACTGTAAGTTTAGACAGACGGAGGTATTCGGGATACACTGACATTTTGGATTGTAAGTCTAGACAGAAAGAAGGATTCGGGACATACTGACATTCCGGACTGTAAGTCTAGAGAGACAGAGTTATTCCGGATACACTGACTTTCCGGGCTGTAGGTCTGGATAGACAGAGGGATTCAGGAAACACTGACACACCGGACTGAAACTCTAGACAGAGGAATTCGAGACACACTGACAATCCGGACTGTAAGTTTAGACAGACGGAGGTATTCGGGATACACTGACATTCTGGATTGTAAGTGTAGACAGACTGAAGGATTTGGTACTTACTGACAATCCGGACGGTAAAATTTATGCAATACGTCGTAATTCAATAGTTTTTAATGAAATAATACCATTTTCAAATATGTAGAAACAGTAGGCAATCGCGAGTTTATATATTTTATTTTAAATTCACAAAATCATAATTAATTATCATTTAAACAATAGTATACCCAAAATACATAAAAAATACAGTAAATAAGCAAATACTTACAATTAAACGATTTCCAGAAACTCCAAATATAAAATAATGTTACACAAAATATCTGCGTGTAATTTATGGAAGGCAAATCCTTGACTGACAGTTTTAGTGGTAAAATAAAAGACATCCGCGGTATATAATATCAATAGCCAATGACATTTAAATGACCCGTAATACGTAATACATGTATAACCCGCAGTACCAAAAAGTAACTTATAGAAAGGCGGCAAATATGAATTACAAAAATAAATGAAAATAATTTACAAAACGCGGACTCGAAAAATTGAATTTATTTACACACAACTACTATGTTGGCAGTTTATTTTTGGTCATATGTTCTTATTACTGTTTGATAAGCATATCACGTAGCTAGTCAGATATCTTGCCCTTCTTTTTAGATGAATATTTTTCGGTATATGTATATGTTCTGTAGTGATATGAATTATCATTACTACTTTACCTACATGTATTTATGGTCTGCAGTGTGTCGTTGAGGACACAGTATTACTCTGGAAATGCGACCTTTCTGGTGATACACTGGGGTATTTCCTCCAGCTTGTGCGCAGTTTGACTAGAGAAAGCAATCACAATTATAGCAAATTATTATAGCACAATCACAATGATGGTACATTGCAATGTGGGACATACGTCTAATTCATCTTTCTTTTATTATTTGATATTACTGGAAATCAGTAAAGCAATATGTTATTCCAGTATACAAAGTAAGAAATATCTATTGATTAAGCTAGTTTTATAAGTTCTTGCTATAACAAACTGTGTTTGCAAAGCACTAATGTCCCTGGCGACAACAAAGTCCAAAAAGTTGTTTTAGCGTGAAAGTCAAGGATAAAGTCAGACAGACAAACAAACAAACAGACAGACAGGCAAACAGGCAGACAAACAGACAAATAAACAGACAGACCATGGCGGAACAAGGATTTCCGAAAAGGGGGAGGGGCCCACATGTGTATTAACCAAACTACTCAGCCATTTTTGGTGCAAAATCTGGATTTTTACTAGTAAATATGTGGCCAAAAAGGGGGGAGGTCTCTTAATCCGCCACTGCAGACAAACAAACAGACAGACCGACAGGGCAAACGCATATCGATCCGGGGGTATGAAAAGGAACACACGGAGATAACACAACGAAGCTCTTGTCGTCTAGAGATAATACCAGACTTTATATCGTGTGTATGTTACTTCCGTCAATAAGCTACATTCACACACAGACTGTTGTTTCTGGGAAAGGTAAAGTAACTTATGTGTGTAGTAGTTTAATATCCATTTATTATATTTCTGCTTGAATTAATAATTATATTAGTGGTATATACATCTGTTTGTTTCATAATCAATATAAATTGTCTATGGAATTATCATTTTACTGAATATATCACAAATGGCTTCCTTGTGATTATATAAAGAGATTGAATGAACTTGTAATGTTATATTTATTAAGTGAATTATTGAATTTCAAATAGATCTATCAATGTACTTTTCATACATTAAATAAAACTACACGACATAAAAAGTTTTGTTTATGTGTAATAATGCAGTTCACTTTTGACATAGTGTAGACGAATATGTTATCTCATGGGAGGAAAAATATAACGTAATGAGAAAATTTTCATTCTATTTCTTACATCATTCTGTTTCCGATGTTATATTTAGACAAAATTCAAGTAACTAGATCAAGGATGACGTATTGTATACAAACATGTTCATTTTTATCAGAAATATTTTGGTGTCCGAAAACTTGTACCTTACAAAGGTACATGTAATGGGGGCGCGGGAGTGGGGGATCCGGGCCGTTGAGGTTTGACATATCGACCCGAGGTCATGACCGGACACCGTATCTCTTCCCATGCCGGGGATTTGGTCGCTCCTTTAAAAATACCGCATAGTTCATCAACTTTCGTTCCGTCCGTTCGTGTGGTAATTGTTACTAAATTGAAAAGAAGTATAATATATAATCAATTAATAAGAAAATCCAGATATTATACAATCGACCTTGTTGACATTGTATTAAAACAACTTTGTAGTGTCACCCTGTCAGTTTGCTTTTTCAACTATAATGGAGAATATGACCTACTTAGCATAGCATGTGCTATAGAACACTTCAGCTTAAAGAGAATACTAATTGTGTGCTAATTACAAATATTTTCTATGACAGAGAAATTCTTAATGAGGTAAAAAATAATTATATTTATTGGATCCATTTGATCGTTCCATAACTCTGACTGCTTATATGACGTATTTTTTTCCTTGATCCGCCTCCCACCAATGTGGATACTCTTTTTTGTAAGTGTTACAAATCAATTAGCACAGGACTCGAGTACACCTGAAACCACCACCCCATCAACGGCGTTGGATGGTACCCTGAATTGAACCAGTTGTTTTCTTCTCTTTGGCCAATTCTTTAACTGCCCCCCCCCCCTCCCCCCAATTAAATAAATAAAAAAAAAATGAAAATGCTGAAATTTTTTCAGACAATGAAAATTTTCCCAGATTTGATTCAATGTATAATTAAGAATGTCGGATACTTGTGAAATACGATTTAATTTAAAACAGCTTACATATATTTGAGTACATCCAAAAACACATATATCGGGATCGGATATACTGACTATCGCTTATTCGTGACATGCGTAATACAAATTTTTTCATTATTTATTTATAACGTCAAACAATTCACATAAAAGGGTCTTTTTTGTATCTCATTTCCCGTAACTTTACAACGGTTCCATATAACTAGTTTACACTTCAGTTATTGTACGTCAAATATAAATCAAAGGACCGATAACTCTTTATTACCATTATAACGACAAAACATGATATTGAAATCAAATTCGCTTCCAACAACCATACATAATGCATCGTCTATGTGAAAGTCAACTGCATACATATATTTTATTCAAGAACTACGTATATTGAAGTCCCATTATCATAGATATATACATTTTCATCTACGCTATCAAAATACTGATCTCGAAATCACTTGTACAAAACAAGAGGCCCAAATGGGCCTATATCGTTCAATTGAGTAAAAATTGCTTATTTACAATAAAATGACAGCTCATTTCAGTAGAAAATTTTGCTTTTTTTCTACAAAACTTTCTTAAAGGTTTGGTGATATTTTGTGCAGTCGTTTTGAAGAAGTCGAAAATGTCTTAACCAATCAGGGCCACTAGCGGCCATCTTAGATTACCAATCAGCTAAAAAAACACAAACTTGGTAGGGGATTTTGAGTACTTGCTTCCTATGAGGTTTGGTAAAATTCTATGCAGCGGTTCTGAAGGAGAAGTCGAAAATGTGTCAACCAATCAATGCCCATGGCGGCCATCTTGGATTACAGATCTGCACGAAAAACACAAACTTGGTAGAGGACCTCAAGTAGTTACTTCCGATGAGGTTTGGTGAAATTCTGTGGAGTGGTTCTGGAGGAGAAGTCGAAAATGTGTCAACCAATCAGAGCCAATGGCGGCCATCTTGGATAACGGATGGGCACGAAAAACACAAACTTGGTAGAAGACCTTGATTACTTACTCCTATGAAGTTTGGTAGAATTCTGTGCAGAGATTCTGGAGAAGAAATCAAAAATGGGTCAACCAATCAGAGCCAATGGCGGACATCTTGGATAACGGATCGGCACGAAAAACACAAACTTGGTAGGGGAAATTGAGTACTTACTTCCTATGAGGTTTGGTGAAATTCTGTGTAGTGGTTCTGGAGAAGTCGAAAATGTGTCAACCAATCAGAGCCAATAGCGGCCATCTTGGATAACGGATCGGCACGAAAAACACAAACTTGGTAGAGGACCTTAAGTACTTGTTTCTTATGAAGTTTGGTGAAATTCTGTGCAGCGGTTCTGGAGAAGAAGTCGAAAATGTAGAAAAGCTAACGACGGACGGACGACAGGCGACGAACGGCGATTGATCACAATAGCTCACTTGAGCCTTTGGCTCATGTGAGCTAAAAACTGAAGCACAGGCTTACAAGTGTCTAAATCAATGATTCAATTATTCAATTATTATCAGTATATTGCTTTAGGTAAGGACAGTTTATAACATCACATGTAAATACTAAGACACCCATCAGTAGCCAGTAAGTAACATCAACTACACAAGATCAGATAGAGATACATGTATAGACTATCTCGGATCCCTGAAAGAACTAGAAGTGGGATCAAGTGTAATGGAGGAGGTAGAGTGACCTGCTGACCGTTCACGTTTTTAATAATGATATTGATAAACATATATCTATGATATATGGGAGTTTACAGGTACATATCTTGCCTTTAACATAGTCAATGTAACTATATGTATAATATATGTATTTTGATTTAAGTATCTCACTTCAATATTATACTTAGAGTACCATCATATATTGAAACCCGCACATGATGAAGTATTTTTCTTGGTTCTGCAATAGGTATAAAAGCTAGTAACATTATGTAAGATAATATTGGCATTATATTTGATTATATTTAAAATGTGTTTAACATTAATATCTACCTCCTTCGAAAAAACTGATTTCCAGTATTAGATATCTTCATTCAGGAGTGTAGGTGGTGTAAGGACAACCCGACTGTCACGAATGCGAGACAGTGTTCATCCCGTCAACTCTTTTGCATACATAACTGCAGAGTATTTTGGGAGAAAGGCGTCCTGTTAATGATTACAGAAATATCTACCCCTGTAGGAAATGTTAAATTCCTTTCAAAATGCATTGTATTGATGTTGTGTTAAAATAATCATAAATCTACAATATTTTGTCGTACCTCAGACAGTTATCGCATTTGATTGATTAACATGGGGTCACGCGGTGACTCCCAATGAGACTTTGAAGGATATCACTTCAAATGTTCACCTCATTTGTTGCAAAATAACTTATATACAGCCGTGTTAGTAATACTTTGTGATTAATTCTCGTCTAACATAACATAAGTTACTATTTAGAAGCGTCTCGGCGACTCAGTTTGTTGACAAACATACCACGATTAGGGGATTAGGGGAGATGAGCCCAGTAGAAATTGACGAAAATGCCGCAGAATAAGCGGTAAAATGTAATTATCAATTTGCAAGGTTTTTCTGTAAATATCTGTTGCGTATATAATATTCCAAATGTAAAACCTCTATATTGAAGAGTTCAAAAGTTGTAGACAGTTTATAAGCCGGTGTGGCCTAGTGTATAAGGTGCTCGTCTCGTGATCGAGAGGTCCCGGGCTCGACTCCCGCCCTTGGCACACCGGTATTCTGTCTTTCGAATGAGACGGTAAAAACCGAAGCCCCGTGTCACAGTAGGCGTGGTAGGTAAAGGATCCCTCACTGCCTGGGGTAGGTCCGTTGTAAAGGACTAAATTTGTTTACAATGCATTAGGCAGATGCCGTCACCATATACGTGAAAAAATCGTGGAATGACGTAAAACAATAATCAATCAATCATATAGACAGTTTATTCTAAATTGCAGACTTTGGAACAAGACAAACATGCCTCAACTATATCAAAAGTGGGTATGAAAAGGTTACCGTGCGATAAATTTCCTATACAATTCATTACCGACCTTTAGCCTCATTCCCTGTAAGTTCTGTGACCCTCTATAGTAGTAGGTAAATAGCAAACGATATATAACTAATAATGTAATATGAGAATATGTGTATCAACACTCACAATATACAGCCATGTAAACTTTTGAGTCTGTGGAGGTCAGGACTTAAAAATTGTCCGATTCGATGAAACATCATCAATCGAGGAAAAATATTGTTTATCATTAAGCTGTTTGACAGAACCCCCCACAGACATTTACGCCAATAAAGGAATCGAATTGTAGATGTCATAAACCCTCCATGAACAACAAAGCTACCACAGGTATAAAAACAAATTGTAGATTTCATAAACCCTCCATGAACACGTAAGCTACCACAGGTATAAAAACAAATTGTAAATGTCATAAACCCTCCATGAACACGTAAGCTACCACAGGTATAAAAACAAATTGTAGATGTCATAAACCCTCCATGAACATGTAAGCTACCAGGGGTATAGAAACGAACTGTAGATGTCATCAACTTTCCATGAACATCCAAGTTACCACAGGTATAGAAACAAATTGTAGATGTCATCAACCCTCCATGAACATGTAAGCTATCAGGGGTATAGAAACAAATGGTAAATGTCATAAACCCTCCATGAACACATAAGCTACCACAGGTATTAAACAAATTGTAGATGTCATCAACCCTCCATGAACGACTAAGTTACTACAGGTATAGAAACAAATTGTAGATGTCATAAACCCTCCATGAACATGTAAGCTACCACAAGTTTAAAACAAATTGTAGATGTCATCAACCCTCCATGAACATGTAAGCTTCCACAGGTATAGAAACAAATTGTAGATGTCATAAACCCTCCATGAACAAATAAGCTACCATAGGTGTAGAAACATATTGTAGATGTCATAAACCCTCCATGCACAACTCAGCTACCAGGGGTATAGAAACAAATTGTACATGTCATAAACCCTCCATGAACATCTACGCTACCAGGGGTATAAAAGAAAAAAGGGGAGTTACCGGCTCAGTTATTTGGCAGAAGTCACCATGGAGCTATACAATATATGAATATAAATAATATACTAGAACATATAACACATTACAAAAATATTTGATTGTAGTGCAATTACGATACCGACTTAGGACGGTCATTTAATTTGACAAAAGCCAAACAAATGGTGTGGTTAACCGGTTTACGGGCCCACCTTCCCACTCACCGTAACAGCAGAACAATCAAAGGACGTACATTTAAAAATTTATAAATAATCCTCAATGTAAAGAACAAGGGTCAACAGGTATCGCATATTGAGAGGTCATAAAAATATAACACGTAAGGTATTGTAAAACACATAATGGTATAAAAATATATGCGAAATCAACATGATAACCCGTGCTCTGCCAGTCTGAAAGCGAGCTAGCTAAGACCCTAGGTCTGTAGGAGTCCCGACTAACAGTCAGAGGGGACGAGGTTCAGGACCATGTCTTCTCTGAAAGAGGTTTGGACACTGTAGATGTCATCAACCCTCCATGAATGTCTAAGCTACCACGGGAATAGAAACAAAGTGTAGATGTCATAAACCCTCCGTGAACATCTAAGCTACCAGGAGTATAGAAACAAATTGTAGTTGTCATATGTCATAAATCCTCCATGAACATCTAAGTTACCATGGGTATAGAAACCAATTGCAGATGTCATCAATTCTCCAACAAGTAAGCTACCACTGGTATAGTAACAAATTGTAGGTGGCATAAACCCTCCATGAACATCTAAGCTACCTGGGGGATAGAAACAAATTGTAGATGTTATAAACCCTTCAGGAACATCTAAGCTACCTGGGGTATAGAAAAAAAAATTGTAGATGTCATAAACCTTCCGTGAACAACTACGCTACCACAGGTATATAAGCAAATTGTAAATGTCATAAACCCTTCATCAACATCCAACCTGCCACATTTTACATCCATCACACAACCAGTAGATATCGTAAAGGTATACTGCAACGTACTGCAGTAGTGCCGACAAAAAAAAAAGCCAAGAGGCACAAGGTGGGCCCATGGCTCATCTGAACACAGTTGCGCAGCCTAGAGCCACAAACAACTGACACAGTTGCTCAACCAGAAGCCACAAACAACCGACTGCAGAACTGAATTAGCAAATATGTATAGAGGAGCATGTCAATATTATAATGCAAGTTAATATGAAAAAGATAGTCAGATTTATTCTTTTTATCTTAAGTATCACTTAAAATCTTGTTTTCGCTTAAAAATCAATAGAAAGTGTTTTGGCCTCTTGCAGGTTTGATCTGCTTGCCTTCAGAATTGCCAGAACTGACTTATAACGAAAATTAAAAAAAGGTCATAATAGAGTCAGTTTTTCTAATATTACAAATTGGGATTTATATTATGTTGTTTTCAAAAATAGATTTATCTATAGATTCAAACGGATTCAATTGTTCATACAGTTTAATGTAGATACATTTTTAGATGCCCAAGTCTCTCCAATGCATTTAGATGAAATAAATGTTTAGGTAAAGAGATCGATTTCCTGACACTTTCGAGACAAACGACTGAACCGTATATAACATTAGCTATTTTCGTGTATCACCGACATTCTACACTTGGATCGGTGTAAAATCGGTAAACGATCCTGGCGTCTAGTGATTCCTTGTGTTGTTATTCAACTTACGTGGTTGGGAGGAAGCTTTCCTCACACCTTTTATCATTAGTATGCAGTTTTTGCATGACATCTGATACTACCGTTTTACTAACTCTACTTATGATTGCCCTTTGTGTCAACCCTTCATCTTTCTAGTATTTCGTCTAACACATTATGTGGTACTACTAAAGTTAACATTTCTCCCCTAAAACTACACTTTCCACATTATCACTTGATAATATTTCAAAATCCGTACCACCTCTCCATTCTAACTGTACATCAACTCTAGACATTGCGGGGTTTCTACTATATATATGTGAAACGAAGTATTGTATCATTTGCTGTCATATCTCTTGCGAGTCCACAATAAAATGTTCTGTAAATTGTTACTCTATAGTAAAGAAATTCCATAAAGACATAAATTGAACCAATTTAAATTTACATTGTAGTTTATCATTTTTGTCATATATTCGGTGAAATATCATTATCATTATTACTACATGGATTTTTTATTTAACATACATGTACGTTATATCATAATCTGAGAGTATTTTATTGTCTAAACTAGAGGTGTGCCACGAAGCGGATTATTCAGTTTTAGCATCATTTTTTTTTCAGTCTATACGTCAATAGACATACAAATTTATACAGTTACAGTTATACAGAATTAATTTTCAATCCAAGAGAACGAAAATTATATGAGAAAAACAACTTAGTATCGAGAAAAATAATACAAATAAAAGCTTAAAAATTAGCAAATCACATTTATCATAGGGCCCCGATTCTGTATAAACAATTGCGTGTCTTATAAACGATTAACATGGAAGTGGAAGAAAAAAGAGGAAAGAACAATATAGAAAAAGATGAATTTGCTAAAAAGAAAACCAAACAAAACAAAAAAAAAAAAACAAACAAACAAACAAACAAACAAACTAACAAAAATCAAAAAAAAAAAAAAAAGAAAAAGGAAGTTTCTTGATGCCATTTGGAGTTGATGGCTGTAAGTCTCATTCTGCTGATTATTATATGATAGTGATGGAGGATATTTGTTATTTGTTACGCTCGATTCAGCTAACGGAGATCGATCAAATTCGGCAGAATCTGGTGAGGGCACTGCAGATTTCAGAGGAGGTGCGGTATACGACAGTCTATGAAGCGTTTGCAGGGATTTGCTGACAGAATTGATGTCATGAGAAACACCTGCGACATTCCTGAAAGTGTGGCGTATGCTCTTTTACTGTTCATTCGAGCAATTCCTGTTGTAATATCTTATGGACGCCTCGTTTATATGACCGGTTACCATCATTATGTGACGCAATTCATGACCAGCATCACTGAAAGCTTGAATTGGTGTTGTCCGCAAACAGTGTGCAATGTGATTTGGAACATCCGGCATTCTTACTTATTTCGCCCATGAAACGTGTAAACTGGTACTTTTTACTAGTTTTCCTAAGAAGCAATTTTGTGTGGAGGCAGGTGCTACAGGATCTAGTTATCACAATGATTAAAGAGTGAAACAGCACCATCTTCTCTGCGATCCATCAATTCACGTAAGGCTTTGACAGGACAATGGTCATCATTGGTAGCATGCATGCGCTTCTCAGCAAATTCTGTGTAATCCACCCCCACCCCCTTGATAAGATTTTGCTTCACATCGTATACAAGTGGGACATACTCTACACCGGCGTCATCAACGTTAAACTTAAATGAATCTAGCCTCAGTTGTGGATGGCATTCTAAACCCCTAGACACAAAGTGTATTGACAATAGAAACCACACTCGAAATAGAAGGGTGGCTGGATTATTTTAACTATATAGGAAATCATTAATTCTCTGAAGATCAGATCCTGGAATGATATCCTGGTGCTTAGTAGGACGAGAGGTTCCTTCTGCTACATTTTGTTTAAGCTTTCCATCAAGTGTCTGGTATGCAGACTTAAACACCTTATCTTTAACAATATCAATGTCACGATTGAGATCATTAAGGTGAAGATTAATAGCAGATCTTATTGCCTTGAAATTATTTAGTGCCATAGTCATGTGACACCAGTTACTTTCGTATTTTACATTATGAAATTCTGAGGCTTGTGGAATTGGAACACCATTAACATGCTTACTGACATTAGGAGATGCAGCCTCAGCATATAAATGTCTCAGTTTGACAGCAAATTCCTCTGAAGTGATGGCAGAAAAATCAATCTCAATTTCACAGTCATGTATGCTCCACTCTACAAAGGAACCGTGGTATATACAATTTTGAACATTAAAGTTTTATTTTTATTACTCATTTTGCAAAGGTTCACACATTTAATTCGCGAAACAGGAAGCTTAAACTATTTTCATGCTGTACGTTTTGGTGCTGTTATTAAGTTTACTGAAAATATATTAGAGAAATTAACAAATTTAACATGTAATGTCAAGATGTAGAAATTAAAGTAGTTTTGAGGAGAAAAAATGTCTAAAATAGCAAAACAAGATACTGTACTGCATTTCTATGGTTAAATTTGAGCAATTGATATTTTAAATCAAAATTTTAGTTCTCATTTCAGGATCAAATTTTGAAATATAAAAATAAAATTTTTTGAATTTATATTGTAAACCAGAGAGACAAATACTTTTATCCAAATAGTACAGGATGAATTTCGTTTTACATTCTAAACATCTAAAAGAGACTATATTTTATACATGTATTCATATTATAAATATGGTTGCAACCTTTCGTAATGTTACATGTGGTTGTTCACGATACATGTATGTACGAATTGTCTTAGGACACAATACATATCCTAATACATGTATGTAAAACCACAACATTTATTTGAATGATTATAATTTTTTCTCTCTCTTATTACAGAAATGAATTGCCGAATTTGTTCAAAAAGGGCACATTAATTCATATTATACTCATAAATGTATGCAACAAAGAAATAATCCCCAAATGAATTAATATCAAACTATTCATTAAATGTATTTCCTTTATTTTGTACTATTATCTATTGTTATAGTTCACACAAAATTGTACATCATGATACATATCCTACATTTATGGATACACTGTTTTGTGGGGTCTGTATCATGATAATGTAATGTGTTGTATAATGATGCAAGTAGATTATTTTTACTTTATATTATATACTGATAAAATTTCTTTACTTAAATAACAACTGTGAAAATTTGATACATTTTAAACTCTCTTGTTTCTTCCTGATTTTTTTTTCTTAGATACAAGCTATACAATAAATTTGAAGCTTCGATATTTTATTGTCTTGTTAAAAAGTACCTTGTATCAGTTTTACACTCCATTTTGTGTTCCTTTTGGTAGATGCTGCTTGGCGCTTTTCCTCTAAAGCATCAAGATCCACTTCAGAAAGTCGTTTGAACCTGTCTCCATTTTGTGTGGAAGGCATATAGGAGGATTTGAACGGTGAAAAACAGTATTCATTTCTTTAATGGCATCATCATTGCTTGTGCTTATGTCAACAAATTTAAAATTAAAGTCATCTGAAGAAATTGCCTCAATCTCATCTGTCATAAGGTCATCATAGGCACCATCAACGGTAGAGGATTGAGAGAAGTGTTTATTTCAGGGAAAAGAGTCATTAAACATGGATCTGGCTCAGAACCAGTCTTACTCTTGTTATTGTCCATTTCTAGCGTAACATTATCATCATCATAACGAAACAAAAATGTCATCTATTGTTCCTGGATCGTACGGGAAAGAAGTTTCGTCCATTGCTTGTTTTGACTATCAGACGAATATCGTACTGTACTGTACAGAATAGGATAGACAGATCGCCGAAGTGATAATTTAAGAACTCTAATAATGTAAACAAATAAGAAATATACAAAATAAATCATTAAGATTTACATGGAAAACAACAAATGATATCTTTTTCTGTTATTCCTTTAATATGAATGCCACAATTTTCGGTTGTTGATCAGAGGAGAAAACAGAGATCATTCGGAACACTGAAGTGTAAATTAATATAAACAATGGGACCGGGGCCCTGAACAAGCATAAACATTTGATCACATGACATTCGTCTATCGAGACATAGACTTTGCCTCCTGTGTTATTATAACGGTATTGTATAGAAAAGTTGATAATAATTAAATTATATAATTATATTAGTACAATTGTGATCTTACCTTTATATATATAAAATGTATAGTATAATACATAATACAAACCCGTGATGAAATGGGTATGGGAATTATACCTACGCCCGAGATCTTGCTCCTGCCAACGAAATTCTACAAAAGCACGAAGGGAGACCCCTTATGTTGACTTAAGACCTACCAGTGTACCTATCACCTGCAAGGATTGAACCCCTTTCAGCAAACCCAAAAGGAGGAAGAATGCATATATAAGCCGGAGCAAATCCTTTTCTTATATTCACCACTACCTACGGTTTGCGAACATATATACATGATAACATTTAAGATTCAATCTTGAGGGCTTCACACTCTATAAAACGAAGATTTCTAATGGCTTTCTGATATCCATTCGATTCAATGACTGTATCGAACACATATTTTAAATTATAATTAGGATGGGTAAATTTGTCTATCCTTGATGCTTGCATTTTTCTACACCTAAATCATATAAACAAAAAATCGTCATTTCAGGTCCACAGTTCTTAGGAAACTAGCATATGATAGACGTCGGAACTGGATGGACCCTTGTTTATATGTATTCATTATCACAGTAAAAATACCTTATCAGGTTAAGATATTTTATCAGTTTTCTTTCTTTCCAAACCGAATGTTTAACTGATTTGTTAGCAGTCACAATTTCCGGAAAGAATGCTTACTTAATACTAATATTATACATTACATATCTTTGGATACGTCTTCACCATCCGACTTCTGTGTATGAAGAAACCGAAAAGGTGCTTCTAAACGCATCTAGTAGAAATATAGTAATCAATTACAAACATTAGAGCAGTTCATGTATGTATAAAAGCAATTCGGGAAAATGGACATTTGGAGAAACAGAGGTGAGGTCAGATGTCATGAAGAAACTGTGCAAAAATAATCAAATAAAATACATGAAAACAAAAGATAAAGACTTACTGCATGTGTACAGAAATTGTATATGATTCGTACAGCCTAAATGAATATACTTTTCTTTTTATAATGATAGAGTTTGTACGGGAACACCTTGCATTTAAACCAGGAGTTGTATGGAGATCATCATTCAAATATAGACGGGTATGTCCGACATTACATACTTTCACGGAGTTCATCGGAATATTGTCGTACCGACACTTACTCATGTTTTCATGTATGCTTATCTCATATTGATCGAACACTCTATTGTGTAAACTCAACGGTTTACGAATACTATTACGTGAATAAATACTATTTAAATCGATTACGTTATCCAGGTCTTTGAACACTCATTGAAAAGAAAAAAGGACGCAATGCGTCTTCAGTTACCATAAACATATAGAAACGTTTTATCCCTTTGAGCTTCATAAGTAACAAATAACTAGACCTACAAAATATGACAACATTCAACAAATGAAATTGGCAAATTTTGTATCTGTATGAAACTCAAAAATGAATGATCATTTGTTAAAGTATTTTCATTGATAAAAAGCAGTAAGACAGAGAAGATTTGCTTTACCCTGTCCATAATCCTTCCCCACGGGCCAGACCTTATTTTGAAACCCAGGTGCAAAACTTCAAGTTAGACCTTTACATACACATCCATCAAATTATCAGCATTTGTCTTGGTTAGGGAAAATAAGCGCGGACATTCTTTTTTAACCCGGACATTTTTCCTACCTCACAAACCAGACCCCAGCCTAAAACCCATGTATCTTATACAAAACTTCATGTCAGAACTTTCATACCCCAACATGAATTTTTTTTTTTTTTTTTTTTTTTTGGTGGGGGGGGGGGGGGCATTTTCTTGGTTAATGAGTTTGCCTTCCCCACGAGCAAGACCCCAGTTTTAAACCCAGGTACACAACGTCAAGAAAGACCCTTGATACCACCACAAAACATGTACTTCTCATGGTTAAGGAGAATAAGATGTTGGGGCAGACGGATGCCATTCCTCCGTATAGATACAAACAGAAGGAACAATAAAGTCAGCCAATCTACCACAGCGGATAGGAACCCAAAATTGAAACGTTTCAGATTCTTATTTGATTAATGTCTTCCAGGGAGCTCAACGCGAATGTAACTTAAGAGAAGAATATTTCAGTATAAATGATATTCATTTCATAGTTCACATTTATTCTACAAGGTCAGTAAGAAAAGAAAAGTATTTTTGTAATTTAATAGAGTATATAAGTTTTTAAAAGTACCGACCAAATAATTTGACTAAATATTGTCTTGTAACTTTTTAATTGCACCCGATTGTTAAGGATTACAGTGATTGCCTTTTTCAATTTTTAATGCGGCAGAAATTCGTCATTTGGAAAGTGTTAAATAACTTTTAAATTTAGAAAAATTATGATTCTTATTTATGATCTCAATGACAAAAATATGTATTATTGTGAGTTTTAAAAAAGTCGAAGTTCAAGGTCTTAGATCTTTGTGTTTTAAAGGTGTTCAAGAAATTTATTTCAATGCCTCGTCTATCTTATCAAAGTACTTCAAACACGCGATGCTATCGAGGAAATTAGATTCCCTATTGTTGAGGAAATCAAGTCGCAAGATATAGTTGCTTCAAAGCATTTCCAGGTTTCACTCTGCATTTTTAAACCTTGAGTCATGACAACGATGCCTATGACCAACTAAGGATTCCAATTGTTTGTATAATGAAGTTGACAATAAATGTTTCAAAATTTGCTCATTTTCGTAGGTTCTGTACTGTTTCACACTGTCTTTAAATACTATGTACTTTGAACTTTGAGTTCATTTCTAAAGGTGTATATTTGTTGTTGAATTGTCTAAGACACAGCTCATATGTAGGAATTTAGGCTTTAACAGTATTTCATTAGATAGCTCGGTGATCTTTCCATGAAAAAATCATCCTTTTATAATTGGGTTCGGAATGCTGGATGCCTTTTATATATATTCATGATTATTCACATGTACAACGTATGATGTCCGTGTCTAAATCAGAATCCATGTTGTTTAAGGATCAA
The DNA here is from genome assembly GCA_035048485.1 of Pteria penguin. Lineage (NCBI taxonomy): Eukaryota > Metazoa > Mollusca > Bivalvia > Pterioida > Pteriidae > Pteria > Pteria penguin. Next base: position 17,292,870 of record CM068584.1, read on the forward strand.
AACTTAAAGTCACAAAAATGTTATTTATGAGTTACCACGAATGCCAATGCAAATCTTTCTAACTTAGAATCATGCTTTCTCGAACAAAGGATTTTTTCCGAACCCCCCCCCCCTTTTTTTTTTTTTTGGAAAGGGGGGGGGAGGAATTGATAAGTCTGTGTTATCAATTTGAGAAATAATCACAACTTCAATTTTACTGTAGGAAGAAAAGATCTGTATCGACTATAACAGTTGAAGAAAGTAATGATATGAGGGGGTTTCTATTTGATTTCCTTCTTTTTTGTTTCTTGCCGTCTGTTATTGGAGTTATTTTTCTATTTGGAATTCGAACTGTTTTTACCTTGACCAAGAAGCATTCGCATGAATGCCGCTTTGATTAGATTAGTAGTTTGTTGGTATACTTTATGATTACAAAACTGCATAGTTGTGTCAGTTAAAATTTCTGTCATCGTTTTATGCCAACTTTGCTGTATATTTACTTTTAGAAAAAGAGTGATTGTAAAGAAGGGAATACACGTCTACGTAACCAAAGTCAAACTAGTGACACAAGCAGGATTTTATTTCATTTATGAAAATACCTTTATAAATTTCAGATACATTCTGGTAGATGTTAATGGGCGTAGATAATTTTGTCCCCTAGTTTTCGAAAGTTAAATAGCTTTCATAAGTTTATGACGCAAAACTTACGCTGAATTTACGGAGAAAAATGCTGCAATTTTACCATCTAATGTTTTTACGCTAAAAATGTCGTAATGTTACAAGTTAATGTTTATTATGCAGAAAAAAGGCTCTTATTTCACCAGCTAATGTTTATTACGTAGAAAATATTTGATACCATTATAAATGTATTGTGTTTAACTTTTATGGTTTTCTGAGAAAAGAGACTGCTTTGTCTAAAATATTACAGAATTTCCCGATGAAATTGGCAAAGGACAAAAGTAGAAAAAAATACAAAAATGTTTACATAAAATCAGTTTTAACAGCAACAGCTTCACTAAACTGATTGATTGTAAAATGTTCGTCGTTAATCTGCAATAAAACGACAATGTATTGGACAATGTTGTGCGTTATGTGTGTATGTGTGTGTTTTTAATGTTTAATTGTAGTTTGGAAAATTTATTAAGTTGGCAGATCTCATTCATTGTTTTGCATCGAACCTGGGTTTTTTTTTTTTCATTTTAAATTTGCTTTTTGATACTTGTGCGGTTTTTTTTTTCATAATGTTATTTATGAATGCATAATCACTACAGAGACAACAAATTATGCTACGTAGTGCTTTGATAGGAGCAAAAATATTTATTTGATATCATATGACCTAATAAGCTTCTCACATTTCTTGGTATGTTGAGTAATTGTCTACTATATAAGGTTTGAAATTGAAGTTGACATTTCTGTCGTCACAAAAGATTTGAAGATGTTTACAAAAGCACTGAAAATTTTCACAGCGATTGTTTCATTATCGGTATATGCGTCGTCTGTAGTTGGCATCCAATGTAAGTATATATTATCAACTTTGATAAAAACATTTAAATATAGATATCATACCTGCATGAAATGTGATTTTAAATGTAAGCAAAGGTCCACTGCAAGATTAATTGATTAATTGATTGATTATTGTTTTATGTCATTTCATATTTATTTCACGTTCATGGTGCCGGCATCTGCCTGAGGCATTGCATAGACATTTACAAGTAAAAAACGAAAAAGTACCGAACGTTAAACCATATCTCATAGTCCATCTTATAAAAGAACAATGTCGTGTATAGAGTCGTATTCAGACCAATGCAAATACCAATAACATCGAGTTGAGACCAGGTGCCCGGAAGGACATGATTGCATCATACGAATAGGAAGCAGTGACGGATCGTTTTTCTGTCACAGCTAACGAAAGACAGGATACCGATGTATCCATGGCGGGAGTAAAACCCATGATCTTTTATCTCGCGTTTAGTCCCTCATTCAATAAAGTTCGTGTGCAGCTAGAATATAGAAATGTTTGTAAAACGATCACGGTAAAGAGCGAGTTTGATCACGCAATTACTTGTTACTGTATTTATGAAGAACTCTCTATTACATTTTCAAGTAATTGTTGTCTACGGGCTTATAGTAATTGACATAAGAATCATTGATAATGAAGTTTCCATTAACGAAATATCCATGGCCCAAATATTAAAATCTCTCTAGATATGAAAAAACCTATTTTACTTTGAAAGTCGGCCTGATTAACCACACTTAATGAATGACTATGGATACTTAGTTACCGTAAGCAATTAGATTACATTCCAACAAATTTGTGCCGTCTTGTTTGCGCCCATTCTAACCTATTCTGCATGTACGTGTCTGAGTCCGATTTCGTCTTTCCGTTTTAATTTAAGCCGGCGTGGCCTAGTGGTATCGCGTTGGACTCCTGATCGGGAGGCCGGGGTTCGAGTCCCGCTCTGGTCATGCCGGAGTCATGTCTGATTAACCACACTTAATGAATGACTATGGATACTTAGTTACCGTAAGCAATTAGATTACATTCCAACAAATTTGTGCCGTCTTGTTTGCGCCCATTCTAACCTATTCTGCATGTACGTGTCTGAGTCCGATTTCGTCTTTCCGTTTTAATTTAAGCCGGCGTGGCCTAGTGGTATCGCGTCGGACTCCTGATCGGGAGGCCGGGGTTCGAGTCCCGCTCTGGTCATGCCGGAGTCATGTCTTTCGGATGAGACAGTAAGAGACGTTAAAGATCCCTCACTGCTTCGGATGTTTCCGTTGCAAAGATCAAAATTTGTATGCCCCGCATCAGTCAGATGCCGTCACCATATACGTGAAATATTTGTGGTGTGACGTAAAACAAAAATCAATCAATCAATCAATCTTTTTAATTTGGAATGAAAATTAATGAATCTTACCGTGGTTTATTGCAAAACATTAGTGGGCGGTTTATCACAGTACAAGATGAGGTAAGCTAATAACTTTGTCCTTAGTAATAATAATAACAATAATAATAATAATTAATAATAATAATGATAAATAATAATAATGTTATTCATAACAAAAATAATAATAATAATGATGATGATGATGATGATGATGATGATGATAATGATAATGATGATGATGATGATGGTGATGATGATGATGATGATGATGATGATGATGATGATGATGATGACGACGACGACGACGACGACGATGATGATGATGATGATGATGGTGACGATTGATTGATTGATTGAGAAAATTGATCTGTAGAAGCACTAACTAACAGTCAGAGGGGACGAGAATCTGGACCTTGTCTCCCCTGAAAAGGTCCGACATAGAGTCCCCATTGCCTTGTTAGTATAACGCTGCACAGGTGCCTGATACATGACCTATTGTCTTTGCTATGATCTCAGGTTCATGCAGTAGATTATCGTACACATTGGAATGAGAAATTTAGCTAGATATAAACTGTTGAACTATTAAATTTCCTAAGTTAGAGAAAATGTCTGTACAATTTATTGAAAGTTTGTCTATTTTGAATATATCTATTGTTCAGAGTGTGATATGTCAAAGTGATTTGAAACTTTTTTGTATGAAAATCCAAAACGTTAGTACAGGTTCTGTCTAATTTACGTTACATCACGTTACATTTAGAAGTATAAACGTATAAAAAACGAACTACATACTTCAGTTATGTTACATAAGACAATACACAATTATATATTGTTGCAAAAACCCTGCTAAAAATAACATGACGTCATTTTATGACTTCACTGTGACCCTTTGCATTATGTAGAGCGGACAAAACTGCAAAAGCGAAAAATGTAAATTGTTTAAGAAGTCTAAAATTTTTATTTACACATTGAAATCTTATCCTCGGCTGTTTCGAATACTTCCAATTTTGTGTACTTTCAAGAAGTGACTTTTCTACTTCTATGTTAAAGGCGTCTTGCTGGGCCTTAATACAACAGAATTTCAATTTTCAAAGGAGACCATTTGTTGTAAAATTACATCAGTCAGCATTTTCATCCGAGTATGTATACACAATTACGCCTGTTATAATATGGGCACGGCTATAAATATTATTGATAGGTTTCCATTAATGTTTACGGTTAACACTACACATGCAATAATTAGCAAGTATTGAAAACAGCCGAGGATAAAATTTCAATGTGTAAACAAAAATTTTAGACTTCTGAAACAATTTACATTTTTACTGTTTTTACAAAAATGATCTTAAAACAAATTAGTTATGCAGTTTTCAGTAGATTAGAATATCAGTGACGTCATGGAGTGCCTTAGCGTTACTACAAAGCGAAAAAGTAATAAAACCTCCGATAATAAACCACGCCTCTATGCTTGTTTCTGGGTATATCAGTAAAGGAAAAGCAACTGGTGCTACATTTCACTGCCTTTCACGACAACAATGACAGATATGGATAAAAACCTTGAATCAAAGAAAGGTTAATAGATATAGAAAATATATACATAGAGTCTTTTCTTTATACAGAGTTATGTCCCATTTGAGACAGTATCTGACGTAAAACAATTATGACGTCATCAATTTCCTATAAAAACATCATTTGTGGAATATCACTTCCCTGAGTGTTAGATCAGATTTCATAGAATTTGATGATATCATAAGTGTTTTAAGTTAAATACCGTCCCAAATGGAAAGTAAATCTGCATAACGAAAAGACCGAACACACTACATGTATGTTAATTTTTGTTGAATATTTTTTTGCTTTATCATTTGAATTGGACACCTAAACATACTAGACTATTATACTTGTACATGGTTTGCCGATGTTTACCCAAATGTAAATCCATTTCAAATATCGGTATTTTCTTACTCAAAGTTTTACATCCGTTTTGTTTCAGGGAAGATGGAAAATCTCTGTTCCGAAGGAACAGGTTTCTTTTCCTTCGACATTGGTTTAAATACAGACGTCACGTGGAATAGAACATTTATACCTTCCTGCTTCATAAGGATAACTACTTCTATTAGCTATAAATCACCCTGTGTGATGTTTTATAGGATATCTTTCGATAATGAAAAGATCAAAATTGGTGTTTCGTCTAAGGACATTAGAAGGCATGTAAATCGGAAAGTAAGTTACTTTTACGTTCTTTAAAATATATGTTTTAAAGCTATGAGATCAATGTGCAAACTCCCATATAGCTTAAAAATTCTTGCGGGACGCAAAATTTATTTTGTGAATTCTGAAAGTGTCAAATATGGAAATGAATTTTATTTCAAATTACCGACCCTAAGTATAACGTCTACGCGTTCAGTGAAACCCGACATAATGTCTAGAAGCACCAGAAAACTGGCACAATGTAAGGAAGACAGTCCCTAATATTTGTTAAAGAGAAGTTATCAACGGGTATGCGCATCGGGTGCACAAATTTAAATGTATATATTTTCTATATCACGTATAATACCTCCACTCGTACCATCTCCAGGTAAATAGAGGTGATCATGTAGAAACAATCAGAGTTACAAATTCAAATCTGTAGCAATGTTTCAAGGTTTATTTAAACTCTATAAATAAAAAGTGAAATATACGTGTTCTTGTAGCCTTTTTTTTCTAATATAGTCTTTTCGACGAACGAATGCTTTTTAATATAAATACAAGAAAGTTTCTTTAATTCATTTGTTTACGACATCCTAAGATTACTTGAAAAATAGGATTAGGACCAGATACAATGCACAACAAAAAAGAAAGAAAATAAAATAAAAAACAAGACTTTACAAATATTAAGCCAGAGAATCTGGCATTAATTTTGGATAGAATGTATTTTATGCATTCTTAGTTCTCAAATCTGACTAAAATGTGACATTGTGCAAAGAAAGTCGCCGATCTTTTACTTTCTTTTTGGAACATACAGATAACAATGTCAATCTTATGCACTGAAACTTAAATAAAAATCAAAACAGGTGTAAAATTAAAGCAACACATTTTTTGATAAATCTTGTTATGAAGAAAATAGCTTGAAACCATTCATTTCTGAGGTTTACAAACTAATGTTTAGATTTTTAAAAAAAACCCCGACACTGTATAAAATTGTATTCTATATATCAAACATTGCTTTTGGTGATACTAGATATAATAATTATGAAGCATTAATGCATTAAAACACAGGAAAGTACATGTAGGTTAGAAGCATTTTATGTTAGTAAATGGAGGATCGTTTATGCAAGCCTATAGCAGGCAACTATAATTTAAAGGCAAAGCTCCCATTATATAAGATAAAGCGACTACAGATTTATAATCGAGACGGAAAGAATTGTAAGGGCACTGTATTATTTTATCATTAGGTGTGTTAATGGTCCGCTGCCTTTTTATACAAATTTTATTCTAATACTACAAACATCTGTCATGGACACTTTTATCATATTGTTTGATCTTGCTAGGCTAGCACTCAATTCTTTCCTGAATCATTTAATAGTTTCCATTTTACTCTGCTGTAAAAAAAAAAAAAGAAAAAGAAACGGATATATACCGGGTAAAGAACATCTTCAATCATTCAATGTTCAGAATGGTTGGAGTGGATCACAATCCAGAATAGCATTTAATATCTGGATAACAAAAGTCGTCTTGCCCTCAGAACAATATTTTGTAATTTGAACTCGCTCAGGCATCATGTGTTACCTGAGATATCAAAACGCTATAAGTATGCATAAATGGATATCGCTACTACATAAAGGTAAAAATCGAAGAAGTGCCGTAGGGTAAACCATATCTCATAGTCCATGGAATAAAAGGACAATATCTTGTATAGTGTCATATTCAGACAAATGCAAACCAATATAAAATCGAGGTAAGACCAGATGCCCGGGAGGAGCAACCGTCCCCTGGTTGCATGCAACACCCTTTGCAAAGGTCCTGCAACAACTTTTCAAGTCTAGGGAGTAAATACATAAATAAACACGTAAGAACACGTGAGGAAATTTGCCTCTCGAGAGGCTTAAGGTGATACCGTCACGACTGCCATAGGATGGACTGTTCAGTAAACCACCAATATCGCACAAGACCTTCATATGATAAGAAAAATTGTTGCTCTTTGTGATTTTCTTAATTTCGATACTATTTCAAATATATGATGCTTTGGTAATTGGTATTGGAGAACCGATGATTATAGAAATGATGATTGTATCGCTTTTGAGAGCAAAGGCTGAAGAGCATGGAATTTGCATAGGCCATATCATAATGTGAAATATTTAAAAGTCGAACTTCCGATTAAAGATCATTGTGACGAAAAGTACAATGATTTTATAGAGTAAATTTTATTAAAACGTGGAATTTTAGACATTCTGATAGTTTTTCTAAATTTTTCAGTACCCAACTTTGTAATGATTTAAATAAAGCCACTTTTACATTATGTACACTGTTTTATAATACCGTTAAAAGCCAAATTTAATTTCTGATAAAATGATTTCGTTAATTGTAAGATCGATATAGATTTTGTGAAGCCCTTCGAGGAACCATCAGTAAAAGGATACCAAATACTGTACAGAAAAGTATCTCTGCAATTGGACACTGGTAAAAATTTATCATATAATAAATGTAAAAAACGAAAAAGTACCGAAGGGTTAATCATATCTCATAGTCCATGGAATAAAGGAGACAATATCGTGTTTAGTGTCATATTCAGACAAATGCGAACCCCAATAAAATCGAGGTGAGACCAGGTGCCCGGTAGAAATAAGCGTCCCCTGCATATACATGTATACATATATAATATAATGCATATATACGAGTATATTATAGAGAACCATGATGGTGCAAAATATTTTCACTGCGAAAGAAATATCCTTTGAATCGAGGTACTATTATCACTTCCATGCACTCCAAAACCCACACCATTTAATGTAGTAATACCCTTTATGAAAAATTTAATTGTCTAGGTTATTTAACTTTATGATTTAAACCTCTTATTGATTTAGGATATCACCTATGTAAAGCAGAACGGTACCTTTATGTGTGCTGGCGATGAAAAGATTTTGTTTATCAAAGTACAGACCCCTAGGAATTCCCAAGGAATGTTTTCTATGAGAATTTTCCTTAAAGATGCCATAGTAAAGGAAAAAGGTAAGAGAGTTGACAGGTAATGAAAAATGTGATGAAAATAAAATACATGTTTGGGAATGTCAGTTGACTGATTAACTATTTTGTCTATATGTTAGCACAGTTACAAAGTGATTTGCTTTGTATATTGGAATGTTTTGCATGCCGATATGTATCTTTACATGAAAAATTGTAAGTGTCTCCTGTTCGGCTAGCTACGCCTGTCGTGACCACCCCCCACCCTAAAAACCAACCAAACAAAACAAAATATAATAATAATGATAATAATAATAAAACTAAAAGATACCGGATGACAAAACAAAGAAATCGAAACTAAAATGAATATCACAACAATATGTACATAAAGTAATCTGATGCACCCCATGCGCATGCTACAACTTGTGTCTCTTCAGTGATACTTAAAGCTTGAACTGAGAACATCGAAAGAATAAATATTTAACGAGCAAACTTAAAACCAAAACGACCTAAAGGTAAAGGCCAAATAACCCATCTAATGACAGATCTGTGCATGAGGGTGACACTCTTTAGTTTTAGAATAATATACAAAAGTTTTGCAGAGTAAATTTTAATTATATATTTCTGGTCAGTAGAGAAGTATTGAAGACTAAGGACATAACTTATACTTACTCTTGATATTGACTAAGCCGGTGTGGCCTAGTGGATAAGGTGCTTGGCTCGTGATCGAGAGGTCCCGAGTTCGACTCCCGCCATGGGCCCACCGGTGTTCTGTCTTTCGGATGAGACAGTAAAAACCGAGGTCCCATGTCAAGGTAGGTGTAGCACGAAAAAGATCCCTCACTGCTTTGGATGGGTCGTTGCAAAGGTCTAACTTTGTATGTAATGCATAAGGCAAATGTCATCACCATATACGTGAAATAATCGTGGAGTGACGTAAAACAATATTGAATCAATCAGTCTAAATATTCCCCGAAACCAATGCTCCGTAGCAGGTAGTTGTTCTGATGAATTGAAAAATAGAGGAATTTCTATACTAATGTTTTAATACAGCATTGCAAAACGAGATATAAGCCAATGATTTCTCACATTAATATAATACCATAGTCCTGCATTTCTGGATATCATATGTGAAACAACATATTCAGGAGGGATCGTGTCTCCTGCTAAGAGTAAAGTACCATATATTATTCACATACTATGATACTGATTTTTCAGATTGGAAGATAACAGACATATTGTTTAAGGTAATACCGGTTTTCGTGACGTTAACTTTGATCTGTTTGATTGTAATTTGGTCAATCGGATGTAAGTTATCCACAAACGTCCCAGACGCTGATGCTTCAACAAACACAGAAGCCATCCATCAAAGTTTCTCAACAAGTCAGTCGTCTAGCAAACCCCAGTATGTGAGCAATGAATCAGATCCAGTGAATAAGAAGGACGAAAGGATGAATGTAGTATTAAACGAAAATGTAGATTAACATCATTACATGTAGCGTGTAAGTCGTTTGTACCATTTATTGTCCTGTTCTAATTTGAGTTTGATATTCATTATTATAAATAACACACAATAATTTAATCATATTGTACGTATTTCACACACAGTTTCATGGTTTGAATAAAAACAAAGGACAATTAAATCCTGCTAGTGTGAGAGTAGTATCGAAATCCATGTTTATAATAATGAAAAAAAAACACCGGGAATTTTGTGTAAACAGACACCTCTAGAGGAACTGAAGGAGAAACTGTAACAATGTTGTTGTAAGCCTTCCTTGCAAAGAAGTAAAAAGTAAACCCATTCACCGGTCTGTCGCATAGATTCATTTATAGACCATATAATAAAATGTTCTTAGAAAGATCTGAAACAACAAGGCATGTTTTGGGACGACATTATGCAGATATAACCCTTTGTAATTTGATAATAAATAGAATGTAAATTGTAAATGTAAGTAGATGAAATATTCTGAACTATTTTGTGTTTTAGGCAGTATTCACTCTAAAACAAAAGATTGGAGAATATGATTTTACTTAGAAAATGAATATGAATTCTGAGAGGTATACTTCATGCAAAGTCACCTGTCTTGATCATCTTAGGGTTTGAGAATTAACCCACTTTTATTAATCGTGCTTTCGCAAGCCATGATATGATAATAGTGATGTGACGCGACGCTTAAAACGAATAATCTTTGAAGTACATAGAATTATACACATATTTTGTAGACCTTTGGTCAACGCATTGTCCTACTTAAATCTGCATTTGTCGTCATGCTATCAGTGTGATATGTAGCCTCGCTGAAGGTATTACCTTCAAATATTATCTCTTTAAGAGTCTCTACTATTATATTGTAAATGTAATGCCATTCGATTGCTTTGTTTTCATGTTAATGTTTGGCTCATAAGCCGGTTGAAAATACCAATTAATTGTGTACATTAAATGTCATATCTCAACACAGTGACGTTTTATGCATTTATTATTACTATTTTAATACGTCAGACGGTCTAGATCAATTGTTTCTGCTCTCTGTCTTTTCCAAAATATTTCTTTTCAATGTTTACGTAAACTTGTTATTCAGTCCAATTTACATGTAGATTTTTCCAATAAAGCTTTCAAAAGAGAACATTTTGTTTTGTTTTGTTTGTTTGTTTGTTTGTTTGTTTGTTTTTTGGGTTGTTGATTGATTTCTTTTTGTCTGGGGTGTTTTGGCAATCTTCATGGAAATTCGTATTAATAATCTGTATAACATTACATACAAAGATTTTACATGTATTTCATTATACTGTTAAATGACACCTGTACCACAAGCTGTCGTAAGTGATGATATAGAATAATTCAGAACTCAATAATTACAAATAATGAGAAGTACGTGTTATTAGTTCTGTGTCATTCATTATAACTCACCATGGCAGGACTGCGCAGGATAAATAAGGTCTTTAGTTTGACCCTGAATAATTGCTGGCATGAAAGTTCATAACATTGCTAGAAGAGAATATCAATGATTGTCTGCGTAAAACCCATATTCTTCAATATAACATTTGCAGTCATTAAACAGGTGAAGTAGATTTGTTTTGCTGTCGAAATTTTAGTACCCACATAAAGCCCAGTCAGTACAATTTCGAACTTTGTTCAGATAACATCAGGAAAATCATATATATAGTGAGACTGAGTATATTATTCTGAGACTGTTTATTCAGATCTATACTGGTGTATATCATGCACGAACGTCCTCCTGTCATTGGTCATACATGTACTGAGTTTGGTCACACATGTATAAAAGTCTTACGTACTGAGGCTGGTCATACATGTATAATGAGATATAGAACACATATCTCACAAAGCTGTGCTAAGGCGATACACAATTACATAATGTTGCAGAAAACCCGCTAAAACATAACATGACGTCGTTGTAACTTCACTAAAGCCCACTGCATTACATGAAGTGGGCTAAACTGCAAAATCAAAATGCCAAGGAGATGTTGTAGTGCAATCTTTCCATTTGTTGTGTAATTTCACGTAAAGACGGTTGTACATTTATTTGAATGCGCCCTGCTGTGCCTAACGTTTAGATTTTAAAATATTAACAGAATTTCAATTTTATTAGATCATTTAATGTAAAATTAAACCATTCAGCAATTTCGTCCCAGTATTAAACACAGTTACGATTATTAATATTAATTGGGCACAACTATAAACATTACTGATAAATCAGGCGCGTAGCTGCCATGTAAGCCCGTAAGCCCGGGCTTGCACATCATTTCACTCCCAAAAATAAAACTTGAAAAGAGAGAGAGAGAGAGAGAGAGAGAGAGAGAGAGAGAGAGAGAGAAGGAGGGTAGGTACTGCATGCTTATGTTACAGTAATGGCATAATGTAAATCCATGATTGAATGAATTCTACAAAATCTTGATATGATTCATTTCCTTGTACAGTACTGGCCCCGTAAAGATATGAAAATTAACAAAATAGATATCAAATGATATACAATATGTACATGTAGTCAGAAATATAATCTAAAACGGGTTGATATATGAATTTGCTACCTGTTTCAGCGTTTGTAACCGATTTTTCATAGTGCAATTTACAATACGCCATGGCATGTGTCTCAATGTCAATGTCTGTAAGTTCACATGGCGGGGAATTGGAAAATCAGTGATTTTTTCAATTTTAAATCGACATCTTCTGTGGCCGATATTTCAAAATCTAATGAAAATTGCGGTCAAAATGTCACCGACTCAAATGTACTGGCACCACCATTGGAATGTCGAAAATGAACCTCCGTACCCTGATCTAGCAGACCCCAATGTAAACATAAATGTGGACAGTACGAAAGCTATCCTGCTGAACACAAAATGGACTAATTGTGCAAATTACGCGTTCCCCTCCAGGTGAGTCTGATTACTAATCAATATTTACTTACGTATCATAGAAAATTAAAATGATCATATGATGACATATCGTCATTAAGTCAAATAATGGGGGGGGGGGGGCCGGGGGGGGGGGGGGGTGGGGAGGGGGGGGTATTAAAGGGACAGGTATAGATCCCTCTTATCAACAATAGATAGATACATGGCATTTTAATTCTATGTTTCGGTGCTAAGTCCGCCTAGGGCAACTTGTACACAATGTGGCGCACATGTTTACAATTTATTTTTTCATTGAAAACGTTATGAATCGAAAATAAAAGAGCATCCTTATCCAGAAAGTCCATTTTCAAATTAATGATATCGAGAAGAAAGCCACTCAGAGATGCAAGCAAAGTTATTTCGAAAGTAAACAAAGTTTGATTAAATATCACGAGTTATCTATTTTTTCACACATGTATATTTTTCATGCATTGTTATATGTTAACATGGGCACGAGCCAATGTTTACAAATAAACACGTTTAAATGAGTGATTTCAGATCTATTGATTGTTCATTCTTGTTTCGAAATGGTTTGTCTATTTTCAGATGACTTTCTATGTAGTTTCATGTAAATTCATTTTTGTAAACAAAACAAAACAAAACCCCACAAATGTCATTATAGTAATCCCAATTGTTTTCATAGGGGTTATCCCCCCTTTCTATTCTTATATGTTTCATAAATCAATTGCTTCTATTAATTAACTATTACATAAAGTTAAGTAATTTTTGTATAATTCTAATTTCACTTTAGTATATGTACATCTACTGTCATGGGATAATAAACAGTCACTCAAGTGGCAATGTACAACCATTATCTTAGTTAGTAGTTATCATTGGTACATGTTATACAGAATAGAAATATGTAAAATATGGAAAGTAAGCGGAAATGATGGCTGATTAAGAATGGGAAGATTTACGAACGTAATTGTCTGGAAGTTTACAGCAGATAGGATTCGAACCAGAGCTAGGCATAGAGGTTTAGCCATTTGGATTTAGTAGCTTGCGAAGAAATGATTCGAACCTAACGTGAGGTATACAACTATTCTGGAGACACAGAACAAAGATATTTGACATATTTGACAGTTTACGAATTCGAACCCGATGATTAACAACTCATATGTATACACAGGTATACCAAGCGTTATATACATATATTATCTATATATAAATTATCTATATGTGTGTCTTATATATTTGATTTTAAAGTTTCAAGTTATACAGAAATTTCGAATAATTTGACAAAAATATATAAAAACACAAACTTGGTAGAGGACATTGAGTACATACTAACTTTCTTGAGTTTTGGTGAAATTATATGCAGCGGTTCCATAGAAGAATTCCAAAATGTGAAAAGTTAAACGACGGACAGAACAACGACGGCAGACGGACAACGATTTGATCACAATAACTCACATGAGCGTTTGACTCAGATCGGCAAAAAAAAGGGGGCGGGGGAGTTACAGATATGATCACACATGATTAGCGGTGAATATCATACAATATTGCACTACTTGTTGCAAAACCTCACAAAATCCGTTGTGGATTGAAACAAGTAAAAATTTTCCATTTCCATCTATTACAGACTGATTGGGAAAAAAGCAACGAAAGTTCAATTTCGTTGGCTCGAGACATATCCTTGGATACGCTACTCCAAATCAGAGGATGCTGCCTATTGTGCCCCGTGTTTCATATTGGCCACAATGAAGCTAAAGAAAAAACGTTTTTAACTCCGTCAAAGACTGGGCAAATATGTCTACGTATGTTGCTCGCCAATTAAAATAGGGCTCACAGCACCATGTCTTCGCTGGTATGTCATATTTTTTTTGCAGATTATATCGACATTAATATAAGCATATTACGTTCAAATTGTCCAAACTTGAAGAGTAAAATGATAAAAATAAACGACATATTCTAAAACGAATCATTGGGGTTATATTGTTGTGCGGTAAACAGAACATCCCCCTCAGAAGCCACGATGATAAAAAAAGCAATTTTATTGCGATTCTTCATGAAGTAGCAAAAGAAGACACCATTTTAGCAGAGCATCTTGCAAATGTTACATCAAGAGAAAAATACACATCACCAACCATCCAAAATGAAATTATATCCATTCTTGGACAGCAGATACAAGACAAAATAGTTAATGACTGCAATGCAAGTGGGAATTTTGCCTTACTTGCAGACGAAACGACAGATAAATCAACAAAAGAACAATTGACAATTTGTGTGCGTTTCATAGATAAAAAAAACAAGTGAGCTGCGAGAGGAATTTCTAGCATTTGAGGAAGCCACAGACGGCACAACAGGAGAAGCTTTGGCTGAACTGATTCTGTCATCACTGCAAAAATATGGCGTAAACATTAACAACATGCGAGCACAGGGCTATGATGGGGCAGGAAAATATGTCTGGGCGTCATCGTGGTGTACAAGCACGTATAAAAGAGCTATTACCAGGAGCAATATATGTTCATTGTAAGGCCCACTGCCTTAATCTGGCAATTGTTCACAGTTGCAAAGAAACAGTCTGTGAGAACAGTTATGGGCACCGTGCAGGAAGTTGCGTTTGCATTTGATTACTCGGCTAAAAGGTTTGAATGCATTTGTTGATGAGTTGAAAACCGACGCTGACACCAAACAGCAAATGGACAAAAGGACTAAGCTGCGAACACTGTGTGAAACCCGTTGGACTAGCAGAGCGGATTCCTTATATACATTTCTGCAAGCATTTCCAGTAGTAGTCCATGCACTTGAATACCTTCAAGACAACGGAGATGACAAAGCTGGCCAGCATCTCAATGCAATTCTCCGATGGGAGTTTATTATTGGTCTTGTTGTCTGCCAGCATATTCTGCAAGGAACTGTCTCCTGTCAACTTTCCTACAAAATGTCAACTGCAACCTTATTGAAGCAGCTAGAGAGAGTGAGGTCGTTATCACGATGTTCGGAAACGAAAGAGGCGACCCTGCAGTTTGGGATTCCCTTTTCCAACAAGCATCAGATCTGGCCGACAAGTTTGATATCCAGCCTTCCATGCCAAGAATAGCAGCAAGACAGAGACATAGAGCAAATATTCCAGCCAACAATCCCAAAGAATACTGGAAACGTGTCCTCTACCTTCCCTTCATAGACCACATGACACAGGAGCTGAAAGACCGTTTTGCTTAGTGGTGAAGAGCAGAACCGCTTCCTTGCTCAACATCTGGTCCCAAGTCGTCTCGTGGACCTCAACGAGGAAAAGATTGACCAGTTGTTTGAGGCTTTCTCAAGTTATCTTACAGAGCATGGACGGAAATGCATTTGATCACGAACTAAGGAGGTGGAAAACAAAGTGTGGCCTTCCAAATGCACAGCAACCGTCCTCCCTCCAGGACACCATTGCAGTCACCAATAAAGATCTATATCCATGTATCTGGACAATGTTGGCCATTTTGCTGACCATGCCGGTTTCTACTGCATCTGCCGAGCGCTCATTCAGCTCACTACGAAGGGTTAAGACATTACTTGAGAAGCACCATGGGACAGGAGAGACTTTCGGCCCTTTCTATTCTTCACATACACCGGGAGGAGGAAATTGATATAGATACTGTCATTGACAATTTCTTGTCTCTTAAAAACAGAAGATTGTAATAATGTCAAGCAATAAAAGAAATGAGCTGAGTAAAATATTCAATCTTTTCAGTAAAGAAAGGCATTTTGAATGAGTTTCAATGGGTTCTGATTAGCTAAAATCGTTTTCCGTCGGGGGGGGCTTCGCCCCCCTGAGCCCCCCACCAGGGCTTTGCCCTGGACCCACTGGGGGCCTAAAGCGGCCCCAGACCCCTCGCCTATTCGGGCTTGCACTTCGAAACATCGCTGGCTACGCGCCTGTAAATCACGTGATTGCAAACAGCCTGGGTTAAAATTTGTGTAAATAAAGAATTTTAGACTTGTTAAACAATTGCATTTTTACCGTTTTTAATAAATAGTCTTTACTCAGTTATGCAGTAGACTATTATGTCAATGACGTCATGGAAGGCATTGACGTTACTGCGCACTTACTGCCTTACTTGAACACTGAGATGGATCATACAAACAGGTTTTACTGATAGGGAATCCAGATTTACCGTAGTGGATCATACAAGTCTCATGTATTTTTGCTGGTCATGTCGCTTTATTGAGATACATCTTAAGAGGTGAATCGTACAGATATTGGTTATATGTATTCCAAATCATTAACGCTTGCTCTTTACAAGGGGAAATATTGATAAATTTTGATGTGTGTTCTTTGCACTGCGTTTGTGGTGAATGGGGCGGTGAGCCCGTATACAGATTAATGACACTACTTGAGTGACAATTGTCCGAAATTGGTACGACAGCTGCATTACAATCGACCTTTTTGGAATCGAAGTTTATTTCCTCTGCATGTCCGTTGCAACTTTTTCATACGGCTGTGCAAGATGTTTTCCCTTTCTTTTATAAAGTAAAAGTATAGGTGATATGAATTCTGATTTGTTGATAAAAGGAAATTTCATGCATGTAAATAGTCCACAAAATGACAAAATGTCCGTTGCGACTGTTTCATACGGCTGAAATGTTTTTCCCTTTCTTTTATAAAGTAAAAGTATAGGTTATATGAATTCTGATTGGTTGATAAAAGGAAATTTCATGCATGTAAACAGTCGAAAAAATGACAGAAAGTTGAATTTGCATTGATATGGGATACGGATACCTCTCAGCGTAAACAAGATCTCCTCTCAAGAACATACCAGCTGAATCTCTAGTGGATCAAGCTTGAGCCAATTTTCTTGCCGAAAGTTCGAGTTGGTTGTGATATAAAAGATTAGAGAGAATAGTTCCAACTTAGACTTTCAATGGAACGATTGGTTTCAAACACAAATTTGTTTTGACGATTGTCCTAGTATTGCAGCAAATGTTCTGACTCTAAATATGTTTCAATACAAACATTTTTCGGTATATAAAATATTATTCCAAAATGAGATTAATTTCGTAATGAGCAATGAGTGAGCATAATATGCATTAGTCAGCCATTGAAATCAGCTGTTTTCAGAGTCAGCTGTTGAATTCGAAAACGCAACGTAGACACTGTCTAACATTGGGAAAGTATTACTAAGCTTTCAAATTTCCGGCATCCATTGGATGATTTATAGGTCGCAGTCGGCAAGATCCCTATAACTTTCGAATAGGAGAAAAGTGCCCACAGGCACCGATGGTCAAAGTACAGACGACGATTAGAAAACTTGCCCATATGTCCTTACGGTGGGCAAAATGAACACACTGATTCAGAATGAAAATAAACCTTCTCAAGGTGAAAGATTTCGTCTACGGTCACACGTCGCTGTCTGAGTCTGAAATTTCAACCGGCGATTATACGATGGCTTAAGATGCCCTCACGAATGGACGGGGGGGGTGTTTTGTTGGGGTTTTTTTTTTTGTTTTTTTTTTTTTTTGTTTTTGTTTTTGTTGTTGGTTTTTTTTTTTTTTTTTTTTGTTTTTGTTGGGGTTTTTTTTTCGATCAGACCCGGATTTGAATATTTTCTTTATCGTGTGTATCTGTAGTCTATATCGAGACAGTATGGCACGGCAATAGGGAAGGGTCACTAAATAAGAGACTTGCTCAATTACATCATTCTAGAGTTAAAAGGAATCCCTAAGATACAGAAAAAGGAAGCACCACTAAGACAATAATGTAGCGGGATAAGACTTACAGAACTGACAGGATGCGAATTAAATGATTTTGTGGTAGAAAATGCCCTATCATATAGGTGAAGGACACTACAGAATTAATTTCTAAATTAAAATCTTTATATCAGGATATCCAGATAGACACGACTCTAGTATGTGTTACCGGGAAAGGAAGGATTGGAGGCATTTGAAATTAGAATAAATCCTTTGATACTGACTGAAAAAGTTATGGTTGAGACAGCTTTAACTTAGGACGGAAATATTATAAACTACTCGAGGGGATTTACATAGGATCGAGATTTTGCAGAAAATTTGTGTGTGCGTTTATTTGGGTAAATATATGCGACGAAGAAATTTTGAAATACATAAACAACAGCATTCCTTCATTTTATTAAAGATATATCAATGACGAATTTTTAATATGGAACGTAGATCTGGATATCGGTTCTGAATTTTAATAAATAACATTACAGGAAAAATTATAACTTAAAATTGTATTAAGATAGAGCAGGAGTCCCACTGAATTTTAGATATTATTGGTAAAATTAGAAACGGATCTCGTATATACAGATGTAGCGTCCTTGTCTACTCCATGTGGTCATGATATATGTATATATATTTATTTCCTGAACTTGAGCTGTTGTAGAACTTTTGCAACGGGTGTTTCACGTAAGCAGGGGACACTTACTCCTCCAGGGCATCTGGTATCATCTCAACTTAATTTGGGTTAGCATTTATCTGAAAATGACTGTACACAGTATTGTCTTTTTGTTCCACTAACCAGGTGTGGGTTACCCGTCGGTACTTCTTCATTGCTTACTTCACCAAACCAACAACAAACAATTTATACCTACGAGGAATTTGTGTCAGCCAACTACACTGCGAAAGCCCTGGCATATATGCTGCTTGAAGAAGAAAAGGAATATAAAACATAGACCCAATTTTATTTTAAAAGGCAAAGACATAAAGAGAAGAAAGAGAGAGTTCCTATAGTTTTAACATACTCCAACTATTTTCGAATGTATGACATATATTAGGAAAACATGAAAAAAGAATTATTTCAGGAGATGAAGTAATTGATTAACATTTCTCAACATTTATGTACATGTATTATGGGTGCTTGTTCATTCATCAGGTTTGTGATAGCTTCTTTTACTTCATTCAGTTTTGGTAACTCGCCATTGATTGGTAAGGTGTTTTCAGATTATGTAATATTTGCCCCTGACGCAGGATCATTGATGTTGAGAGTCCTCTCGAACTTATTTTGTCAAAACTTTAATATGCCCTCGCCTTTACAAAGATCCCATCCCCGTCCGTGAAATGGATATATTTGCCTTTTGGAATTTCCCTGACAGGTTTTTTTTCCCGTAATTTGGTAAGGATTCTCTTACCTATGTCGCATCAGCTACGTCCTTATCATCTGCAATCTCGTCGGTATATCCTCCCTCGCGTGACCGTGCACATTTCTTTACCTCCTTGTCTAGCTTCTCTTCCTCTAATTTCTAGACAAAATATGCTCTCTTGGTTTAGGGCTTTTAAGGGTTGAATGTATGAATGAGCAAATCTGTGATCTTTCTTTGTCTTTCGAAGCTTGAGTTTCAATTTTGACAGAATTTAATAGTGATCACTTCCAACGTCAGCTAAATGTTTTGCAACAACATTCGTACAACTTCCTAAAGTTGTTTTCTTGGCCTTTTACTATTGTCACCAATTTCTTCCCATCCCAATTAGCTTTCCCTTCATTTGTGGATACCACTCTGCAATCAGCTCTTTACGTTATGTCTTCGTAGTTCATATATTCTTTGAAATTTATCATAAATGACAAAGAATGGAATCTCCATTTAAACATTCCTGGATTCGCGCCGTTGTTATGAAATCCGCAGAGTGTTCAGTGGATTCAGGCTCTTTATTGTCTTCCGGCTAAAATCCCCCTTCTTTTTAAATATATCTCAGGTAAATTCAGATCACATATCATATCATTCATCAAACCTCTGGTTATTAAGGTGTTATATTTTTCAGTGGCAAGCCAATTGGGGGGGGGGGGGGAGGGTCCGCCTCCGACACATCCAGAAACCTTAGCCGTTATCCCTCTCGACAGTGACAAACTTTCAATACGCAAGATCGTAAATATTCATTCCATTCATGTTTTGTATTTTAGTTACTTACCAAATCTATTGTTCTAACCATATGCAGATTTTCTGTCCCACTGGAGAACGAAAGAAGTCTGTATGTGGCTGAATGAGTGTGTTGTAAAATTATATCAATCTTTTGTATTTTTCGAATTTCTTCCCCTTCCTGAATTCAAAGAAGAGGTAAGTTTACTGTCTGGTCACTCCCTTCAACATTTTTAAATATCTTGATAAATTAATACTTGGCGGGGCGTGGGGGGTTAATATATATTTCACATTAATTTTGTCGTAATTTTTCGGGATCGACCAAAGTGTTCGTTTTGTACGTTTGAATCTTTAAACTCTCCGGAACCTCTTTGACTTTTTCATGTTTGAAGACGTCTATTAATAATTTGGGTTCGGAATGAAAACAATGTTGTGCGTCGTTGAGCATGAATATAAACGTTGGATATTTGATCAAGAAACGACTCTTCTATGAATCAAAATGTCTGAGGACGTTGATGTAGATATTAGGGAACAAGTTTTTCACAATGCCGTGAGAGAATACATCGTAAGTCGGGAATTGTCCATTCATTATAAAAATCAATCTCGTCTGCTCAAGACAGAAAGTGATAGTGGAAATGACGATTGATCAATTTTCATGATTCATTATTTTGTTTTGAAAATGAGATACAATGCATTTTTCTCAGCCTGTTACAAATCAATATTTTTTCGTCACTGGCGGTGTGTAGTAAGATTCTGCACCTGGCTTTTTTCAAATACAATCCTGTGTAAACGGCCCAGTTGTACCTTTCTAAGAAAGAAAGTTTCTTTGCCTTGGCTTTGGCGGATTTGGCATCTTGGACTCCTTTCTTCATGTGCCATATTTAGGAACCCATGAAATTTTCAGTACCATACCAGAATTATTGTACTTACAGGTTGGGAAGGTAAATCCGGACTGGAGGTTAATCCGGACGGTTTATTAGAATCACATTAAATGAACAAATTTTTAAAATGTCCATTAGCATACACAGTACGACAATACACCAGAGGTGGTTATATACTTAATTGGAAGAAGAAGTAGAAGAGCATACATTTTAGAAATATATTGGTCTTTTCAAATTGTACAGTGAAAATTACTTGAAATGGTCAATACGTAACAAAAACCTACATGTGCACGATGACAGCCGGTCAATACGTAACAAAAACCTACGATGACAGTCGGTGTGTTGTGGTACTGTAGTGGATAAAGCCACACTAGGATTATTGTACCTACACGATGACAGTCAGTGTATATTGGTACTGTAGAGGGTATAGCCACACCAGGATCATTGTAACTATGCAATGATGGTCAGTGTGTAGTGGTACTGTAGAGGGTATAGCTACACCAGGATTATTGTACCTACCCGATGACAGTCGGTGTATAGTGGTACTGTAGAGGGTAAAGCCACACCAGGATTATTATACCTACACGACATTCAGTGTGTAGTGGTACTGTAGAGGGTTAAGCCACACCAGGATTATTGTACCTACAAGATGACAGTCCGTGTATAGTGGTACTGTAGAGGGTATAGGTACACCAGGATTATTGTACCTACACGATGACAGTCGGTGTATAGTGGTACTGTAGAGGGTATAGCCACACCAGGATTATGGTACCTACACGATGACATTGTATAGTGGTACTGTAGAGGGTTAAGCCACACCAGGATTATTGTACCTACACGATGACAGTCGGTGTATAGTGGTACTGTAGAGGGTATAGCCACACCAGGATTATTGTACCTACACGGTGACCGTCAGTGTATAGTGGTACTGTAGAGTGTATAGGTACACCAGGATTATTGTACCTACACGACATTCAGTGTATAGTGCTACTGTAGAGGGTATAGCCACACCAGGATTATGGTACCTACACGATAACAGTCAGTGTATAGTGGTACTGTAGAGGGTATAGCCACACCAGGATTATTGTACCTACACGATGACAGTCCGTGTATAGTGGTACTGTAGAGGGTATAGCCACACCAGGATTATTGTACCTACATGATGACAGTCAGTGTATAGTGGTACTGTAGAGGGTATAGGTACACCAGGATTATTGTACCTACACGATGACAGTCCTTGTATAATGTTACTGTAGAGGGTATAGGTACATCAGGATTATTGTACCTACACGATGACAGTCAGTGTATAGTGGTACTATTGAAGGGTACAGGTACACCAGGATTATTGTACCTACACGATGACAGTGTATAGTGGTACTGTAGAGGATAAAGCCATACCAGGATTATTGTACCTACACGATGACAGTCATTGTATAGTGGTAGTGTAGAGGGTATAGGTACACCAGGATTTTTGTACCTACACGATGGCAGTCCATGTATAGTGGTACTGTAGAGGGTAAATCCACACCAGGATTATTGTACCTACACGATGAAAGTCAGTGTTTAGTGGTACTGTAGAGGGTATAGCTACACCAGGATTATTGTACCTACATGATGACAGTCAGTGTATAGTGGTACTGTAGAGGGTATAGGTACACCAGGATTATTGTACCTACACAATGACAGTGTATAGCGGTACTGTAGAGGATAAAGCACACCAGGATTATTGTACCTACACGATGACAGTCCGTGTATAGTGGTACTGTAGAGGGTATAGCTACACAAGGATTATTGTACCTACATGATGACAGTCAGTGTATAGTGGTACTGTAGAAGATATAGGTATACCAGAATTTTTTCAGCTTATGGTGGCAGGCAGTGTTTAGTGTCGAGGGAGACACTGTGGTAGATTCAGGTCGCCCGGATAGCTCAGTGGTGAGAGCAACTGTCCAAAATGTGGAAGGTTCTCGATTGGATTTGTGGGTGTGGCCACAACTTTTTACCCTGCCTGTTATGGGTACCCTATATGGTGCCTTGAGAGTGACCATCACGAGAAGGAGAGCCAGAGTTAATTTGTCTCTTAAGTTTCCAGATTTGGAAACTTCTGACAGAGAGGAAGTGTGACAGATACAAGTATTGGCCTGATGAGAGTGTCTGACCTAAAGGATAAAGGCAGAAGGTTCTTGGTTTGATTTCTGGGTCCAGCCACGATATTTCACTTTGCCTGTTACATGTACGACACCACACCAGGATTATTTCACCTGTGGAATCTTCTCTACTTCTACTTGTTTAAGGACCCATCAGACTCTGATAGATCAGGGATTTCATTTACAGAGCACTGGCACCCTTTATCATTACAAGGCCATTCCTCTTAAAAGTGCCTCATATTAGTCATCACCCCTTCATTTATTTCATTTTGAGAGGACATCCACTTTACTAGTTAAGCTAGCTCATTAGCGAGGGTGTTAAACTTGATTATATGTCTCCTGCACATTTCTGTGAGATTATCCCCTCTTCAGGGAATCTTTCTCTCCAAGCTGAGGCTTTTGTGTTCCCCTGGACAACCAAAAGGGGTTGACATCCAGTCTAGTACATATAAACATAGTGTACGATTGTAGGAACACCCTTCCCACAGCTCGTCTCCTAAATGTGACTTTAAATTTTGGCATTGATAGGATAATGGCAGTTTCTATGGGATGCAATAACTTTAGAAAACGTCAGTGGTTTTTCAGGAAACATACAAAATGCTTAAATAGTGAAGAGGAAGTACCTTTTCAATTTTGATGATATTCTGTCTTGTTTGTACACAGTTATTGGACTTTTTTTGTGGATAAAATAATGGCAGTTTCTGTGGGACACAATACCTTTAGTAATCATGAAATGATTTTCATAAAATTTATACAGAATACTCTGATAAAATAAAAGAAGTTGCCTTTTGATTTTGAAAATATCCCCTCTGTCTGTACAGAGTTATGGGACTTCGATTTTTATTTTTTTTTTGTGAAATTATAGAAAATTCATTTCTCAGCCAACTCTTTCAAATTTAAATTGGTACTAGAGTAGTGTATGAACTTAAATATATATATTACAGGTTTTCATTTCTTCTGCACTTTTACATTTTTGACACAGAAGGAAGGAGAAAGAGATTAAATACTTGTGGTCCTGAATAATTGGAAAAGGGGGAATGTTTCCATACTCTCAAATTTCATCCCTTCAGACCAAGCGACAGGCATATTGTGCCACGCTAGGCGTTACTCTTGTTTTTTAAGAGGGAGTGTAACTCCTATTTATTGCCCATCCCTCTCGTATGTATATAGCGTATTCATGTGTACTGGGAGAGATGTGTTTATTATGTATGGATTCCAAGTCTCACTATGTTTCCAGATGCCACCATTTTAGATATCTCTGCCACAGCAACAGAGATATTGTTACTTGTCTGGCCTTTAATCTCCCAAGGCCACAAGAACAATTTGATCACCCATCTAACAGTTAAGATCTGATGTGGTCCTGTGTGATTCCAGGTGATTGACTCATGGCTGCTGCATAAATATGATCTGAAACTGAACTAAAGAATTATTTTTTGAAGGTATACCGTATAGACATTCGAAAAGAAGAATAGGACAGAAGTCTTTACATGGATAACAATAAATTAGCTACTATAGTACAGCCCAATTGTGAAATTTTTCCACCTACTACAGTGGGTGTTGTTCAAGTGCAATTTCAAGATTTACACAATACCCAGTGTTTTTTACAAAGGCGTTAATAAGCACTGGTTAATTCACACCTGGATTCACAATGTGATTTTGGGTGTTTTCATACTGTGGTTTTTCTTTTTTGCCATCTCTCTAAAGCACCAGGTCGGGTCTGTAGTGCACTGTATAGACCTTATGACTACCAAATTATTTTTGGCATGCATACTCCACTAAGGTCTTATTGAGACCTCCAAATTAGTCAGTCAGTTACTTTTTGACCTGAATTATATAAAGATTTGGTGCTGGTGGGAACATTGTGTTTCACAAATTGAATTACATCTCATTTCTGTCCAATTTCAGATTTTCCTGCTGCTGTTCATTTTATTGTATGTTAGTTCCTATGTCACATTGTCTCACTACAAAAAGAAATCAGATGATGATATTTATTCAGGTAAGAAATTTATACAGGTAAATTAACATTCCAGGTGTTTTGGAATTTTTAACAAATGACAGCTGTCTTGATTCAGGATCAGGGCCAAAAAGTGAGAAAATACTGAAGTCACACATGTATTTTTAAATCTTTCTTGTAAATGATAAATTAATGACTGGGATTTTGATTTTATTGAGTTTATTCTATTGATTAATTAATTAAACTATTATGCATAACGTTTGACAATGTAATGAATCAGAAAGAAGTAATTGACAAGTATTTTCTCAGATTTTTGGCCCTTAACCCAGGTGTAAATTTAGAAACTACATAATCATGATAGAAAACTGTGATTGCAAAATAATGCAGATGAAATAAAACCCTAATTCACTTTGTATTTATGGTTGAATTTTTGTTTTTATCTTATTATTAATTTTTGCGTTTTTCCGAAACATCATTGGACCAATGTTAAGATTCATATTGAAGGGTCAATACATAAAAGTAATATTTTGTTTTTAATGTTTGGTTGGGTTGCAGCCCAACTTTGAATTTGATTTATTGTATAGTAACCATGGACTTTATCTATTGTACATTGTATCAAGGATTACTACTCAAATATCTCTAAGAATTTTGTCGTTCTCTCTTTTAGTAATGTACTTTTTTGTTTTTGATTGTTTGCAGCAAGTAAATAATTTCATGCCGTATTTCTTTGATTTTATTCAGATAGTCCATTTAAATTTTATTTCAGGAGATGATGATGCTATTGTTTACAGAATTGCGTAAGTAAACTTTGCAAGTGTCTGTTTCTTCTATATCTGAAGCTGGAAAGTAAATTTTATAGAATTATCTCATAATAGATAGCAATAAATGAAGCCCATCGCTTAAGCACTACACTAAGTCTCTCCTTCATTTTGTTATTGTTTACATATATTCAACAGAATGACAGCTCTTGGATTAAGCAACTCGCAATTTTTGACCATTTTCACTATTGTTTCCCGCTGACATACATGTATAGTGACAATTGATATTGATGAACTTTTATGGTATTTTCAACATCATTTTCTACAATTTGATCTAATTCTTAATTAAGTTCTTGCAAGAATCTCTCATAAACTTTCAAAGGGAAGTGCACTGGTTATAATGTTAATAATAAAAATTGACCTCTTTTTCACCAATAGTGTTTTTCTTATTATTAAATTGTTACAGTATAAATTAATACTAAATTTTTCAGTTTGTGGCTGTGTACCTTCACTCTCTCTGTATCAGCTGGGGCTATATTACTCCTTCCCATATCCATTATCTCCAATGAGGTCTTATTACTGTATCCAAAGTCATACTATGTGAAATGGCTCAACAGTTCACTTGTAATAGGTAATTATTCATTTTCTGTCAATAATATTCTACATATAGGAGTGAGTTTTCCTTAACTGGCCATTTCTTACTATGGTCAGTTGATCATACAATTAAAAAGGTAGGCTCAATCGATGCTTTATGCCCAATTTTACCACTTGTTTTCAACATTGGTGGACTATATAAGCAAACAAGGGCAAATAACTCAAAAGTCTTAGTATTGGAAAGATGTCCAAAATAATTAACAGTTATGTTATCATAAAGTATGCATACACCAGCACTAGTTTGTACTCGGACATAATATTGGGTCATGACATCGCTATGCACTGTTAACATGTGGCAGAAATGAATTATTGCGAAGTGTTACTGAAAGTTATTAGGGCCCCACATCAATGTGTGTCTCAGTATTTTAGTTGTGATGCAATAAAGCAAATGGTTCAATATACAGCTTTTGTATTTCACATAGAGATTACAAGTTATAGGAGAAACATGTATCTATGGGGGTCAAAGTTTAAGGTCAAACAGGTGGCCCTGGGTGTCTTGTATGAATTACATATTCTGTCTGTACATCCATATCAATATTTTAGTTGTGATGCTGTAAAGCAAACAGTTCAAATAAAGGTTTCATATTTCACAAGATTCTCCTCTTCACCATTTGTGTATACAATACGATGTTGCAGATCAGATCTCAGATTCATCATTCAGATCTCGCAGAATGCAACTTTGCATTCGTGACACTTCAGCAGCTGACTCATTTTTGTCCCCCGCTTTTCGCAAAAGTGTGGGGATATTAAATCTCATTTGTCTGTTCATTTGTTTGTTGGGCTGTCTGTCACAAAAACTTTAACCTTGATCATAACTTTTTAACCGTAAGAAGTAGGGTCTTCTTATCTGGCATGTCTGTCCCTAATTGCAATACCTTTCCGTTGGTGCCAAACTTTTTATCATGTGACCATGACTATTGACCTACTTCAATGTAACTTTTTAACCATAAGACATAGGGCCTTCATATTTGGCATATGTGTCCCTAATTGCAATACCTTTCCGTTGGTACCAGAATTTTTTATCAAGTGACCTTGACCGTGACGTTTGACCTATTTCGACATAACTTTTTAACTGTAAGACGTAGGGCCTTCATATTTGACATTTGTGTCTGTAGACATGCACAACCATGACAATATGTTACAGATCACTGCACCCTCACTGATAGAACCCCGAAAGCAAGGGGACCACAATTCTCTGAATATCATATTGTAAACAAAAACATGAAGCAACCTCAAATTCGGAGTCTTTGCCATTTGTCACAAATTCACTCTCTGCGAGATCTAATTTCATACTGTATACATAAATGGCAAAGTGGAATATCTTGCCATGTTTTCAAATAAAACAGCAACTAGCAGAGGTTAAAGATTTTATTTGAAAAAGATATCACTATGATAGAATAAGTTAAACGTTCATTTATTGAATTATAGGTTGCAACTATGCAACATTTATTTGTTGCCAGAGGCTTGTACTTAATGATACTGGCTGATATCGCTGAAAATATCAACTTTTGATGAACATAGTCTCTCTGACACTCTCCCACAAACTGCCGATATCAAAAGTAGAGAAGGGCAGAGAATCTCGGACTTGCATAATTAATGAGTCACATACTGCCTGCAATTGAAAGCGATTCTAGTTACATGTATATATCTTCTTCCTTTCAAATGCTATTTTATGATCTCCAGGACTGTGGAATAACATATTTTTGGTGTCCAACTTGGCTTTGTTCATCTTCATGCCATTTGCATACTTCTTCACAGAATCTGAAGGATTTGTAGGAAGTAAAAAGGTAAGTGTATATGTTAGGTTGATTGAAAAAGTGTAATTCTTTATGTTGATTCACAGATTATTAATGAACTTTAGGAAAGGAAATTAGTGAGATTCATGTTAATGTCCGGAGCCATAACTTGTGAACATAGGTGGTAAGGCTTTCATATTTTATATATGTATCCTTGATATGGCCTTGCGACTTGACATCTACTTTTACCTACGCTGAAAAAATGTCCTCATCAAGAATTTTATTACCCCTAATTGCATAGTGTTTCACAACCACATCTTGTTTTTCTGTAGGTCCGTTTATTTCTTCTTGGAAGAAATGTTGCCTGGCATTTACTCTCAATTTTTCTAAAGGAAATGATAAAAACCTATGACGGTTGTAAACTGCTACTTTACAGCAGCCATGACAAGAATTTGTTTGAAGGAAGCCCCCATCCTCCCTGACATTCAGAGCATGAAACAAAACAGTGATTATCCCTGAGTTACATATTACATCTAGAAAAATGGTAATTTACTTGACCTTGACATTTATTGACTGTAGATCCTGACACAATATAAGCTAATCATGTATTTTCGAAATTAATGATTGAAGACAATTGTAGAATGAAGTTTACAGTACTGATAATTGATTATTTGCAGGGTGTATGGGCAAGAGTGTATGAGACTGTCATTGTTTTGTCTCTTATGGCTATGTTTGTGTTTGGTCTAGCCTGGGTATTATCTGCCATATTTGATGATAATCAACACAGCAAACAAACTTTGTTTGGTAGGTATTTGATACAAGTACATGTATATTATAATATGTGTGCATGATGTAAACAATGTCGTAATCAGGCATGTTAAGTCCCCAGTGTTTGTAAACCTGATACATCAATTATATCTTTTATGTATATTGCTATTGATCCAATTCTTCATTATTATAACATGTTTCCCTTGTTTTAAAATTTTTTTATCCTATATGATTTGATTTAAAACTTCTAAGCCTGTTTTTGGTTCTTTTTTTCTTCCCTTTATTTCACTGTAAAGAAAATCATCCTTCTTAATTTCCTTTGTATTCCACTTCATTCTAAGACAGTGTAACTCAGTGGATGAGGTGCTAGGCCTGCGAGGTCCCAGGTTTGACCCCTGCTGTGGACACACTGATGTTCTGTCTTTCAGACGAGACCTGAAAACCGAGGTCCCATGTAATGGTAGATGTGGCATGTAAAAGATCCCTGACTGCTTCGGTTGGGTCTGTTGCATAGGTCTAATTTTCTGTGCAATGCGTGTGGCTGATGTTGTCACTATATACATGAAATAATTAAGGAGTGATGTACAACAGTAATCAATCACTTAATCAACTTAGTCTCTTTTCAATGTAGATATTTGGGATTTTTACCTGCCATATTTGTATTCCTGTGTGTCATTCCTGGGTGTTATTGTTTTAATGTGTAAGTATACATTTTACTATTATAATAATTCAAATAGTTTTTGCCTTATGAGTATCTACAATTTTTTTATAACACTACCCGATAATCTGGCAAGCACTGCTGATGATGCACATCTTATCTTGCTATGTACTAAGGAGAGGAAGTTAACTTTAATTATAAATACATATACAAAAGTGTAATTGAATGAACATAATGCAATGTACAGTGTGTGTATTTGGGTAAAGAATTAAGATCATTTTACCAATAAATACACAAATAGTGCTAGATATTGCAATAGAAATATATAAAATGATATGTATTTAGTGACCACTCTTTGAGGAATATTAAGTCTCTTATTTTGAATATTAGATTAAAAGTTTTACAGTGCATGACTGGATATAAAAAAGCACATTGAAGAATTCATATCCTGCAATTTGTCAGATATTTTTATTTCTAAAATTATTGAATGTTGTTTGTGTAATTGTGGGTTTTTTTTGTATTTTTTTTTAACCGCATTGCAAAGTAAGTTTGGTGTATAAATTAGCGAAGTCTGTCTGTCCACCTGGTGCCAACAAGTTGCATTTAGTTTGATTTCTTGCATACCATTAATGGTACCTCCAAAAAACTTGATAGATTTGTAGACTTTGTTGAGTTCTTTTGGACTAATGTGAAATTTGGTTACATTGACCTTGATGTCAGACCTCGCTGAAAACAGACTGATTTTTAAGTTTCATATCTTGCATCCTGTTGATAATACCTTTGATGATACATCACACTTGGTAGGTTTATATGGATATTGATGAGTACATGTGTTTCTCGACTGATGTGAGATTTGGTGAACTTTACAAGATTTTTGTAAATGAGTTCTTAATGTTAATGGTTTTTGCTTTTTAATCACGTCATACTGTCTTTGACAGTTTCTTGTTTCTTTGGAAAGAGGACATTTTGTATTTGTTTTTTAGAGATTCAATTTTGTTCTTAATTCTAATTTCTATCACTATTGTTGATGAATAGAAGCTATGGACTTTACGTTTTAAATGATCTTTTTTACAGACCGTGATAAAATAATGTTTATTGCTGAACCATAGGAATGTATCCCATAGACTCCATGGAAACGTGTCATAATTATATCATATACATTGACTCTGTTTTGTCATATTACAGTATGTACACCAAATGGATTTGCTTGTTTGTTTACTGTTATGGGACATCTCATAAGGAAGCCTATGGTAAGAAAAAATATTATTAAGTTTTGAAAGTGTATTATATTAATAATGAAAAGAAAATTTGTTGGTATTATTTAGTTTAATTATTGCAACATTCAACCCTAATATATGAAGCAATCTCAGACAATATACTGTCTTCTATTTTTGCATGATTTCTTCTTTAATCATTTGTTTTCTGGTAATATCGGTGAAAGGTATCTAGAAATGGCATAAAAGTTTTGTCCAAAGTAATTCACATATTCCTTTACTAGTAATTAACTAGGGGAAGGCTTGGTGTAGTGATTAAGCACTTGGCTTAAGGCGCCGGCTATCCGGGTTCGATTGCCAGGCTGTGCCACTATGTTTTAGAAGATGGTTACCTCCTGCTTCCATGTCGCATTATAACTGAAAAATTATTGAAAGAGACTTAAAACACCAATCAACTGACCAACCAACTAATAACTAACTTCATTTGACCTTAATGATGGTTTAGAAACGTAAAACACTATGCTCTTGTCTCTTACCATACCTTGGAAAGTTAAAGATTTTTTTTTTTTTTTTTTTTTTTTTTTTACCAATCAAGGCATGTTTTTTTTTCGTCTTGGCTAAACATCTAATGCCATGCTATGTGAAAAATATTCTTGCTGTTTTACCAGAGATATACCTCTGTCCACCAAAAATAAATTGTGAAAATGTTATGACATAATATCATGAGAGAATTTTTATTCCTGAATGTCTACCAAAAATCACTTAGCCATGTATGCTAAAATTAAATGATGTAATGATTTAGAAGTAAAACTTTCTAT
The DNA here is from genome assembly GCA_035048485.1 of Pteria penguin. Taxonomy (NCBI): domain Eukaryota; kingdom Metazoa; phylum Mollusca; class Bivalvia; order Pterioida; family Pteriidae; genus Pteria; species Pteria penguin. The sequence continues at coordinate 17,324,676 of CM068584.1, forward strand.
CCAACTCTATTTGAAGCTTTAGACTGAATGATATCAAAGTTTTAGCTATATATAAAAACATGAAAATAAACAAGATTTACAGAATTGTGTTTTAAATTCTATTGTATATTTTTAAATTATTTATGATATTCATGCATGATTGATGCTTAATTTTTACATCAACAGTTTTTATCCCACAATGAAGAAGCAGAGTTAATGAAAGTTACTTTATCGCAAGAAAGCTTACGCAGACGGATGAACAGCAAAAATTTAAGTAAGTTATCATCTGATGTATGTTTTATTTCTTAAAGAAAACCATTTGAGTTGCAAAATCTTTGGTAGGAGGAAACAAAGCAAAGATGTTTCCTTTTGGTTCACTATCAGTTTCCTTTGTTTGGCTTGCATATCTTTATAAATTTTCCTTTCAAGACGATTTCTTTATTTCATATTATGACATATACCTAGTAGTAAATCTCCTTTCAGTGCATCAGTTGGATGCAGTCACGATGTAAGTAAAATAGTCTCAATGAGACATAACACAAGAAAAAAAATCCTCTTATGTCTGTGTGTATACATAACCTATAATGATAATGTAATAAAATGTGTTTCTTGGCCGGATTGCAAGGTATAAATTGGCAATGTCTGTAGATCTGTCTGGATGTCTGTCATTATTTTAGTTTGTATCTAGTTGAAACAAAGTCTCAGCAAGTAAGAGAGTAGAAACATAATATTTCACATGTAAATTCTTTATGACCAGAGGATTCAATTGATATCATGACTTTTGACCTTTTGATGTAGACCTTGTTTTGTTTTTGCTTTGCAATGCGGTCATTCTGTCTTAGGCAGATTATTGTTTTTATATATTTTTAGCAAATCTTACTTTTTGTAGTGCCACAAACTATTTCCAATGGCCAGCCTTCTACTGAGGAATTAATTAAAGAACTGGAGGAAAGTGAGGAAACTCAGCGAGAGTTAGGTTTGTAAACAGAACACATGGTAATATTACTATGCCCCCGGAACAATAGATCAAGAACATATTGTTTTTGTCCTGTCTGTCTGCTTGTTTGTTTGTTTCACATATCAGTAATATTTAGAAATTCACTATTTTTATAAAATTGGTAACCCCATCTTTGAGCTCAGCACTTGCTACCCTTATACTTTAGCAATTTTAGAATTGTGTACAACTCCAGGGGATGACTAAGATAGAAGATATGATACACAGGTCTCTGGTTTAATATGTGTATATTGATATGCAGCTGGTTACTCAGTCCTTTTAAAGCCGGCATGGCCTAGTGGTATTGCACCCGCCTCCTGATTCGGAGGCCAGGGTTCGAGTCACCATATATGTGAAATATTCATGGTGTGACGTTAAACAAAAATCAATCAATCAATCAATCAGTCCTTTTATGCAGTCATTGTGAAACCAGGTCTTGTCAGTTGGCATGTTATTAATTTTTGTTTTGGTGGATTGATTGAATAGGTTGAAAATACTGTGCAGATGCGATAACTTTGCTTGTAGTAAAATGGACTTGAAGTGACAGAAAGCAGCACATCAATTTTGTTGAACACTTTCAAAATTTAGAAATTATTTTAATAGTATAACATCAATGGTTAGGTGTTTTTTTTGTAATGTGCCTGTATCTTTTCATTCTCAATTGCTTAATGCTAAAAGATCAATGTATTGGGAAAATTTAAACAAATTTTGGGAAAAATCATTGAAATTTCCATTGGGAGGGGTCCTTTTAATGGACCTGATTTGAAGAAAAAACACAATGAACATATGCCATTTAATATGAAATAATGTAGTTAATATGGAATAGAAGGGACACTTAAAGATTAAATGAAGGAATTAGATAGCTGAATGGTAGGGAGGAAGCCAGTATAATCACAGTGTTGTCTAGTGATAGTAATTTTAATTTTGAAAGCTTTACCTGGTATGTACCGGTACTAGACATTCAAAACTACAATGTAAAAGAAAGCGTTCTTAGACTTCCAAAAGGAAGGCATAGGTAATAATTAAAACAGAAACTTTCAATATTCCAAATTTATGTCTTCTTTGCCTTGATCAAAAAGAGGCCAAGAGACCAAAAATTTGTGATAATCAGTGTTTCTATTTTTACTACCATGATGTAAGATTTATGTGAATAATAACATACATGTACACAATAACAATTTGATCATAGTAAGGTAAGATGCTGTCTACATAAGATCTCTTTATATTCAATATTTAAACATGTAGGTCCATATGTACTATTTGTATTTGCAGAAAAGCTTCGCCGTGTTTCGCCCTGGAGGAGAAACTGTGTTTATCCTTTAGTGATGTTATTGTTACTCTTTTTAACAGTAAGTTGATCAACACATTACTTTGACAGATTAATTCATTCTCACAAGGTCACAATAATTATTAATTTTGTTGGCACTTTCATTCAGCTTACATTTTGAATGTTTGAAAATGTCATAAGCATGACAACGCTAAGTGTACAATTTTATAAATACATGTACATAATAAAAATGTTGTACCAAAAATAGTGTGAATAAATATTTGTGTTCAGTTGCTTAATTGATCTAAAGTTGCACAAAGTGTATATAATGAAAAAACTTGTTAACTAAAATCATGAAATATTCTCACTCTGTGCCTCGATGCATAAAGTCCATGTGTAAGAATATTTCATGAGAATTCATACATTCACTGTGTGCCAAGTCTAAAGAAATTTAGGAGACCACTTCTTCAAATCTAAACAAAAAATTAAAAATAAAAATGAAAAAAGAAAGAAAAGCCCTGACATTCACTAATTCATGGTCCTTAGCCATGAAGATCTTTCCATTAAAATAAAAGATCTATTTGAAATAGCCTGAAGGTAATTCATACATTGGTATACTAAAATAGATAAATAAATTTTGTGACATTTTAATATTCAGTTGCACTGTAGCAAAGCATTACAGTATGTGGCATGATAGTAAATAATTAGAATAATAAGCGTTCTTTCCTTTCAGGTATTATGTGTGTTAATGGTTGCTCATAATTTCTTTGAACTTTTGGTGGGAATGAAAGCTTTACCCATGGGAGCAAAGGTAAGAAAAAATATTATGATATTATGAAACTTACTTTTAAAAGGGTCTTCAGAAGACTAGAGTGGAGGACATTTTGTAGACTTTTACCAAGAAAGATGTTAATTTTGTTATAAACAAAAGATCTTTAAAGAACAATGAAATTTTGATATCCCATAATTATCCTTGTATAATGTTTACTTTTTATCATAATTTCTGACATCGATTTTGTGGATGCACAGCATACATGGAAACTAAAATATAGCAAGTTTTTATCTGAGGACTTGCTCATTATGTTCTGAATATGACCACTAAAATTGGCCTTGAAATGGATACACAATAAGTGTCTTGATGTATTTACTAGACTTTTAATGTATTTAATAATAAGTTACACTGAACGTGGGAACAATAAGACAGTCAGAGATGTACATACAATCGCCAGCATTAAGCCGATTGTATACCTTTTGCCTGCACATTTAGATACCGGCTAGGCTGGGTATATAGATGCTACCATTTAACAATACCTGGTCAACTGACTGCTAAGTGTTGTACACATGCACACACACACACACACACGTCAGACAGAAAGTGCTTATTTAGCAGATAACATGAACATCGAGTATTATGAGCATGAAGATATTTATATAGAGTATATATCTCTAACTTTGATTAAGTTAAAATTAACTGACCTATGGTAACTATATTATTACACTTGAGTATCAGTATAGTTAATCTGATAACTGATACATCCAAATGGACAATACATCAGTTTTGTAATAATTGCTGTGGACTGATCCAATATGTATCACGATACCAACCCTCCAATACAATATGTATCATGATTACTTTGAATATAGAGAACTTGAAGTGGAAGTATATGAATTTACTCAAAGAACAAAAAAACATGTAACATTTCAACAAAAGGTTTTGTTTACAGAATGAAGACTTTGACTTTCAGTTTCAATTCTATGAATTTTATTTACAAAACAGAGATTTTTCAAATTCAGTTTTCAGTTTAGAAATTTGATTTCAAAACAGGGACTGAATTTGTAATTTTTTCATCCTTATTTTTTAAAATATGTATTGACACAAAAACATATGTGTCGATCTTCATTTTGTGACTTAAAATATTACAATTGATTGATCCAGTCCTACGAAAGATGCCTCTGTCAAAATAAATATATAACTTTTATTAATAGATTTAATCTTGCTTTGTTTCAGGAAACTGTACTTGGAATTGCTTCCCTATCCACTCTTGGGTCTATTGGAGCTTTCCTTGAGATTGTTCTTATTTTGTATCCTTTCTCTAAGATGTTAATGTGGTGTATATTTAAAGTCAGTTAAGTTGGTAAAGTGTTGACTCTCAGAGCAAAAGAGATGCAGGTATCAACTGAAAATGGCAAGGTTCTCTCTATAAGTGTTCCTACGGCATGTTGGTTCTACGAATTTAAAAGTATATCCACAAAATAATTTATTTGTGCATTATTTGATAATGTGGTATGGAAAGCAACTAATATAGTTTTAAAACGCCTGTCTGTGACAGATATATATATTAAAGTATAAGAATTCTGTCTGTCCTTCCCCCAGCTACATGTTACACTGTATCTTTAAAATGCTTGATGTGATTTACTTCAAACTTCACACATTTGTTCATTGTGAAAGCATGATGATCTGTATAATTTTTGGTTAAATTATGATATTTTGCTCTGGAGTTATGGGACTTTACTCATCAGATTTTGACCATTTTTTGACATTCTGCACTGTATCTTAATCCTGCTTACTTTGCTTTACTTCAAACTTCACACATTTTGTTTATTGTGATAGTGGTAAGATCTTCATACCTTTTGGTTATGATTTATTGTTTTATTCTTGAGTTACGAGACTTTATTCATCATATTATGACCAGTTTTTTATACTCCCATCATAGACAGGACATATAATGGTATATATCTGTCTGTCTGTCTCTCTGTTTGTCCGTCCACTATGGGACATAATAACTTAAGTGAATGTCAGCAGTTTTTCATGAAATTTATACAGTATGTTTAAATAACTTAGAGGACGAACCCTTTTGATTTTGAAGAAAAAACTTTGCCTCGTTACAGAGATAAGGGACTTTGATTTTTGATATCGATAGGATAATGGCATTTTCTATGGGACATGATAGCTTTAGTAAAATTAAATATAAATGTAAGTGGTTTTTCATGAGAGAGAAAACTGAGGAGATTTATGAAACACATACAGAATGCTTGAGCCCTTTCGATTTTGAAAAAAATCTGTTGTGTCGTTACAGAGTTAAGGGACTCTGATTTTTTTTTTCATGGATAGAATAGTGGCAGTTTCTGTGGGACGCAATGACCTGAGTAATCATGAATGAATTTTCATAAAACTTACACAAAATACTCTGATAAAATAAAAGAACATGCTTTTTGATTTTGAAAATAACCATTTTGACAGTACAGAGATATTGTTCTTTGATTTTTTTATTGTGAAATTACAAGTAATTCATTTCTTATTCCAACTTTTACATTTAAATTGGTACTAGAATTATTTATGTACTTTAATATAAATCACGGGTTTTTATTTTTTCTGAAAAAAGGGAAGAGGGAGTTAAATTCTTTTCTGCCAAAACTTCTTACTGCCTTCATGGATTTCCATAATATTTCATAGGGTTGTTGCCCGGGACCAAATCATGTAATATCTTGAGGCAAAGGGGGAATGTTTCCATACTTTCAAATTTCATTCCCTCAAACTAAGCGACAGGCTATTATGTTAGGCTACTTGTTGCTCTTGTTCATATATGGCACTGTATTTTAGGAATTCTGGATGTGATTTACTTTAAATTGACACAGTGATTTCTTATGATAACCTCATGGTCTGTATACTTTTTTGTTTAAAGTTTTTATTATGGAGTTATGGAACTTGATTCAACAAATTTTTGCCAATTTTTTCCATTTGGAAACCCGGTAAAAGTACTAATTATGACATTCTCACTGTCAATATGCTTTTTGGTGGGATGGGATGGGATTTGGCATTAATGTTGTCTATATATCAGTATGATCTTGGCATATTTGATATGAGTGCTGTCTCACCATTTCTTATTCAACTTCGATATAAATATGCCTCCTTCTGGAGGCCACCTTGGCGTAGTTTCACAGTCATGTGAAGCCGGTGTGGTCTAATGGATAAAGAGCTCTCCCCTGGGTGCACTGGTGTTCTGTATTTCGGATATGACAGTAAATACCGAGGTCCAGGTGTGGTACGTAAAAGATCCTCACTGCTTCGGGTGGATCCATTGCAAAGGTCTAGATTTGTTTGCAATGCATCAGGCAGATGCTGTCACCATATACGTGAAATAATCATGGAGTGACGTAAAACAATATTCAGTCAATCAGTCAGTCAGTTCACAGTCGTGTCTACAAAAATATTTACTTCACAGGATGCAATAAACAAATAAATGCTGAGTTAAGAAATTTGCTCTTATCTACAGACGGATGTATCATGCACTTATAGTGCAGCTGTTAAATATATTAAAGTCAGAAATAAATATAACATTTAAACTTAACTCTTATAAGCTTGTAGACTAGTAAATATTAAATTTTTAAAGCCATGATCCTCCGGTTCTGATGCCTGTCACCTCTCCATTTATTAACCCTCTAGTTGTGATACCCACTGACTTTCCAATCATCAGCCCTCGGTTGTGATGTAAAGTTTTCAGACTGTAGTGTTCCAGTGCCACATACAATTGCAAAATGATCGGAGGAACATGCCTATAGATTTTCAGTCAAAGGTTTAGGTCACACATTCTAGTCCTTTATGAGTATATTAATTTCTACTTATCAGTTTGTAATCAAAGAGCCATGGGATATAATCCATTAATCTAATGGTGAGTAAACATCAGATTACTTCGATGTGAAGACAAACAGTATGTTACAGCATAGGCAAGATGCATGATAGATCTTTGTTTAACCATTATCAAACCCTTAGAATTGTCACCATGATGCAAGTTCAACATTTTTAAAGCCAGTACTTTTATACTTTAGTACGATAAACACATTTTGTTTGATTTTCCCTCATATTATTATGCATTTGAATGTTAGCCTACAGAGATTACTACAAGTGCTCTGCTACCTGTAGCTTATTACAAAATGAACTTCATGAGTAATGTACATCCTTAACAATTGTGTAGATATGTGATGGTAGCCTCTGTAGTGGGCTTCTACAGTTTATCTCTCTTCCAAAGTCTCCGCCCAATGCCCCAGAACACTTCAATGGTCAAGATAATCGGCAACTGTATCGTCCTTCTCATACTCAGTTCTGCCCTTCCTGTCATGTCTAGAACTCTAGGTATGTATGGTATGCTTCTTGTGAATAGGAAAGCATGGTACTTAATAGATGAATATTGCAAATACTAGATACTAGGTATACATATAATTATATATTCATGTATATATATACAGAACACAAGTTTCACACAAGTATTCAGCTTGCAAATTGATATGGTTCTTTGGATGAGATGCTTGGCTCATGACCAAGAGATTCCCAGTTCAGTTCCTGTCATAGGCACACCGGTGTTCTGTCTTTTAGATGAGACGGTAAAAATCGAGGTATCTTGTTATAGTAGACGTGGCACGAAAAGATCCCTCACTGCTTTGAGTGGGTCCGTTGCAACGGTATAAATTTCTATGCCATGCATCATGCAGATGCTGTCTTTATATACATGAAATAATCGTAATATAAACAATAATCATTTAGCTTCCATATAATGGGAAAGACATATTCATGAAGACTCTCTGTGAAAGTGTGCTTTACATAAATCACATCATTAGAAATAACTGCATGTAAAGACAGCCAGGTGAAATTTATATAATAAACGGAAATGTCAATATTTCTTTGCCTTGTTTATATTACCATATCATCATTTCAGGCCTCACTAACTTTGACTTAATAGGAAATTTTGGAAGCATGGACTGGCTTGGTAATTTCTACATCATCATGCTGTGTAATATCATATTTGCTGCATTGACAATTCTGTGTCTGACAACAAAGTTTACAGCCACAGTACGTAGTGAGATTTATGAGAGGCTAGCTACAGCTGTTAGGAATTGGAGATACGGTCTTCAGTCTCGTGAGTCACGTTCGTACTCCATGAATACCAGTACAATAAATGGTGCCATCAAAGAAGATTAAATAATTCTTAGCATGTTGGGTGGTAACTGGATAACATCCTTTTTATAGATATCTATAATGTAGTATGTAGTATTAAAACAGAAGAATAGTGAACTCTTCCTTGAGATACTCGGAGGTATTACTCTGGCCTGGTATCTTCATATGAGTAAGAGCTGCAAAATAAAATTAGTAGAAAGGTTAGATATTCAAATATTCAGCTTTTGACAATCCACATAAATAATCTTAATTACTTTCTTTCTTAGAGTTATGTGATGCAGTATTAGTAATGGTAATAGTGATAATAGTACATTGAGAACATCATTATGTACCTGGTATCATCATTTTTATTACCAAACATTTTGAGTAGGTACAAAGAGGGTCTAGATTAATGGAAGTTGTAAAATAATAGCAGTCCTGGGAATGTTTTGGACTTTATATATGTACGAAAATGTCTTTTCAGGTGTGGTTGTTTTTATACTTTTAGGTGCTCTACTTAATTTCGAGACATAAACTTAATGATAAGTCACAAAATACCATATAGGTAACTAGGTTGGAATGCAATAACTATCTTGGTAACCAAATGAAAGGGAGATTGTTTTTTTTTCCAAAAAAAAAAGATGATGGTCATAAAAAATGCCAAAATAGATCTACATGCATGTCATTGAGGTGCTTTTTTTTATTGTATAAAGAAAACATCTATATTTTTTCATATTTCTTCTTTATTTTTCATCATTTACATCTTACAAGTTGGAAAAAAAACTTTCAAAGTGGCCCGTCAAATGTCAATGTTTGAAGTTAATACATTTATGTCCATATATGTAAATTAAAAGTAATAACAAAATGTCCTTCAGAGTTTCAGACATTTATTCTTTAATCAGTAAATTTTTCTGCGTATTTGAAATTTTAACTGATATTGTTTAGTTTGGGTCCAAAAGCACATATGACTAGCCCCGGAAATCATGTGTATAATATATAGGATGGTCCAGTAAAGTGATTTATCTGCCCTTGATAAGAGCTCTCTTACTTTCTGCATGTCACTTTGAGGTTAGATAAAGAAAACCACTACATGACAGACCAAATCTCACTCTTAAATTTGCTAAACAAATAGTACAAACAGGGTTCTCACTTTAAAACTTTGAAAATCGTGAGTCCCATTAGAGTCTAGGAACTTACCTTCATCACAAATGTTAATGAAAATACAAAGTTTGGTGAGTCCCAAACTCATTTTGGTGAGTCCAGGACTCATCTAGATGAAATAATGAGAACCTGAATTTGCACAGTCATTGCACAACATATATCATACTCATTTCAGTCAACATTCTACTTTTATAAACAAGGGCAGATAATTCCTCTAATAAAATGTCCTGTATTTAAATATTTTGTTTTTTATCGGCAGCAAGTTTAAATGTTGTCAAAATGATATTTGCAATAAAGTCTTTGAACAACACAATAACTATGAGTTACTTGAATTATGAGTTTAATTTTTCATCTTCTACATTGCTGCTAAGGAATTATTTGTTTAATTTGCTGATATTTTATTTTTAGAGATGATGGTAAATGTGTTTCATTTGAAATAGGGTAGAGTTAATAAAGAGATAACTACCTTGGCTTCTTGTACTTACTATGCCCTATTCTTTTTTTTTTTCTGGAATTGAGCCAATGACACCAATAAAACCCTTACTATATGAACAAAACCAGTATTCAGATGTATGAATTACATTACCATTGTTTGTAATTAACAGCATCATTACAAATGTTGCAAGTCCCATAGTATGAATTTCATCTAATGATTTTCATGTAGTGTAACTTTATATTTAGTTGTACATATATGTGGTCTTTATTATCATATTATATTGGTAACACATGAGATAGTATTTTGCACTACACATGATTTGGGCAATATTGTGTTGAATCTTAAGTATAGAAGTTAGAAGTATGCATATATTACATATTTATTTGAAATCTGAAAGCAGGCTTTAGATTTAAATGACATGTTTCATTATGACATTTAATCTCGGTATGCCTGTATGATTTTTTCAAACTGAAGAATTTTACCTAAGAGAGTTTTAAAAATTTATAACATAGAAAGTTTTCATGAAAATCAAAATGTGAGTATGAAATTTATCTCTTGTATAATTATATCGTTTAATTTCAATAATAAATATACACATTTTATTGTGTATCTATAGTAGATAACAAAAGCAAATATATAATTTTATGATACAGATCGTGATAGATGTATATGCCCACCCATCAATACTTCATATGAAACTGAACAAATGAACGAAAGGTTTATTTTCACTAACTTCATTGTTTTATAAGAGATTTTAATGTGATATAACACTGTAGACTAAGTTTAGCAATACTGACAGGGTAAATTCTGCACCACAGTACGAATGTGTTGCCAAGAACAGTAATTCTTACTACTGCAGCACTTCTGACACATTCACCTGAGGCTTACACCCTGTTTGTTAATTGTCAAGTGGTCTGGAAGCTTATGTCTGGTTTAGAATATTTACTGCAAATTATATGTCCCTCATCCTCTTCATCAATAAGAATTCTGCAATTTTGCCTCAGCAACTTAATTTTTGCCTATATCATCTTTGTGAATATGATTTCATTTTCCTTCTATGAATGCATCTTTGACTTTGTCAAATAGATTATTACCATAGGAACGAATAAAAACCAGAAAAATGAACAGTAAAACTACCGGAACTATAAAAAATTGAATAATTTTAAAAATTGATATTGTCTAGATGAACATGTGAAATATTATACGGGGGCCAGTAGTAATAGTTATAGTTTTGTTGCATATTCATGATTTTCTCACAGTGTTTGTGTGTCACATGTACATGCTATGAAATCCATATAATTTCCATAAGATTTTTTTCTTTCATGCTTTGTTTTATTTTTCAATGTTTTGAAGCTACTATATTTTGTGATATTTTATGAGTAGATATTGTTCAGTGTATTGGATTTATGTTCATATATTTTTTGAAAGTTTTGACTAGTTCTGATATAAACATATATGTTAGAGTCATATGTCATACCTCCATACATCCATTCTGTACCTCTGTACATGATTTCTGTACATTTATACATGCTTTCTGTACCTCTGTTCATGCTTTCTGCATCAGGTTTTTTGTACCTCTCTGTTACTGCCTTTTGCATAAAAAATATATAGTAATTTGCACAGAATTGCTATCCAAGTTGATTTAAGGATACAAAATATACCTGGCCCAGTTCTTGAACCAGGCTACATATGCATAATTTTAATTTAAGATATTATCAAGTAAAATTTGATTCTTTCCAAGGATTCTTTGTCTATTTTGAGTACAAAAGAATGATATTTAGTTAAGACATATTTAGTATTTATTTTCAGTGTTGTATAAGGGAGTTGACGAATATATTAGAAAGGTCATAATCTACAAATCCAAAAACTTGCTCTTGATAGTGACAGATACAGGTCTTTAAATTTATTCCTATATTTATTCTATATTCTTCACATTTAATTCAATTCAATGTTCATCTTTTATTATATCCAATTATTATTTAACATCAACAGGATCAAGTCATAGTAGGTACAATAAAACTCTCACAACACTGTCTAGTCTGGAATCACCATATTCTCAGGTACTACTGTTATATATTCCTATATGTAATTGATCCTATATACATATTCACCAGCTCAATGGCTGTGTTGACTGTTCTTCTTTTATGTATACAGATTGTTACTGACACTCAAACTCCAGTTTATTCTATACACTTAGTATATTAAAAGATTCTTGTAAAGAATATATGAAACTCATCTACATTTCGTTATATTATATGGATGAAACCTACAAATTTTAAATTTTAAAAATATTAATGCAAGTTATAACCTTAAAACCAATTAAAACGAAATTTATTTATTTTTTTTTTTTTTTTTTTTTTTTTTTTTTTTTTTTTTTTTTTTTTTTTTTTTTTTTTTTTTTTTTTTTTTTTTTTTTTTTTTTTTTTTTTTTTGTGGGGGGGGGGGGGGGGGGGGGGGTCGGGTTAATTAATATGTAGCTTAATTTTTAAATCTTCTATTCATTACTTTATATGTTCATTATTTAACATCATCTATTTAATAACATATGTAAAAACAAATAGATTTAAAGATCGGAAGAAGACCAGTTTCATGGTATGCGAATTCAGGACTGAGATAATGTAACATTTTACCCTAAGATGGTAGATCTTGAATAAGTACATGAACAATATATTTCTTTTGAAAAAAAATTAAATAAATATTGCCATTGTTAAAAAATATATACCTGTAAGAAGTCATTTACTCATCAGGAATTTATTTTCATTATTTCTAAGGAAGAAGAGTATTTCAGAGAGACACTGTTTTAATACTTGCTGAATCATTCAGTGTTATTTTATATTTGATAGATCTATTTTGTTTCTTCATATGATAAGAAATCAGGTTATTTTAGGTTATGTTTTTCTGTGGGACCATTTTATATTTGAGTTCTTGATATACTCAAAGTGTTCAATACAGAATGTATTCCTTGAAAAGAGAAGAGTTTCAGTATAGAATACAGGTAGTTTGAAATACTATTGCAGCATTTTCTGTATAGTACCCTTGGAATGTAGTGATAAAGGAAAGATTACTGTCTTCATATGTAACATTTTCAAGTTTTTGTGTAAGATATGCTTCTGTAACTTCTGTAACATGAGTGTAAAGAATCCTGCATACCTAAAGATAGAGTTGTGCCAGTGTGCTTTAAATACATGAAATACTCATGCAGATTGATAATAATGTGTATATTTTCTGGATTTTTTTTTTTTTTTGAGATGTACATTTATTTCTAGTATCATCATCCACTACACATGATGCTTTAAGCATTGAACATTTTATGTATATGCTTTCATTTTGATAATGTAGAAGCAGTATATATATACACATGTATTATCTTGGTCAAACCCATAAGTAACAGGGGGAGCTTGCCAACACCCCCTCTAACACCCCCTTTTATTCTGGGGAGGGTGTTTGTTGATCATGGATTGATTTTTGATCACATTAGGAAAAGAAAATTCAAGATTGCCTTCCTTCCCACACACACACAAGATATATTTTTGAAATGCTTCCTGTGGCCCTGCTTATGGTAGGCTAGCAGATTCATTTTGTAATAGAAATTAGAAATTATGGTTTTGCTAGAGGGCTTATTTTAACATACACTTACACAAGTGTACATAAAAATGAAGAAAGATGGTACAATTTTTGGCTAATTAATGACGGTGCCAATATAACACAAGCCTATATTTTCAACATTTGGTGCTAATGTTTGGTTGCACAGAAATGTATACACGTGTAATGTTTTGTAATTCATCACTGCTGGCCTCATCCCATTATAGTTTCATACATAAAAAGTTCCATGACACAACACATATTTAATGAAACCACATTGTACTTAGGTAAGAGTCAGATGTAAGCAATTCATTTTTCTTTATGAACATTTTATCTATGATGTATAAATATTTATGCTGTCAATCGCAATGACCGAAGGACAAAAAGTGTGTGCTTTTGCGTCTATGTATAACAGATGAGTTTTGTGTTGTGTTACTGCAGAGTGCATTAGCTATTCAAAGGCACATATTGTTTGAGAGGTATGATTATCCCACCATTATTTAGATTCATTGTGTTAGTCCATTATTTTCATTTGCATTTTGAATATTTAATTTATTATGACACTAAGAAATCAGTGTAGTTTCAGTCTTCTGTCACAGCCTGTGGTGTGGTCATGTGTCAGAGATGGTCATATTTCATGTTGGTATTGAAAATAGGACAAAAGTGGAGTTCAGTGTTTTCTCATTGATACTCTGAAGTGCAATAACTTTTTTTTCTGCATTGTATTCAATTTATGCTGATTAGTGTTGTATATTGCAGGTCAAACAATACTGAACTGTAACATTTCAGATTGCAGTCTTTAGTAATAAAACTTGAATGAATATATTTTGCTCCTTGATTCAGAGTAAGATTTTTCATTTTGTTTGTTTTTCTTTATTTATCATTTTTTTGTATTTTTTGCCCTTTTAATTTTGTTTTTTATTTGTTTTGATTTTTTAAATTCCTTTTTGTTATTAAAAGGTGATAAACCTTAACATCATTTGCAATTCAGAATGAATAAATCTTTGAAAATCTTCAGTAAAGCAATCAAAACAACATTTTGAATACAGCTGAAATTTCACTACTAAAAGATTACAATCTCAGCTGACTTGCATAACTTAATACATGTATATATGCACTAACAATTAAAGTTAAGTGTGAAAGTGAAATGAGACACAGAGATAAATTGATGAAAACAAGATGTGTATGACTCGATGAAAAGCGATTTAAAGGCATGTATGCATGATGAAAGTTGAAATCTTTGATTTGATAAAATTTTAGGTAGTGTATGTATGTTTTGTGGAAAATGAGATTTGTGACATAATGACTTATTGAAATGTTCATGTGGATGAAAATATGACCTGATGAAATGTAAGAGAGTGATGTACGTCCACACAAAAAGTAAGACAGACCTTACTTGATGAGGAGGACAAGCCTAATGAAAAAGATTAGATATTGAATTGAAAGATAAACCTGATTTATCAAACCCAACTTAGAAATGATATTTGTAACATTTAAAGTGGTATACCCTACAGTTCGGTATAATTTCAAAAATTAGGGCACGTAAGACAAAAACCCTTATTTTTCTCGTATGGCTGAAGTTATGAACTTTATAACATTTTTTGTTGCTTCAAACCCTCTGAGATATCAAATTTAAAAGAAAATACTTTGTCAATAAAGTGGGTATTCTATAGATACAACCGTAACCTGTCTTCGCGCATGCACAGTTTAATAAAAAAAAATACGATAAAGGGAGACTCCAAAAGAAAACAATTTCAAGAAATACTCACTTTAGCAGACTTGAATGCAGATTTTTTAAGTTACTCGTCAAGTTTATTTACCTTGCCCTCCATGATGCGGCTTCCGAATTAGATCACGTGATAAGTTGATTGTAAACATTCTGTTTACAAACATCACGTTTAGACAGCCATATCTCACTTAGTACGACGAATTTGATCACGACATTTACAAGGGCCGTTTTTTTAATGTCTTTTAGGCTTATATATATAATCAAAACAATTTAGAATAAATTTACCTACAATATACACTGTACTAGCCAACATAAGGTATACAGCTTTAAATGATCTGCTGATGTTTAAGACATTGACATAATGACATTTAGAGATTACATGTGACCTATGTGTTCCTTATTACACTGCAAAACTTAATTAACTTCAAGTTTGGTATAGTTAGATACATATAAATTCGGTCTTACTGAAACTTTGTTTCTTGATAAATGTTGTAACATTAAGCAAATCACAATTGAAACTCCATTGACCACGGTGTAGTAACTTCATTGTATTCAATGAACAGTTCATTCGTAGTTAAGAAAACTATGCTTTGCTGCTTCAGAGAGATTCTTCAATTTCATCCTCTTCCATAGTCAGACAGCAATTTCTAATGTATTCCTACATACTTATGAAAAGTCATTTATCAAAAGTTACTGCAACGTAAAATGTATATTTATCAAATTCAGCTGCTTCAAATTGCTTATAAGAATGCACTCTGCAAGTAGCATATATTGGATTGAATATGCAGTGTTAGATTTTGTGTTTGAAATTAAAAGTCTAGCAAATTTTAACATTAAGATTGTTTCTGTGTACTTAAACTTTTGAAAAAGAATTTTCATTATATGTTACAGAAAACTAAAGTGATGCTATATTAAACTTTAAAATTATCATAAAATGTATAACCTTTATTATCATTGATATATACAATAATCAGTATACCAGTATTACCTTGCATACCTAATAGAATTATATATATTAATATTATATGTATAAGGGTCATAACTATCGAATAACAAACAGTACAAAGGTTGTATTTTTATGAAAAAATAATAATAATAATGTTACCTTCACTAACAAACCACTAAACTTGTATGATTTGTTAATGTTATATTGTTATTGTCCATATATAGTATAACATTTCTCTTGTTAATTGCAATGAAATAAATGCTATTATTATTATGGTATCTTTTTCATGTAAAGATAAAACTTGGGTTTTGTTTACCATCATGTATTTATACCATTCAGTATACTACTTTAAAGATTTATCAAAATCAACCCATTTGTCTGTCCACCTTCGTGAATAAGATGTTCTCAACTTGGCACAAGATCATACCTCCAAGGTCAAGGTCTCAGTAAACGTACATTACCAATCTACAGAACTTTAGCAGGACCATGGATATGTGTAATTTTAACATACAATTGTGATCCTAGTCCACACTTTGACCAGAGTTCATGCCTTCTATGTTAAAGTGAGCCTTGACCATAATGGTGCATGGGTCAAAGTTCTAGCAGTAACATTAATCTGTTTGTGTTTCCCATGACACGGATGATTCATGATCTTCACCCTTGACAGTAACATTGATCTGCTTTATACCTCATTCCTTAGTCATTCACTATACATTGGTGTATCATGACCTTGATCCAATGTCCTAATTACAATCCAAATTGGTGTCCTATACATAAAACTGTAGTAGTTAAATGGTTCTGCTGTAAACACTCACAGAATATGTTATCCATGACGCAATGATGTGTCATGATTGTGACCCATAATCGTGATAAAGTAGTGTTCAGTTCTTTAAATTATCACTGATATGGAGCTCCTCATGCAACGTTATACCAGTAGAAATTGATGCAAAGGGTGGTGCGTATTGACCTTGATCCAACAGTCACACTTTCATGATATATAACGATACGAAGATTTAAGTACAGATTTCGTTGCAAAGTACTTTTCGAGTGGGTCCAGACCCCCCCCCCCCCTTCTGCTGCATCCACGTATAAAACATCTTGCCTTGGACTCGCAAAATTTAAAGGCTTCTGAATCCATCACATGGATTAAAATTTATCAGCTACCCATCTATGCAGGTGCCGGTAAGTGATATAATCCTTTTGAGGCGGCCAACAAATAAAACGTAAGCCAGGAAGAGCTGACACAGGATGATAACTTGTAACTGTAGCGTAAACGCCAGAATCTGAAATACAGTTAATGTTTCCATGTCAACTTAAACACAATTCAAATGAGATAAGCTAAATGCATGATATGACGCCCTCAAACAGAGGGTTCTTAACATTACTTTATTGCAATAATTGGCTTTACGCCAATAAATAATAGTTTAAACTCTATACATGATTTATTATCTGAATATAATTAATTACAACTTTGTAAAAATTAATTTATGACTGTCCCTTAGAGTATAGCAATAAAGTCACAATAGTTATACACAGGATGACTGAACTTATGATGAGTAGCAATTAGAACTAGTCATCATGTGCTATTAAATACAAATATGTTGGGAAATGGAAGTATACCGCAAACAGCAATGTAAGCTTTCCAAAAGGAAGCGCATACGCTATTCAATTCTAAATATTCTGATTCTGAATCCTTTTGATTACTAGAAAGCCGAAATTTCTTGATATTGAGTGTCCTTTTTAGCTCACCTGAGCCAAAGGCTCAAGTAAGCTATAGTCATAGTGCGCCGTCCGTCGTCGTCGTCATCTTCCGTCGTTAACTTTTTCACATTTTCGACCTCTTCTCTGGAACTACATTGCAGATTTGGATCAAACTTTGTGTAAATGATGTACTCAAGGTCCCCTACTAAAATTGTGTTCGGGATCCAGGGCGGGACCAAAAATGCCCAAAAGGGTACCCCTCTTCAAACATCTTCTTCTCCAGAACCAGTACATAAATGGGGAAACTAATTGCATTTCAACAATCTATAAAGATGGGTTATTAAAAGTTGTGTTCGGGGTTAAGATCCGTCAAATAGAAATTTACGCTTTTTTGACATGTTTCTGTACTTAGTCATTTCAATGAAGAAAAGTGTCATGTTTTTCAGTTAATTGATATTGATGATTTCTTAATGACTATTTTGATCATAATTGTGGTAAGGAATATTATTGTGAAAGAATTTTGTCATTATCTCAATTTTTGGATTTTTTATGAATTTTTTAAGACTTCCAAAAAAAAGGGGGGGGGGGATGGCCATTTTTCACATTTTCAACTTTTTCTACGAAACCACATGAAAGATTTTAATGAAACATAGAATACATGAAGTACTAAAAGTCCTCTATCAATTTGGTAAATTTCATCAAAATTGGTTAACAGATTATGCCACCATGTCTAAAAAGTAGGTCTCACAATGGTACATATAATACTTGGTAATTGAAATATGGAGAGTAGCGGATCAAATCCAGCTGTGGTCAAAAAAATTTTTTTTTTTTTTTACACATCTAAATAAGTTTTTAGATGTTTCTTAACACTCAACATATGAAATTAGGAATTTTACGTTTAAGACTTCCAAAAAAAAGAGGGGGGGGGGGGGTTGGCCATTTTTCACATTTTCAACTTTTTCTACAAAACTGTTTGAAGGATTTTAATAAATCTTGGTAGAAATAAGTCACTTATGATCCTCTTCCAATTCTGTTGTTTTCGTCCAGACCTCTTTACAGGTGGTGCCACCATAGTCAAAAGTAGGTCACAAAAGAGTTCCCTCTTTTAACAATATTCTTTTTCATACAGGCTATATACAGAGACAAACAGAATGCATAGAAATGATCTAGAGGGATGAGTGAAGACGTATTGTCATTTTGGTTCCCTTCCAAAATCAAATTTTAGAATTTTTTTTCGACATTTCTTTGGACTTGGTGATTCAATGCAGAAAAAAAAGTGTCATATTTCCTAGTTAATTGATAATGATGATAATGCAAAAATAAATGAATTCTTCCTTCATGCATGACTGATCATCTAGGTACTCAGGTGAGCGATATAGGCCCACTTGGGCCTCTTGTTTCATTATAATATATTCATCTATGATTTATACGTATTCAACGTCGGTTATCATACACTGATAAACATGAAAGCAATTACGTTAGTTATCATATGCTGATAAGTATGAAAGCAGTTGGTCAGTCGTTTATGTACCCTTACACGTACGATTTACAACAGTGTTGCGTCACGTTCTCTCCTATCTCTATAAAAGAGAAAACAAGCCATCTGAAAAAGCTGTATTACACCAATCACCAAGGATCTGCACAAAAAGAAGGACAATAGCATAATATACACGGAATGACATTACAAAAATATTCGATTGTGCTGCGGTTACGATACCGACTTAGGACGGTCAACTGAAAAAAATACCATTTTGCATCACTCATAACAGAAAGTACAGGTTTTTTGAAACATTTTATTAACTGTATATAAACCCATTTACAGTGTCGATAGTATCCCGGGTCAGGATAAAATCGATAACAAAATATATGCTTATTTCATGTACAGGATACATATATCAATGCCTAAATACAAAGTGCAAGTACATATAAGTATACTTTCCTGTACACCAATATAACACATTTTAAAAAGTAGGTGTTGAGATTACATTGGTCTATGCATTACAGATTTTACCTATGCATTCGATTACTTGCATTCATTCACAAATAAGCTCATATGGATATGCAAGCATAAATATGTACATCATACATGTCGATATACAACTATACTTTTCATGTATTCAATCATATTCATTTATGCATAGATATTCAAAAGACTGTACCCTTGCACATTGAGATACACATACGTGCAAACATATAAATCACACAAATACGTGTATATACAAAAACATATACACATGCATGCAGAAAGTACAGACTTAACATTTCAATATACAAATGTTTGTTTCATCAATGATGCATGATTATAAAACACGATTTCGGCCGTTCAATCAATCGTTAGTATACTGGATCCACATAAAAGTGAATCCCTTTTGTCTTTGTCACTTAACTTTCGTTACCAGATAAGTATCAATAAAGGAACATTTTCCGTGCTATTGTGTAATAACTAATTATAATTGTGGACATCATTACTTTGACAAAAAGGTATAGTTCTCAACATGACCGACGACACCGGCTTAAGACGGTCATGTTATGTGTACATCAACGTTGGCGACTGATGACAGTCAATTTACGTATACAACTAATGATTGTTCACAACACATAATGATATGCATTTAGCAATTCTTTACCTCTTCAGTATCTGATAATAAGTAATTTTTTTCAAGACTTTTACAAAATAAGATAATACATTAATACGTTTATAACTCGTACACAATAATATAATTGGAATCATTACTTTAAAACCAACATCTTCAAACCTGCACACGACTTGCTTTATAATTAGATAAGGTCTATACACACGGGGATTACACCTTCAATCCCTTCATGATTAAATCTAACTATATTTAACGACAAGAAGATAAGATGATCTTCCTGTGTATTTAGGTGGTACTGTCGTGACTGGACAACGGGAGATGACGTCAATCCTCTCCTAAATATCTGTACCTCTATAACGTCCATAGAACATAAGCTATGTAATCGGGATCTACCCACTAACAGAGTATTCCCTATAATCACATTTAATAAGTTCTCTTATATTGTCAGCTTTGATCAGCTCTGTCTCCAATGAACGAAGATAACTTATTTGTTATATTATGCTACCCCCTACGTTGCTTTTATTATCTTGCTGTCTATAGATTTGTATTATTGATTTACTCTCATTTATTTTGTTGGCCGTTGATGAGTGATGGGGGTCGGTAAGGATACTATTTAGTCGTCCTGACTTCAGTTATATGTTTTGATGCAAGTTTTAAGTTTCTGTGGTGAGCAAATATGTAAAAGATTTATCTTTCATATATTTGAATTTTTTATGTTTATTATACAACTATACACGATAATTTCCATTCTTGTTAATATATATGTATTTCCTGTTTTATGTTACTATTGTAATCATTACATTTTAAAAGTTGTATTCTTTTAGCTTATAAATTTCTCTTCATTTATGTGGGGGTTTTTTTATGATTTATGATTTGTAAGAGTATAATTTCTGTCTCTTCAGTGATGTACAAGGCTTAAACTGTAAATATAGATAGAATAACTATTTCAAGAGGAAACTCACCAAATCGACTAAAACGTGAAAACCAAAGAACAAATCTGCGGACAGAGTTGTGCATGAGGGTTATACTAATGCAGTGGCTGGGTGGCTGAAAATTTTGGGATACAAAATGTGATTGTTATCTTATTTTTGTAAATAATTTATTCTACTACTTGTTTTCTCCTAGATAATTTCTTTTGTGATAAATGTCGTTGTTTTATTGATTCTCATACTTTATTTGACATTAATTTTGGTGAAATATGTATCATGGAAAAATTCAGTGGGTATTACCATTCATGGCGTTTCAATGTGTTTTTATTTTTAATCTAACATAGGTATAACTATTTATTCATGTAAATGTTTGATCGGTTTCTTTCTTTGGTGGGATTTTCCTTTTGTTATATTGATCTAGAATTATCCGACGATCTTCTAACATGGAATCAGGAATAATGAAAAAAAGTTTGTTTCCTAGATATTAACGTTTCAATTATCCTTACCTTACCAAGTGATATTAGCCTCGTTTTGGACGCGGCATTCTTTCAAGAGATGCATACTCATCACTAGTGCCTGTCTGTATTATGCTGTGGTTGTCCTTTTTTATTGACCATACTTTATAGTTAGGGCACTTACGTAAACAACGACAGCATATTATAAGTTTAACAGAAAATGTTTTGTCTTTATATTTTCAATTTTTAATCTTAAAATGAGCATCAAATTAATTTGCATATGTGTATCCATTACTTATTTGTAATGCAAATGTCAGTGAAAACTTATATAGATTATCAAAATGATTCGATGTACTGTGTGACTTGGAGAATAATTGTTTCGTTTTTCGATCAATCCTTACTTGAACGTAAAGGTGCATGGAGTCGCACACATTCATTGTGTACAACAAATGTTTAAGGGGTGTTACCAATCCCTTTTCGTATAACCACAAAACACACTGGAGCAAACGTTCTTTTTTCTTTATACAGTATGTACATTTAGTATATTGTTCAGATTCTCCGTCACCTTTTTGTGCCTTTTGAAATGGCAGTGCTTCAAGCTTGTTTGTTTTTCTAATAGCTAAGAAACATATTCTCCAATTGTCTCCATTTGTCAGACAGTGCCTGTCGTTAAGTTTTATACTGTACACATAAGAATTCAATTGAAGTAAAATAATGGGGAATACATCGATTTTCTTTGCCAATAGCGCCGTGAATAGCTTTAAGCATTCGAACATGCCACTGAGGCGCTCATACAAGGGCGTGATCAAGTTGAGAGTGTCCTGGGGTACTTTAAGACATCTGACCAGACTGTATGAAAAAAATCACTAAAGCCGTGCACATAAAAAAGTGATAATAGTAAAAATACACACAGAAAACGACATTACAAAAATATCTAATTGTACTTTAGTTACGATACCGACTTAGAACGGTCAATTAAAGTAACAAACGTCGCTCAATTTGTATGATTAAACGGTTTACGGACGTCCACCTTACCACTTACTGCAAAAGCTGCACAAGCAAAGAAGAAAAAAAACCCCAAATCCCCCCCACCCCCCCCCACCCCCCAAAAACAAAAAATAAAATAAAACCAAAACACAAAACCACCCCCCCCCAAAAAAAAAATAAAACAACCAACCACACAAACAAACTTTGAACCTCTGAATAAATTTTATATAAAATGTTTGCATGTTTATTAATTATGGAATTTGTGACGTGATGTTTTGTATTAATTCTTCCATTATGGACAAGTCAAGTTTCAGGCTAATGTAACCTAACATCTGATTTATACATATATTATGGTTAATTAAGCAATATCAATATGTTTCTATCGCCGATTTTGTAATTTCAATAATGGTTGAATGTAATTAAATTGCTGTAATCCTTTCAATTAGATCAATGGTAAAACGAATTTTACCGACTTTAACTACACATAATCAGACTTTCACTTCTGCTGTAAAATGAACTTTGTACATTTAAATTCGTTCAACCCCTTTTGAAAACCTCTTCTTATAAATGTTAATAAAATTGATAGATATCTTAATAAGTGACGGAATAAAAGCTTCCCATGGCTCACCCATGATTATTGTCTCATTTATAGTGTCTCCCGACTCTATAAAGTCGCCGACACTCTCATCTGTTTTGTTAAGATAACGTCTTTGCTTGACACACTTCATCATACTCCTTTATCATTAACGTAAGTATTATTTTCATTATCAAAATATATGATTAGGAATATCTGTTCATTTTTGTTCATAATTGCATAAAAGAGCACATATATATCATATTTTGAAATATATTTTATTACATTATGCCTTGCCTAAAATAGAGATCTTGTTTTTGCTGTCAATATCAGTCATAATCAATGATATATAACTAAATTATTTACAATTTTACTTGTGTACTTCTTCGTAGTTTATTTACCGTATACTATTAGTATAATGATTTATATGCTTTGAAAATACATATCTATATATTACCTATAACAGGCGATGTGATTCATTTCAATGTGTTAATGCCGTTAATATATGAAAGATTTCTTTCTATTACTCGTCAAATATGAAATATATATTAGTCATTTTTACACACATCAATCCGAGGTGAGATTTTTGCGAAAATAAAATCTAGCAAATTATAAGAAATTTACACTAGAAAGTAAAGATTAAATACTTAGCACATGGTATTTTCATATTAAGGATGAATTCTTTTGATAATCTATTAAGGAATCAAGTAAAGTGTTTATTCCTCCATGACATTCGTCCACCTTTGATGATGCCTCTTTGATCTTATTATTCTCCCTTTTGTCCTTGTGTTATACCTTTATACTTCCTAATTTGCGATGTTAGATGTCTTAGAACATTTACTCTTATGATTTATGATAACGAAAGAATAGAACCATTGAAATTTATTGTTTTCATTTGTTCCACATAAACTCTTTGTCTCTTTGTAGATATCACAGAAACCCTCGGAATGATTCTGAAGGCAATGATACTTGCTGTTATGTTGGCCATGGCCGTAAGCCTTTCTCATAACATCCAAACAGCAGTGGTTGATTCGGATTCATCTCCAATCGATATGAGGGGCGAACATTCATTAAGACTGCAAAGTTATCTTCGCCACCGACGCAGTGGGGATAGAATGGTGACAGTGTATTGTCAAACGCTGGCCTGTAAAATTAAACTTGAGGAATTCCTGAAGAATTTGCCTGACGGCTTCAAGCTTCCTGGCACAAGATGGTGACATTTTGGACATTTTAAACTGCAGTTTTATTATAACATGTGATATAAGAGAATCTCGTGCATATTGGATACAAACATTTTAACATATTTGTATATTTCTTATTTATTCAACAATGCTGGACATTGTCGATTCATTTTGGTACGATTCATTGAGTATTTACAAAAGTAACCATCAAGAATAAAATGAAGTTCTTTTTATATTATTTTCGGTTATTTGTTTTTGTTAAACCACACATATTCAACTGACCGTCCGAAATCCGTACCGAATACAGTCGAATATTCATGATATTATTGTTGATTGCTCTGCACTTCCGTAACTTTTGTCATACAGATGAATCAGATGTCTCTTCAAGCCATGTCAAAGTATAATGTTCAAAGCATCCAATGTAGAACTCTGCAATGATTCCCCAGGAAATACAGGAATTACGTACTTATCGACGAAGACCCTGACAGGGGAGATCGTTACGTTTTAATTGTCTCATTTCAAATCACTCATCAATAATGATCGAACCCATGAACTATAAGTCTGGAATGTTGCAGGATACGAAATAAGATATCGTAGTTGGTCTTTCACACTGAGCGGCTTTGCTTATTTCGTAACTTTGTTATTGTAAGCTTACAGCCCATGACTGCATACCTTGATATGTCGTTGTATATACCACAGAACCTCTAATCAATTGTAAAATTCGCATATCTAAGTCCAGAATTTGACTTTTTACGAAAAACTTTTTTTTCGTATCCAAAGATGCGCAGGCATAAACAATGCAATATTTAGCTGACTGTAATCAGCAACACCTGCCCTGCTTATAGCAGTAATTTTATGTAGCATTGAATTGTCTTAGAATGTAGAGTGATAGTCCTTTCTTGTATTTGGTGTAAAGTCTTCTTTTCGCTAACGATCAAACATCACAATATCCCATAACTTTACCACCACAAGTACTGCATACGGCAATAATAATAATTCGAAAATGATGGTGCATCATTTCTGTGTACAAATTTAGAATAAAA
This sequence comes from Pteria penguin, assembly GCA_035048485.1. Classification (NCBI taxonomy): domain Eukaryota; kingdom Metazoa; phylum Mollusca; class Bivalvia; order Pterioida; family Pteriidae; genus Pteria; species Pteria penguin. The sequence goes on from CM068584.1 coordinate 17,350,163, forward strand.
GTCGACAAAAATAATTGAAACAATTTAAATATATATTGATTATTAATTATTTTACGAAGTATATGTATATGTTTCTTCAGCACATTTGCTGTTCCTTTTCCTGTTTTTTCTTAATGGACAAATTCCATTACCTCTCTAGATTGACTGACATGTTGAATATATTTGCATGAATTTTACATACAGATTCTGTAAATGTGTATCTATTTGTTTTCAATACTTTTACTGTAAGTGGATGGAAGGGCTTGGAATACATTGCTTTGTATATTTTATCAAGTATTTATCAATTAATTAACAAATTATTAGAAATTTACAGACATATCTAACTAATAAATATACAACATATATACTTTTTAATTTAGTGCACCATATGCGCATTTCGACAAATTATGTCTCTTCAGTGATGCCCGTGGCCAAATGAATGGAATTCTCAAAATATATAAATATTTGAAGAGCAGTGTTGAAACCAAAATGACCGAAAAGTGAACCAAAGAATCCGTCTAAGGACAGAGCTATGCATGAGAGAGATACTCCTTAGTTTTAGAGTGATTAACATAATTTGATGACTGAGAATTTAAAGTATATATTTAATGTCAGTACAAAAGCACTGACAACTACACTTATGATGCCCTCGGGGACTATCAATCCTCCAGCAGTGACACCGGCCTAGTGGTTTAATAAATATAGAACATATATACTTTTTAATTTAGTGCACCATATGCGCATTTCGACAAATTATGTCTCTTCAGTGATGCTCGTGGCCTAATGATTGGAATTCGCAAAATTTATAAATATTTGAAGAGCAGTGTTGAAACCAAAGTGACCGAAAAGTGAACCAAAGAATCTATCTAAGGACAGAGCTATGCATGAAGGAGATACTCCTTAGTTTTAGAGTGATTAACTTAATTTGATGACTGAAAATTTAAAGTACATATTTAATGTCAGTACAAAAGCACTGAAAACTAGACTTGTGATGCCCTCGGGGACTATCAGTCCACCATCAGTGACACCGGCCTAGTGGTTATAATAAATATAGAACATATATACTTTTTAATTGAGTGCACCATATGCGCATTTCAACAAATTATGTCTCTTCAGTAAAGCTCCTTGCCAAATAATTGGAATTCTCAAAATATAGAAATATAACCTCTTTTCAACAATTTTAATGAAAAGAAATATGGAAATGATACTAAGATATATAACATTAGATACATCTTGTACCTGAATGATAATCCGGCAATGACGTTTTCGAAATTCCACGACTACATACATATCTATAGATAGTTTTCGAATGCGAGAAATTTAATAAGAGTTACTTCCCCTTTCCGCCATATTGGAGGTAAATGACTGAACATTTGTGCATAAATCACCGAAATTCTGTTAGGAATTTCTCCAAAGTAAGAACGTTTCCTAAATTTTTGTAATTATTCGGCAGTAATAAAACTATTGAACAATGACAAATTGTTTTCAAAAGAGTGAAAATATAGACAACTTTCTCAAAATAATTTATTGTAATTGGTATGAATTTGAAGAAAATACTCCAGCTTCACTTTCAAAATGGCGGAAAAGGGAAGTAACTCCAATTGAATTTCATACATTTTTCTGTAGGCGAATTCTGGTTACAATTAAGTGAGCGCCAGAGTGATATTACATCAATTACATTAGTGTGTTACAGTAGTAGGAATGGCTTGATGTTATCTTTAAATCAAAAGCAATTTTCCATAACGAAATTACACAAATTCTGGAACGGTTAATAATGTTTTTCTGCATTACTATACGTGTTTATTTTATGACCTCTCAACTTGAGACACTTGTTGACCCTTGATCTCTATATGGAAGAATATCTCTAGTTTATATGTGCGTCCTTTGATTATTCTGCTGTTGTGGTGATCGGGAAGTAAACCGGTTTACCACACCAATTGATTAACTATTGTCAAATCAAATAACCGTCCTAAGTCGGTATCGTAACTGCACTATAATCGAATATCTTTATCATGTACTTATGTTTTGTCCATATCATTAAATTTAAGATACATATGGTCTCTTGTAGCGTCTACTATTGTGATTAAAGTAACATCGTAAATTTGTTTAGTACAGTATCTTTTGACTGCCCATCAGTATTAAATGCAGTTATCGCGTAGAAATACGCTACATAACCCACGTTTTGCTTATCAGTTTTATTCATCTCGGTCGACCTCGGAAATATTCATTTGCATAATGTATGCAGTGCACGTGATACAAATTCTACTTCTCGCATGCTTTACATCATGCTCATTCTTTCTTTCTTTTCTTTTCCTAGTCACTTAGTGCAGAAGGTCGATTTCTTTTCTTTTTCTCTTTCTTATCTTCTCCATTGTTGTTTTACTCCATATGCAAATGAATAATTTTAAGGTCACGTGCGTATTCTCCGGTCTCGTACGAACGTGAGTAGGTTAAATTTGAGGGTCGTATTTCTAACTTGCTGCAGCAATAACTATATAACCAAGGCTTATTAGGTTTGGGGTCGCTGCAGTTTATTATCTTTTTATAAGTAAAATATGTTAGGAATATATTTTATTGTACCTCTGATTTTATAAAATTAGACATTATGTATCTTTAAGTACTTTATTTTTCCGTGGTGACTTCTGTCATATACATATAATTAACTAAGTATTCCATATTTTGTAAATTTGATTAACAAACCGTAAAACAATTAATGATAGCTATCCTCTGATGGATAACTAAGCGTTTTTATAATAACTATTAGTTATTTTATGACGCCAATTCAATGATCGTCAAATGAGCCACATAGCAGCTTTTGGCACACTTTTTCATTATCACGTCATAAACAGTAAGCAAAGAAAAAGTACTGAAGTGTTAACCATACCTGGTAGTCCAGGGAATAAAAGGTCAATATTGTGTATAGTGTCAAATTCAGACAGCCCTGATTAGATAGAGGTGAGACCAGGTGCCACGAAAGAGTAAGCGTCCACTGGTTGCATCGAACATCCGTCGCAAAAGTCCAACAACAACTTTTCAAGCCGTGGTAATAAATACATAAATATATACATATAAGTACATGACGGAGACAAGAACACTTAGTCAAATTATCCTATTCACGATTAGTCCGAGATTCTTTGCCCTTCTCCCACTTTTGATATCGGCAGTTTGTGGGAGAGGGTTAGAGATATTTTGTTCATCAAAGTTGAAATTTCCGCGGTTGAATTAAACTTTTTTTTGTAGAAATGAATGATAAATTGTGTTGTTATGAAAACATCGCATTCTACAACAAACAAGCTTATATCATTCTGAAGAATTGGTTGTGCATGAAAGAGTCATTTCGCACACACCGTTTTCATTTTTAACTAATGTAAAGTACATATTATATCAACTGTCATAAAATGATTTTTAAAATAAGGTATTTTGGTGTTATCTTACAAAAGTAAGAAATTCTACCCGATCGTATAGACCATTCGATCGCGTTATACACGGACGCGGCCATCTTTAGATTACGTGACTTTCCGCCATTAAGGTACCGAATATGGCTATCATAAGCCTAGTCTGGTATCATCAGTAAAGGACTTTTAAACAAGTTTACAATTCTTTGCATCAGCTTATACTACCTAATGTTTTTTTTTTTTTTCATTTGTTATTTATTAAGTTATTTTTAAGGTTTTGAAAGTGATTTTAACTGAAATACAGACTATTTGCCATGGGTTGCCTTAGAAATATGACTTTACTTAACCTAAAGCAAATAGAGATAGATTCAATCTTATCGCTTATAATGCTAGTTTTTATGAATAATTGACTGTTTAGTACTGATCTATTAAAATTAAATTATTTCAGAGACATAAGTCCCATGATTGTTACTTCGATCCATGTCCCTATGTCGAGTGGTAGCTTGTACTAACAGAAAATGAATTATGTATCAGGTGAAAAACCAGGTTATCTCAGCATTCTTGGCAAAAGTTAAAGCTATATTCCAGAAACTGTCGTCCGTATTACGCAATAAACTTACTTGATTTATGTCGGCTGTTTAACCCCATCATCTGTAAGACTATTATTGATACACATGTATGTTGATTGAAGCAAATTAATTAACATTGCATACACGAGGGAAGTAATGCAGTGAATTGATTTTCGTTTTTGTCCAATGGCGGATCCAGCGCCTCCTTTGCGGGGGGGGGGGGGGGATTTTGTCAATTTTAACAGAAAATGTGCCAAAAAAAATACAGGGTATTGGTACAATTTTGGGTCACTGCCTGGGTGGGCAGTACCGCTACTCCTAAATCTGCCACTGCTTATCTAAGTTAATTTTGACAAGTTGATTTCGGTACTTGCGAAGTATCGTCTCTGTAGAGTTGTATTTAAATTTTCATATAGCTGCAGGTCATGTTCCAAAAGATCATATACGATTTTTTAAGGATTTTCCGAAATTTTCAACCCCCGGTTTTGCAGATACGGATAGCCTGAATTTGGAAATAATTAAGTAGATGATATTTCTCATCACGGAATACAACAATTTATCTGCATACTGAAATTTAGTGATAATCTATCTCAGTAACAGTTACGAAAAATCTTAGTTTGGTCTAGGTGATGATATTGCTATTTGACGAAACATAGCCTATGTTTTGAAAGTAGTCTATGTCTGATGTGTATTTGATAAGTTTTATTATTAATTAATAAGTATCTAATTAATCTTTAAAACATAATTACATCATTCATTACTGAATAAATAATTTAGCTTGGTGACCAACAATTTTGGTAAGGCCGGAGAAAGATTCCTTTTCTTTTTCTGTTTTTATATTTAAATTTTAAACTGAAATTCATAATGGACTATAAAAACAAACACGTTTATTAATTCGCAATCCTAGTCACCGATCAGATAATTCAATTAAATGTTAATAAACACAAATACTGTTGTAACCACTACGCTCCTAGGTCATTTTTACTATCTCGATAACTTTTTTTCAGTACCGTAATGGCGAATACGATCGCGACACCTATCGGTAAAGGGCAGATAACTATTGAGGAACTGCCCAGTAGAATGGTCTATTGAAATAACTGCAATTTGTTTAAGCATCTCTTTATTGCCAAGAGATATAAGGTTACCTTCACAGCAGCCTAAGAGACGGATGAGTTTCTAACAATGTATTTATTTCTCCGTATAGTTACGTATAGTTTCTTCCACATAATACATTTCTATTTTTAATGATGAAATAATGATGATCATTTCGTCATCTTTTTTTGGTTATGTGTTAATTGTACTCAGAGATGGGTTACGCCTTTGTAAGCGCATTTGACATAGAACAACCTACTGTTTGTTATGACCAGTCTGGTATGACAATTATAATATCTGAAAAAATGAAATAGAATATCGATTCACAACGCATAAGTTGGAATGAGCATTTGTAGCTCGATATCTATTCGATATGTTATTAAAAAACAGAATATTTCTACTCTAAATGAGAGTTTACCATTAAAACATGTAGCCTAATATCAGGGACTTGGTCATCATTTTATCAGGTGCGCCATCAAAAAAAAAAATGAAAATAAAAATACGTTGATTAAACATTTGAAGGATAGAATTGGAATCTTTAATTGAATAGATTTATCTACCCCTGGATAGATGTCTGAATAAGAATAAATGTAAAGTAAAATAGCTCTATGGAAAGTAAAGATACGGGACACTTCCGTAGGCGTAGGAAACGTTTGACGTTTTAATGGTGGTCAGATAATTGGAGATAACACATAGCTAATAAGACTCAAACATAAATGCATATACAATGTGATATATTGTACAATTCGTATTTATTATAAACTTTATTGTCTAGTAGTACATGGTCGAAAATAAGGAAAATAGGGAAACAAAAATAATTTTTTCGTAAGAATATTTCCTGATCGTTGGACAAATCCGCCTTCTATAATTATACTGTACAAATTTTAAACCGCTATAAAAGAAAAAAGAGGAGTTACCGGCTCAGTTATGTGGCAGAAGTCACCATGGAGCTATACAATACATGAATATAAATAATATAATAGAACATTTAACACATTATAAAAATATTTGATTGTAGTGCAATTACGATACCGACTTAGGACGGTCATTTAATTTGGCTATAATGACCAATGTATCTTTCTTTATACGAATGCCAATAATTATTGATTTCTGTACAATACAGAAAGTACAGAAATACAAATCAGATCCATATTGCACATAAATGAATTTCATTCACTTAACATCGGCAAATCTGAAAATTGTTTTGCTAATTTACTGTTTGTTGTTGGATTGAAAGTAACCAGCTTCAGATACTGATAGACTTTAATCAGAAATAGGAGTCAAAAGCGCGCTAAATTATATATTATTTTATTAACCTAACTGCTCTACTGTAGCAATAAGTGAATGAACTGTAAAATACGAAAGTAACTGGTGTCAGGCACTGACAACAATATACCTCAGTGGACATTCACAGGCCCTTGAAATTTAGAGGTGAGACCAGGTCCCCTAGAGGTGTGAGAGAAATGCTATACTGCATGTATGAAAATAAATAATTGCTACAAATGTAAAGATGATGGATAAATCCAAACCATAAGTCTAAAAATCATGAAACCAGAGGACATACAAAATCAGTGAAAATAAAAAAAACAAATGGAAAATAACAAAATATGTCTACTTGAAGAGCATATGTGAACCCCTGTGATGGAGTGAGATCAGGTGCCCGGGGGGAGTGAGCATCTCCTGCTTGCTAGCAACACCCGTCACATATACCCAGTAGAAAAAGTCAAATCGTGTAAATTCCATATGTATTTATATATGGAGAAGTCAAAGTAGGTAACCTTCTAGTATAAAAGGTGTCAAATCTGTGTAAAATGATCGAAATCGGTCTCATTCCAGAATATCATTTAAAAATCTGGATAACGAGATATCATATGGAGTAATAAGAGTCTCGTAACGACCGTAGAACTTCCTCAGTGACGTTGTTTGTCTAGCACATATATAACCCTGGTTTAGCAGCTTTGGTCATGCTCTGGAATAACGTATTAACTGAGATATGAATACGCCGTATGCGGGCGATGATGGAATGTTGCTACTTATAAAAGGAAAGTTTGTGATAGTGAAATTGAAATCGTCACGTTTCTCATAGAGTAAGGTGTTCAATTGACCATTAATGTCGAAAGACAACATAATATCTAAATACGAAGTAGAATTACTACTTTCTGTGGTTTCTTTGACCTCCAGTTCACTTGGATAGATGATGCTAAGGTAATCCGCGAATGACGGATTATTAATTGAAAGCAAACTGTATGCAAAGTAATTTAAACAGAATATTGAGAACAATGATATGATGTGTTTCCTTTGTCATAAATATTATATAATGTGCCATTTATATTTTACCAACGTTCATGTTAAGAGAGTTTTGTAAACGATTCATTACGTTACATAGGTGTGTTTCTTCAGTGCGAGCACAATATTCTAACACGTTATAATTGCTATATTTAAAATGCGCATTCCATGCATTTGGGAATGTTTGCCCTGCATGTTGTATTTTAAATGCATTCCTGCAATAAACATGCATTCAGACCATGACATTGACAAAATCTGCCCATAGCCACATGGAATGTAAATTTTGAGTATGTTCCTTTCCTAGATAGATTTAAATTAAATGGGCTATTGCAATCAAAGTTACATTTTTCTTTTTTATTTCTATTTGCGTTGCATTATCACAAGGTGTTGCTCAGGTTATGTTTCTCCTATGACGTCATACGCAAAACATTTAATTAATAAATACACAAAAATCCTCCTTACAATTAAAGTGGTTTACAACAAGATCTTCAAATTGCAAACGGTGTTCTATAGTTAAGTAAGTACTTTATATACATATATGCAGTGATTTTCTTTCAGGTCTATCCATAAAGATAAACTACAAAAGATGATGATGATGATGATGATGATGATGATGATGATGATTATGATGATGATGATGATGAAGATGATGATGATGATGATTATTATTATTATTATTATTATTATTATTATTATTATTATTATTATTATTATTATTATTATTATTATTATTATGATAATGATAATTATAATAATAATTTTGTAAACATTAGTACATGTAAAACAATTCTTAAAATGTCAATTTTATTTGATATAAATTAGTTTCAACTATATGTTAAAAGAATCAATGTCTTGTTGTATTTTACTATTTATATGCTCTCTTGATATTGATGCTCAGTTTAAAATGTATTCTAGTTGTATTAGATAAAACTGATTGGGATAATGCTGTGAGAAACAAATCTGATTAACTTGATTCCATTGGCAGATTTAGAAGGGAGAAGAGGGGGTTGCAATCCCTCACCCCTTTGGCCGGAAAATTATAAATGTCATGTTTGACCTATTTAGGAGTGCAACCCCACGTTTCCAGACCGATAGTGCAAAACATTTGTCATTGGAGACTGCAACCCTTCCCCTTTTGAAATATTTCTAGATCCGACTATGAATTCTTTTATCATGTTGTTGATAATTCTTAACCTAGTTGACTTAAGTTCAAAGACAAACTACGAAAATCAAATCAGCACAGTGAGAGTTAAGACAATATAACTACAATGCCTTCAGTGTTCCGGATCCACCATTTAATTTAGATAAATCACAAAAGCAATCAGTTATATTTGATATGTGAAAGTACATATTCATAATGGACGAATGTGATTATTAGGTTCATTTTCTAATGTGCGTGTTAAAGCAACCTTGTTTATTTATAGAATGACTAAAAGTGAAATACCAAACCTGTAGTGTTGCCAACGCCGATATCCCTTGTGTGATGGTAATATATACACGTTATACATCTAATTATATATCTTTTTCTCAGAATGGAAACATTCACTTTGACAATCGTCATCATCTTAAGCAGCACCATATCACTTGTGCAGCCTACCCTCGGGTATTTGCTACCAATTCACTTGCATCATCAGAAAGCTATAAAAAATCAACCGAGTAATTTGATACCTGCAGCGAAGTCTACTCAATTTAGTATTGGAACTGAGAACAGCAGACTTAGACGTGATGTTGAACTTTTATGCAGGACTATGGAATGTCTAGTGACCTTACTTGAATTCAGGCGAACTCATCCTACGGGTGCTCCGTACAAAGGACCAAAATGGTAGACAAATACGGACGGAAAAAATACTTAATACAACACGTACGATGTGATTATACTGATTGAGAATAAATAATGATTTTAAGTGCAGATTAACATTTATTCATTGAGAAAATAGAAATGGATAAGACAGAATGTTCAATACAATATGAAAAATTAAAATAAAACTACAAAGAATGTTTTGTTTTCAATCTATGTCAGTATATTGTTTTCACAGTACATATAATTTACTTAGGAAAAGCGTAGTTATAAATTAGAGATCTTCTGTAAAGAGTCATGATTTTATTCACATTGTTCAGATTCATTGCACTCCTCCATTACTTCCTTTAGTTCAACCTTGTACCCTTTGCATTGTTTGCCTCAGTTTTAGAAACTCCAGCAGATCGATAAGGCATTGTTGTGTCTTGCAGGTAATGTTAATATCCCTCTTCAAACGGTTATTTTGAGATTCAGATACGTTGTCTAAAGATGATGGTAAGTTTTCTGGTAGAATCGGTGTAGCGTAGATGGTATTGAAGTTGTTTAACAATACTATCGTGAAAAGTGCGCCTAACGCAATTAATTTAGAATCCATATCTCTGCAAATACACATATCATACATTGTTATATCAAAATATTATACATATTTTTATGATTATGTTATAGAGTTAAAATTTTAGTAAAGTATTCAGTTCATTGTATAGAACGATATGGAATGCATTTCGTTTTTGAAAATTGGAAAGTTTGCAATCACTTAGCAAATTTCTGGGCCCTATCAAAATCAAGATTTCGCTTTCTTATAATTTCTTTGTTCAATGTTGACTCATTATTTATTTATTTTAAGGATAGCAAGTAAAGTTGCGGTGATTCAGATATTTTATATTCATTATAATAATATGACACAGAGGAGAGGAAACCAACATAAAAATGCCTATAGTGCCCAGTTTGGAATACGAATTGTGTAGTCAAATACATGATTATATAAAGTGTAGAAATGAATGAAGTGCATTTGGTATCATTTTGTATTATGTACCTCTCTGATTTTGCACACCATAAAATGAAAAAGGATAAATAAATAAAGTTACACCGAAATGCCGTAAATTGTCGGGCACATGTCCTTTACCAAGTGGATAATAGAAAATATGAAACAGTAAAATCCATCCTGCTGGTATAAGCTTCCAGCGTAAATATTTTACCCTGGGCGCTTATACCAGCAGGATGGATTTTACTTATTTGTTTCATATTTTCTATTATCCACTTGATAAAGGGCATGTGCCCGAAAATGTGAGGCATTTGAGTGTAACTTTCTTTATCTATTGAAAACAACTTTCCTTTGGAGGATAAATTACTAAATATTTGAAAAAGGATAGTTTCCCGGACAACTAGAAATACTCATTTCGCATACTTAAAATATAAATATTTGGTCATGTGTTGTCGCAAATCTAGTTAAGAAACAAATCGTAAAAGGTACAAAACGGAAATAAAAAATCATTTCTTTATACTTTTGTTTCAAGGCAAAGTGTACTAATAATTTTGGCTATCAAATATCCAGAAAGGATATCTGTAGAATATATCGTTCGTAAACTGCACTCTTAAAAGGAACGAAACAAATCCGTTTTGGAGAATATTCGTAGCAATCTACACCCTTTTCTCCTCCTTTCTTTGTACATCCCTTATCAACAATTAAATACAAAATTTGCACTGTCAGCTATAGCGTTGATAATAGTGATGTAATAATATTATAAGATGCGGTGTTTACTAAGAGACATGATCTAAACTCCTTTAATCTAAAATTTGTATATGCAAACTTATCCCGAAACGGCATCCCTTGTCCGCAATCACATAAATAACGTATATCATAAAACACTAACACAAAATGTGCACATCATAAAGAAGAATGTATGATATGACGGGCATCTTGGTGAAAGCGTTGATAATGAAAATAATACTTTTATTCTTTGATCTCTCGACAAAGGCCTGCATACTTTTCTACCTTAATGTCAATGTTTTCTCTCACTGTTATGTGAGATTTCGATAATATTTAGAGAATCGGATGCGCTTATATTTTAATTTTTCAATGAATGTTATAATTTTAATCTATATATAAGAAGACACTTTGCCGTTTTTAATATTGCCAATCAATGACAGTGTTCCTTTTTCATTTTACTTCGTTTTATTTCTGTATAACTTGGAGATACAAAGCATTTATATTCAATTTTAAACTAAATGAAATGTCACGTATTATTTACATTTTAGATATACTTCACAGTAACCATAATGGTTCTGTCTTTCGCAATGTTGCCTTTTTAAAAAATGTGATGTTCAAGACTAGTGTCGTTCAAATCATCCATGACCCTCGCTTTATAAATCATGCGAGATTCCGCGAGTGAACTGGGAACAAAAGTTTTATTTGCACAGTTATCTTTTTGGGGTTTTTTTCGTTTTATTGTTTTAAAGACCCAAACAAAATCATATATGTGATAAAGCCCATCTTCTCTAAGTTATGGAGAATTATTAGTGTTTAAATGAACATTTTATTAACATATGTGCATTTAAAATGTACTACATAAAACATAAAACTTTCTACATTACGCAATCAATTTCAAATGAATTAAAGTTTTCATTTGAATTTTATGAAATTATCAATATAAAACTGATTACCTTAACATCATTATTAGAAGGTTTATCTAATACATTTATTTCTTTCAATAACATATTTAATAAATATCGAAGTTGTCTTTTAAGTTCGGATATACTTATATACTATATATATAATGTATAATATAATATATAACTTACCAATATTATTGCTACTCTGAACGTCCAGCGTTATGTTGTACAAGGAAGACCCTATTTATATAGCATCTTCAAAGTCGAAAACTTCGTCATGAAAACAGCATGAAGGGTTAGGAAATGACCCTCCCACCACGAGAAAGGTACATTAATGATCTAGTTTCTCTTTTGTAGAGAGATTAAGTAGAATGTTTTCATTTATTTTCAAATACGATCATTACCCTGAACCAAAACAGAAACACTTATACTATAAATACACCTAGATTGTTCATCCACGTGTAGATGTCAATGATTTGTAAGGGGTGGTTGTTGATACAAACTCTTACAAAGGGTGCGGGAGGTGGTCATGTGGTTACTCTTATATCAAAACAGGCTACGCCAATCAATCTCTCTCTCTCTCTCTCTCTCTCTCTCTCTCTCTCTCTCTCTCTCTCTCTCTCTCTCCCTCGTTCTCAATACATACAACATGATCCAGAAATATGCATACTTATGCATACTTAAACAAGAGTAAAATTTCTCATTATCAAAGCATTAATATCTCAAAATATGCAATGGGAGGAAAGACGCAACAGCAACCCCCCCCTTTCCATAAAAAAAAAACAAATGTGAAAGAAAAAACCCAAGAAAAACAAAACAAGCACATAGAAATAACAAAAACACCAAACCAAAACAAAGGCCACCCCGCCAAACAAAAACAATTGCGACTCAACATTTATTGACTTTTTCAAGGCCGCGTTCTGTACTTTAAGAAAGTGGAAATTTGACAAGCCAGAATTTGGAGTTTAATCTCTTAATGTCAAATCTCGGTTTGCATGCATACAGTTTATTATCTACCGCCTACTTATATAATAACAAACGGGTGTAGGACAAGGAAACAAGCGAAGAAAGGGAGCTTTCAAATGTAGGAAAGGTTGGGGAACAAGTGGGCGTGTCCCTGTCCATGAGAAAATTCACATATACGACTGGATATTTGTTATAATTTCAAAACAAAAAAAATAAAATCAACAAAAAACTGTAATTCAACTCACTCTACAAAAACATTAAAGCACTGCATAATATATTAATTGAAAATGTGTACACTATGTGATACAGCGGATTGCATATAGTGTGTTCATAAGACTGTGATAACAGATCCTTGAAAACAAGACAATATAGAAATACACACCAAAAAATGTACAAAATAGCAATAATGATAATTTTATCATCATTATTCTTATCATTAAAATGATAATGATATTGAGCAACTGGAAAAATTAGATTCCACTCCGGTGCTGGAGAAATGTTCAGTATAATACAGTCTGGAAATAACAGTACATGAATATGCAGTGTCTCTGACAACAACGTGTTACACTGAATATTCTAAAAATCAGATACGACAGTTATTGCTGGAAGGAGTAAGATTATCATTAAGTTTCAATAGTTACGCCCGTCATGAATACACTACGAGCTTCACCCTCGCAGAGAATAAATATGATTAATCTTTTAAGGTATGTTGGACGGTAGGATACCTCAGCGATTCGTCACACCAATTGATTGTATTTGTCGACTGACAGATATCGTGATTGTGTAATATTATTTTTTGTTATGTTATGTTTAAAATTTGGTTATTATGCCTTAGCCTGTTTAATTCGTCTGAGATGAACTTTGTCATGTGACAAAATCAGGCTATATTTACTATAATTTTATATTTCCTAGACTATTCATGCCATGTCGTTCCACTTCTACAAAATTATCTGTGGAAGAAATTTCTAATTTTTTTTCATTAGAATCATTAGGACAAGATAAGCATTTCATCAAACATATCTTTCAAAATGCATGTTCCTTACCATTTACGCATTTTGTGTAAAAAAAATTCTAACAAAATTTACCTTACCTTTGATAAAATATGTACATACTGGACAACACAGAAATATTCGAGTATAATACAACTGAGTTGGAAGATCAGTTTTATCTTTATTATTTTCCACATTATACCCTTATTCTCATCAAAGAATGTCATTACGAATCAACTAACCGAAGTATAAATATTTGTCCCGATATATACCTGCACTAATTTATATTAATGTTTTCCGTGTTTCGTGGTATAGTGGGAAAAGTTTATATTAATATTTCGAAACTCAAAATGTAGTTATCTTAATATTTATATAATATAAGAATTCCAACCATTCGGCCACGAGCATCACTGAAGAGACACAAATTTGATAATAATTTTCGTAATTTTATCGAGTAAAAAGGAAGAAGTAATGAAGGTTTACCGACATCTCGAAATCCATGGAATAAAAGGGCAATACTGTATACAATATCATACTTAGACAAATGGAAACCCAATTAAATTGAGGTGAGATCAGGTGCCCAGAATGAGTAAGCGTCCCCTGCTTGCAAGCAACACCCTTCGCAAAAAGTTCAGCAATAAACATTCAAGTTCAGGAAGTAAATACATTTATAAACACATAAGTACCTGTAGAAGACAAGGACACTAAATCAAATTATCCCATTCACGGCATGAAATGCTATTCCGGTGTTGGAAATGCACGTTAACAAATGTCTGTATGTATACATGTAATGTCAAATAAAGTATAGTGAAAACCTTTAAGATGGTTAGTTGGTATGATCATATCCCAAAATGTCGGTTAAAATTCTTGAAAATGTAATCTCAAATATCCCAAAAATCCCAATATCGACAATAGAACTTCCTTAATAACAATTTCGAACGTTCCTTTCGAAACAGTGTTTGTTCACATTCATATATATATAAATATATATATATATATATATATATATATATATATATATATATATATATATATATATATATATATATATATATATATATAATATATATATATATATATATATATATATATATATATATATAATATATATATATAATATATATATATATATATATATATTATATATATATATATATATATATATATATATATATATATATATAATATATATATATATATATATATATATATATATATATATATATATATATATATATATATATAAATATATATATATATATATATATATATACAGTGCTGAATTACATTGTTTCCTCTGCATATCAGGGCATTCACGGCGTGTGTGACTAGCCAAACAGGAGACGCTCACTTCTACCGGGCCCCTGGTCTTACCTCTGAATTTCAGGGGTCCGTGAATGTCCACTGTGGTACATTGTTGTTAGTGCCATTTCATGTGACACCAGTTATTTTCGTATTTTAATACGTCCATGTGAAAACTATTTATACATTATGTCATTTATGTATTTATTCATATCTGTATAATACATGTAATCATGTCCAGTGCCCCAATATTGTACACATGAGGATTTGATTTTATCGCTGTTTTCCCCTGAGTTTGATTTAAATTAATTATTTAATTTAATTTAAATTAATTATTTTTGTGACTGAAATTATTTAAAATTCTATAATAGTGGATGTTTACAATTATTTGTTCATTTTCATGCAATATTGCGTTTTGCACTGGATATTAAGAAGTCATTGTTATCCAATATTTATATTGGCTGTATCAATTGTAAAGTCATCAATTAAAATATCAGACGTGGTGTTGCAAATATACATCTGCGTTTGTTATGAATTTATGCTGATGATGAACACCTTTTTCCGTTTAATCGTGACATGGAGGCAGCAGGTATCTAACCTCTTAAACGTTGCGGAGAATACAAAGAACAATCCCGTCCCGGGCCGTCTGTATAGCAACAAAGAACAATCCCGGGCCGTCTGTATAGCAACAAAACGCTTAACCACAAAACCAAGTTTATTCCTAAGTGTGTATATGATGGACGATAAGGAAAATCAAAACTTATCTATATTATGTATGAATGATGACGAATATCGATGCTTCCCTAGATTTTCAAGTATGAAGCGCATGGTTCATAATTCTGAATAAGTCATTGAGTGGATGAAAAGTTCGGATTAAAACCGGGTTTATTTTTGTCCTTAGATGAAAGAAACTTTCGGCATTTACTGTAAACATAGAGCATCGTAAATGCCTGTTGTTATTTGAATGGCATTGCAATGTTTGAAAAGGGTGTGATAAGTATGAAGTATGTATGCTGGTTCCTGACGTCATTTCCGGTACAATCTTCATACATGCCTTACAATGAGTTATAAATCAACTGTAATGTTTTGGTAATATTTATTCTCAGTTGATTGGAAAAGATATATACTTGAGTTAGGTGAGTAAATATGCGAATTTTGGTTTATTCAAATTTGATATTATTCACGGGCACTAATAAAAAGGAGCCATTTCAAGAATAACACCCTTGCCTTTTCAAATTTTCGGCATGCACTCGGTGAATTGCAGGTCGCAATATTAGTGGGGAAGGGGGTAACAACGGGTTAACTGAGTATCATTTATACAAATTCAAATTTGCAGCATGTAATCGAGTATTTACATGCCAAATATATCCTCTAATTCACCAATGAGAATTCGTTTAACATATATCCTTGCATAAGAATTTTGTTTTAATATAATCTTATTATCTTTAGAATTATAAATTTCCTTTGGTATCTGTAAAAACTTTAAAGTCAGATTCTCTGCAGGAAGTAAAATACAAAACGAATTAGTACAATGTCATATGCCACTTACAACAACCTACCACGGAAAACATTTTAATACCTTGAAACCAGAGGTAACACAAGATTCTTGGAAGTGTGAACATCTCCTGTTTGGCATGTAAAACCGTCGTGAACAGGGCAAAAAAACTAAAGATTAAAATAACGTTGAACATTGTATTTATCAGATGAATGTGTTGGCAAGGTACAGTGTAACAATCATATAAATAACATCAGAAAATATATACGGCATACAGATTGTAACAGTCATACAATTTAAGAACATGACACGGAATACAGTGTGTAACAGGCATATAACATCAGAAAATGTGTAAGGTATACAGGCTGTAACAGTCAAACAAGATCAGAAAATGTGTAAGGTATACACACTGTAACTGTCAAACAAGATCAGAAAATGTGTAAGGTATACACACTGTAACTGTCAAACAAGATCAGAAAATGTGTAAGTCATACAGACTACAGTAGTCAAACGAGTTATGAAAATGAAATGCATACAGAAAGTAACTGTCAGAAAATGGCAAAGGCATAAAGAGTGTAACAGTCATACCCAACCAGAAAAAGTGTAATATACATACATACTGTATCTGTCAGTTAACATCGGAAAATGGCAAGGCCTACTTTGTGTATATATATATTCTGGCAATACATCATAGTACAATATCAACGTCGGATTATCATAGTTCCATTTAATGATTGGATAGAGTTTTGTTTTAGATCGTGATGTTTTCCTTTCTTCTTGCACAAAATAAGGGGGCAGTCATGGTGTAGTGCGGCGCAGACGATCCGGGTTCGATTCCCGGGTTGCGCCAGTATGATTAAGAGGTTGGTTACCTCCTGCTTCCATGTCGCAATATAACTGAAAAATTGTTGAAAGCGACGTAAAACACCAATCAACCAAACACAAAATAAGACTGAAAAGTTTTGAAAAGATGTGAACAAAAATATTTTTTATCTATAGGTCAGATACCGGTGCATCTGCCCAAAAATGAGGTGGAACTTCGATGTCATCGTCTTACTTGTCCTTATCCTGATTCACGATCTCTATGGCATGCCATTGGTGAAAACGGACGTCATGCATGAGGAACAAGTACCAAAACAAATAAGAAAGCTACGCGTTGACAGAGCACGTGATAAGCCACGTGAGAAAGAAATGAAAACCATACCGGGGATAAAATTCGACTCAAAGGCGAAGCGTAGTGCAACATTTCGTGTGACATGTTTAACAAAGGAATGTATGATACAGTTACTACAATTTACCCAGAAGCATTCAACATCCGGGTACTGGAGAATTCCTTAAAGTTAAATGCACACCGATACATTAATGCATGTGCTACAGCTTCTACCAGTAGAGAATAATGCTTTTGTGACGCGATGAAGAGTTTCTGTAGGCTGCCATAGGAAAATCCTCGAAGAAATGCCCTCTGGAAAAAAAACCTGAAATTGTCAAATAAACCATAGTGCAGATATATGCTTTTAACGTAAATCATTATTTACTTTCTTGTCGCAGACCTCGTCGAGTGTTCTTCATAGTTCAACAATGCAATATTGTTGGGAGAAACGATTAAAATGAAAATAAATCTCTTGAAAAATGAAATTCTTGTGTATTAAGAAGTACTTCTCAAACTGTATGTGTCACAACTGCTCCTATCGGTACGATTACTGTCGTATGTAAATAAGGTCATTTCCTGCATTTTTGGCTACACTGATGACGTCATTTTGCTCATTGTTCACTTACAATATAATCGTCGTTAATTTACCCTACTTCCTGCGGTCAGTTGTTCGAAACTTTAACCACTGGTTAAGCTAACCAATGGTTAAATTTCATCAGACTATTTCTTTAAAATGAGAAGACTTAAAGTCATAGTATGTGTACTGATTTGTAGCATTTGAAACAAGCTTAGTAAAGTAATTTAGATTTGTATACAGGAATCTTATAAATTGAATTAATTGTCTCTAAAATTTTAACCACTGGTTAGCTTAACCAGTGGTTAAAGTTTCGAACAACTGGCCCCTGATCTTTAATATTGTCATCTTTGTGGAAGAGCTTTGAGAAAATGCCTGATATATTTGTTATGACAAAAACAAATAAAGTAAAAATCACGCGCACTTGGATTTCATATATAATGGTCAAAATGACTCCTCGTAAAAACTCGTGGCATTCAGATGATTTTCAATAATAATATTTATGAGGTCATAAAAGACGAAAGTATTTTACGGAGTTTTCTCAGACCTTGAATGACATCATCACTATGCCTTGGGAAAGAATGATTTCGAATGTATTTTTCAACAAAGCAGTGACGACGTCGTTTGAGGTCCGACAAAAATCGAACAAAATCATGCATTTTACTTATAGCGTCAAAACTAAAACAATTGAGATTCCTCTTAATTTCAGGTTTCTTTGCCTTTGACACGTGGAATGGTCAATTCATCCTTTACTAAGACGACTTCATTCACAACCTCCTAAATGTTTACTGATCATTGTTTTACGTCACTCCGCGATTATTTCACATATATGGCGACGGTATCTGCCTGACGTATTGCATATAAATTTAAACCTTTGCAACGGACCCACACGAAACAGTGAGGGATTTTTTACGTGCTACACCTACCATGACACGGGGGCCTCGGTTTTTACTGTCTACTGGGAATGAAAAAACACTGGTATGCCAACGGCGGGAATCGAAACCGAGACCTCTTGGTCACGAGCGCAGCACTTCATCTACTGAGCCATGCCAGTGTCCACCAAATTTCCAAAGTATGTAATAGGAAAAACAATTACAAACCCTCAAAATGACTCCTTTTGCATTTCTACTGATATATGAAATATGCTTTGATGATTAAGTTGCGGGCTGAGCTAAAAAAAAGTTAGATATACTAATAGCAATAAAATCCGAGTGTAAATTCGCCGATGACTTTTCAGACTTAGATTTGTTTACCGAACACAAGATATCGATGGAAATCGGAAGAACATGAGCCATTACCGTTGGAGGATTCCTTCAACACATCGGTTAGTAGCAGAAATTTTGAAAAGAGTAGTGAATACTATCGTTCTATTTCGTTGGAACACCAGCTGTAATCTCATAGTGAAGTGGGCAAATACGATGACTACTTTAACGCAGTTTATATATTGATACCGAACCCTAATAAATCGAATTCATTGACTATCAAAATGTAACCATTCCTTAACTTAAACAATCAAACAACGGGCTCCTGGAGGTCTCCGCTGATTTCTGATAGTCATTTTCTCGGTTTCTTATAATCCCCAACCTATCACCTAATCACCAGAAAGCAGTTCAAGTTCTCATGAGTAACAATTGTTTTAAGTATCAACTCGATCAAAGAAAATATTAAAGCTTCTTAGACCAAACAAGAATCCTAGTCACAACCTAAGTTCGCCCTTGGCCATCGAAGTATGGACTTAGTTCAAGGTGGAGAAATGACTATGTCTCATGAATAACAATTCTACAAATGTTAAGCATACCAAAGCAAGCATATAGGTTTTATGTATTGTATACAAAAATTCAATGACTTAATGTGCCCTTGACCTCGGGCGAGTGACCTTGGATCAAAGCTAATACATACCCTTGTCTCGCGAATATCAGTTGTGTTAGAGACAACAAATTCTTGATCAAGGGAAACATAAAGTTTTTATAGATCACAGGATAATTGCATGAAATGGATCCCTGTGCCTTGACCCACAGAGAAGCGGCATGAAATGGATCCATGTGCCTTGACCCACAGAGAAGCCTTGACCCACAGAGAAGCGGCATGAAATGGATCCATGTGTCTTGACCCACAGAGAAGCGGCATGAAGTATAAGCTTGATCAATCAAAAACATGTGTATACTCCACACTAGGTGAATAAGGTGATAACATTACATCAAATAAATATCCACTAAAAACAACAGAACAATCTGTATAAGCTATACTACAATCCCAAACAGCCTTACATAGCTGACTTATATTACAGTTAATTGATCTATCCAGCCAGTCAGAAGAAAAAAAAGTCGTCACAGTAGGGACAAACTAAGGCGTTTCGCCTGGGATCAAACTCTTGATGGATATTGTTACAAAACAAGTTTTGCGGGGGATCTTCAGTATTTCTTCTCTACTGAGTACGTGACATAACATTTATTCAGTTGTTCAAATAAAAATTTGAAATGGGAAAGTTAAGACAGACAGACGGACGACGGACACATCGCTATGACTGCGTATATAACAGAACAACATTCCAACCCATCCATTCTCCCATTTTCAATACACCAGTACACAAGGGTTGTCTCAGAAAATGAGGGCGGCCCTTGTGTACTGTGAGTTAGAAAGGACGTTGAACGTTAGCAACCTTATGACGTTATAAGAACGTTTCATTTTTCTTTACGTCATTTATATTTATATTTACTCCCCTAACATTAGGACCGCAGTTAATAGCGGTGAAGGTCATTGAGCACAATTACGTTTAAAAACTCAGGCAGTTAATCACTAGATAAGGGAGGAAAATCCAAACAAATCAAACACGAAAGAAAGAAAGAAAGAAAAAAAGAAAGAAAGAAAGAAAGACAGACAGACAGACAGACACAATCGTAACAACTCGTCCATTTCCGTACGCAAAAAAATGGCGACGGTGATCCGATTGAGACAGACAGACAGACATACAGACTGACTGACTGACTGACTGATTGATTGATTGATTGATTGATTGATTGATTGATTGATTGATTGATTCATTGATTGATTGATTGATTTTATTAACAGATCTATACAAGTCACAACATATTGATTATTACAAGGTAACAGAACTATATTAACCTAATATGTTGCTTCGGAGATATTTATTGATCAGTGCAATGACTTCTTTCGAAGCGGTGCTCTTGTCAAGCGATGATATCTGGAAAATTTCATTATGAACTAAATGATAAACGAACAATTTATTTAAATATATAGTGCTCAGGCTCACCGTGCAGACTAAGCGTTCAATACTGAGTTTTAGATCCCTTTGAATACCAAAAATTAATTGTACAAGTCGATTGATGACAGCTTCTTCTCGGGATTCCGTCGCTCTTCTGTGCATCAAGTGGAAGAGTGATAAACCAACTTGATTTCATGCATGAACTTTAAAAAATATGTTTAATGCTTTTCAAGTCTAATTTTGATTTTTTTCTTCTTCTTTTTTTTTTTCTGATGTCAGTACAATAAAATTTTGTATTGGGTTTCATATAAAATTAATGGTTTGACATAACAAGTAAATGGACAGGTGTATGTACAATGTTCGTGTAAAGACTCTTGTATTTGGTTTTATGTCGTTGCGACAGTAATCATACTCCCGACCGTCGTCATTTCATATCAATTATGTCGAAATGATTTTGTTTACGCATAGGGCATGCTGTACTTTGTGGGTACATCTAGCCAAACGGGAGATGCTTATCCCTCCATGGCACCTGCTTTCCAAGCCTCATCAGTTATCCACCGTGTCTGGTTGATGTGAGTAACGCAATGTACAAGCACATGCAGTTACTTGGTTACATTTTAACGATTATACTAGTTAGAGTTATCTTTCGTGGGTCATTTTTTCCCGCCACGCATTGCGCCTCCACACGTGAAGATTTTTAACTTTGGAAACATGGCCGACCAAGAGGAAAATGATCCTTCTCCAGCGCAGGATATTGTTGTCACCAAGTATAAAATGGCCGGTGACATGGTCAATGGTGAGAATACTTGTCAGTAATAATTTAATCCAACTGAGAAAACCTGGCTTAAGTAATAAGCCAAACAGTTCATGGTATCTTTCAAGAATTTTCGGTGTATCGCCATGTGTTTTTAATGAAATGAATAATTGCACAACTTTTAGAAATTTATTCTTTTGGTGTCTCTATGTACTTACGAATGGAAAGTGTATATGACTAAGAATAAAGTATGCGAGTATTTATCTCGGAATCGCTTTTAAATATATTGTAGCCATTCCCCGTATGGAAATCTACTTAGCTCGCATTTCCTCTGTTCGCGATGAAAGGAATAACATAGACTTTGTTTCTGTATTTATTATTCAGCAGTTTTACTTGTCATTCATTACAAAATGATATTTTTGATCAATTAATCACTCATTATTTGTGTCATACTTATGATCAAAAGTTAGGTATTACTAGAAAATTATGTCAAACAGGTTTGGGGCAACGTCTCATTTGATAGATAATCACTCAAATGAGTAATTATCACTGTTTTCAGTAATCAGTTTTAAGGAATGAACAGAAGTAAACAAGTACTGAATAATGAAATTTTGGAATTATGATTTGAAATTCAAAAGGGCACATGTTTACAACATACGTAATATAGTTTACAAAACAAGTTGACATTTTTAACTTGCTGTTTTGAACTTTATATATTGCAGCTATAAAATCCAAATTGGTAAATTAAAAAGATCAACTTCTTTTGTATTTCATGTTCAGTATATTATAAAGATGTATCCGTTTAAGTCAAAATTTTGAAACTTTAATTATAATTGCACTGTAATTTTGAAATTTAATGTCTATTATAAGTACATGTGTATTCTGTTGCTTCAGGAATCTTGAAAGAAGTTGTTGCAAAATGTAAAGCAGGTGAAACTGTCAACAGTATTTGTGAGTTTTGACAATAGACTGCAAAAGTGTTCAGAAAAGACAAGGAGATGAAAACAAAGTTTTTACAACAAAAAACATTTCATTCATAGTGTCAGATTTGAAAAAATTTTTCTACTTTAATAACAAAATAATATTAAAAATTTAAAAACTAATTACATTGCATAAAGTATTCTTAAATTACTTAGCTCGCATTTCCTCTGTTCATGAAAGGAATAACATAGACTTTGTTTCTGTATTTATTATTCAGCAGTTTTACTTGTCATTCATTACAAAATGATATTTTTGATCAATTAATCACTCATTATTTGTGTCATACTTATGATCAAAAGTTAGGTATTACTAGAAAATTATGTCAAACAGGTTTGGGGCAACGTCTCATTTGATAGATAATCACTCAAATGAGTAATTATCACTGTTTTCAGTAATCAATTTTAAGGAATGAACAGAAGTAAACAAGTACTGAATAATGAAATTTTGGAATTATGATTTGAAATTCAAAAGGGCACATGTTTACAACATACGTAATATAGTTTACAAAACAAGTTGACATTTTTAACTTGCTGTTTTGAACTTTATAACTGCTCAAATATTGCAGCTATAAAATCCAAAATGGTAAATTAAAAAGGTCAACTTCTTTTGTATTTCATGTTCAGTATATTATAAAGATGTATCCGTTTAAGTCAAAATTTTGAAACTTTAATTATAATTGCACTGTAATTTTGAAATTTAATGTCTATTATAAGTACATGTGTATTCTGTTGCTTCAGGAATCTTGAAAGAAGTTGTTGCAAAATGTAAAGCAGGTGAAACTGTCAACAGTATTTGTGAGTTTGGTGACAATAGACTTTTGGAAGAGACTGCAAAAGTGTTCAGAAAAGACAAGGAGATGAAAAAAGGTTATTGTTATGTTTCAGTTTTCTTGAAAGTATCACAAACCTGTACATATTGCATGTGACTTGATAAAGTGTCATATTTGTGAAAAGATTTTTCTATTCACTTAGATATGTAGGTTTGAACTTATCTTAAAAAAAAAACCTTAAAGCCTAATTTTGGGATGCAATTCATAATATTGAACAGTTTAACAGTACCTACATGTTCTAAAGGAATTTCTTAATTGATGAGAGTCATTCAATGTTATGCTTTTTGTTTCTTTACTTTAAGAAGAGCATTGGTATTGATGTTTTGTACATACAAGCTTCACAAGTTGGTGGGGGTTCAGAGTTGGCGAAACTTTACAAAAATCTGCCAGACATTGTGTCCTGTGGACTGTCATAAACTACAGGACATTTGAAAAATTTACAGGACAGGCGTGGATGAAAATAAATAATCAAATGCTCATTGTTACACAAATTTCATTTTCAGTTTAATTCATTTTCAATTTCATCAAGCACGTTTTGTATCATAATGTTTTCACTGCAACCCCTTACAAACTGAGTAGGGTAATTACCTCTGTTTTTACCAGACTGCACAAAATATGTACAAAGCAGTGTTTCCGAAGGTTTGTCGGACATGTCTTGTAAAAATGGCTTCGGTCCGATAAACTTTAGAATTGCGCCAGACCTAATGTTAAACTTTAACCAGGGTTCAAGCATTAATCAAGGTATCTGCAGTTATTTGCAATCGTAGTCTCAAAAGCAAAGAGTACATAGTCTCTCTCTAAATCAAATGTGAAACTCCTTTTGGAAGAGTTAAATTCCAAAGCATCAATGTATCCCCAGTTGAAAATAAATACTTCTGATTCCTTGCACTAAGAAACCCCCCCCCCCCCCTCGCCCTTCAAAATTCAGCGAGTGTACGTGTGCATGTACTTTATGTGTACCACATTCTGGAGTGATCAAACTTGTACAAACAAAGCAGCTAGTATCAACTACTGTGGCTGTATGAGCAGTAGGTAATCTTGTAATACTAGAAGTATTTATCTAGATTTCATACGTCCAGTCAGCTGCTTTATGCAACCCATTAGCAGAACAATGACGAACTATCACTTTTTTTGGCGTCAGAATGTCACCAAGCTGAAAATATCAAAGATATTTCTTTTTGAACTGTTTCCTGTTTAAACACATTTTCTATTGGGATTTCCCTCTATCAAGTAGGAGTTCCCACTATTTGGTGGGTAATTAAGGTTTCAATAGATATGAGTGAATATTAGCACACATCTTAGAAAACTTCAGAGTTTGGAAGTACTTTCATGAAGGAGGGGACAAATTCATTTTTAGCTAACACATGTACATGAATATACATGTACATACATCCTTTGATATTAAAATTAAATTTGCAAATATAGTAAAATTTTAAATTGGATAATGGTTAGGACAGGTTCTCAAGGCCACTGTGACTATGCACCAGTTACATGTACATGTGTATTCACAATACATGGTCTTTGTTAAAATAAAATGATCAGAGAAAAGAATAAGTTGATAGGACTTATTTAATAGCAATATTTGACTTGTTCAATGCAGTCAGAATGATGATAACACACATGTACCATGTTGTACATATGGTTGGGTTTTTTTTCGGGGAGGGGGGGGGGTTGGGGTTGGTGGTTACTAAATTTGCTCTCTTTACTCAGTCTGATGAATTATTGTCAGGTCTGGTAAAGAACATTTGTTTACCAAACGGAATGTCTGGTAAGAATCTGAACACCTTCGCAAACACTAACAAGAGGTCATAACGTTAGTATCACCATCATAATGCAACCATTTCTCTCCCTTGGCCATTTTTTATTAAATTTCCGTATCATCACCGTGACAACTTTCTGACCTATTTCTCCATAGTGAACACGATTTAATAATTTTAAATTTACTGGGTCGTTCAAGACAGTATTAACCGGAAATTTAAAGGCAGTAGTAATGTTAGAACCGAGACTGAACTTTCGAGAATGTCAAGATAATTGCAAGTCAGATATTATCGCCAAGCCTTTCCAAAATGTTTTGTTTTGTCAAATTGGTTCACATAAAAGATAAACTACGTATGTATGCCAAGTTATTACATGTATGTATATGATTAAAATGAAAGAACTGCAGAAATTAACTGGACAATATGTCTGACGGGGTTCTGATATTTACTGGTCATTTGTAAAATTTATTGGTAATTACCGGCAAGTTTCGTCGTCTCATCTGAAAGACAGAACACTGGTGTGCCCAGGGCGGGAGTCAAACCTGGAACCTCTCAACCGTGAGCTGAGCACCTTATCCACTAGACCACACCGCCTTATTTTTACTTAAAAAGCTTAATATTATTTGAGAACCTTGTATGCATGTTTAAATACATAATCTTGTTAACAGTATGCAATACATTTTTTCCAGGTATTGCATTTCCTACTTGCATTTCTGTGAACAACTGTATATGTCATTTTTCACCCTTGAAGAGCGATGCCGATAAGCTGTTAGCAGATGGAGATCTAGTTAAAATGTGAGTTGTAAAGTTATATCATTCTTTTTCTGCCTTGTGTTACTTGTACAGTTGAAAAAAGGATGCCTCAGATTGATGTCTGTTTGTCTAAAGTATAAATTGAAGGCGTTTGTTCAGTTTAGTACTAAATTTAACAAAAAGATGAGCTGTTATTAAGGTTTCACAAAATTCATATTTGAATAAACTTCCCTAGAGTACAAATTGAAGTGAACTGGTACAACATGTTCATTTGATTTGAAGTAAATCATTTTACTGACTCTGAATTTTAATAATTTCAGCCGTTCACTTGTATAAATAGTATGGAAATGTTCAATAAACATGTAGTGATGGAGAAGATTTACATAGAATTCTAAGTGTCTTGACAAGTCATTGTTTTCTTACAGAGATCTTGGAGCTCATATAGACGGATTCATTGCTGTAGTAGCCCACACCTTAGTGGTGGGAGCCAGTCAGGTATTGTCAACATAAATTATCAAGGGTTTTCAATAAAGAGTCTTGGCCCAGACAAAATACTGCCACTTAAAAAGAATGTGTTTCCTGGTACCTGTGTGTTGCTGGTTTGAATCTTCCCTGACTTTTTTAATTCAAAGATGCCTGTACCTTTGCATTTGGGAATTCTTTGTTTCATTTGCTTAGTGCTAAAAGATCAATATTTTTTTGAAAAATTTGAGACAACTTTGTGGAAAAGTCGGTGAAATTTCCAATGGGAAGGGTCCTTAAAGGCCGAGCTTGACCTACATGAAAATCCGGTGGTAGTGCAATTAAGCGTATTTGGAGTTGGGCGGT
Organism: Pteria penguin; assembly: GCA_035048485.1. Classification (NCBI taxonomy): domain Eukaryota; kingdom Metazoa; phylum Mollusca; class Bivalvia; order Pterioida; family Pteriidae; genus Pteria; species Pteria penguin. Next base: position 17,377,493 of record CM068584.1, read on the forward strand.
CCTTGCCGCTGTAGCAGAGATAAAAATAACACACAGCGTGTTTCGGCCGAGTACAAACACGTGCTTCACACATAGGTTACTTAACAAAGTGAAGGCTAAATACACCTTACAGAAAACAATAAATATTAATTACACCTCGTACTTGAAAATACCTAAGATTAGTTTTATGCTATAACAATCGTTCGAATATTTTCAACATAAGTTATATAGAAATGTAATAGACCTCCCCCCCCCCCCCCCCTTTCCGATAGAAAACTGGCAATTGCATCCTTTATCAATTAGCAAAAGTGACATGTGTCAGTATACAGTATTTTTATGATAGGTATTAAATATGGAAGGAAAACAGAAATTACATTTAAATGTTACGGAGTTGAAATTAAAAGATATGAAAACTTTCTTTACGCTAAATAATTGGGACTTACACCTCCTTGACCCACCACAACACACTGGAATTGGCGGGAGTTCGTACGCGCTATCCTAGGGAGTGGACAAAGTGGCTCAGACGGACTTTGGTGAAAATACTATTATATGCGATGGAGACGAACATAATGCCGAAGAGACATTTGTAATATCGCAAGACCCAAACAGTGAAGAGTGTCCGCTTTGTTTATGCAGACATTGCATAACGGACGAAAGTAATACTCATGCAGTTGTGGTGGGAATCCGAACCCAGTGTAACTTATCAATGGAACTCTAAGATAAGAAAAGACAAATAAATAAGGTTTTGGGCAATGTTATTGCATCGCGGTGTGTGGAACGATCAAAGAATCTACTAGAACACAGACGCGAAATGCCTTCGTGTGTAGTGAATTTGTGGAGGTCATGGCCTCCCAATCCAAAGGATAAACCGTGGGACATGGGACATATGTGGGAATAAAACTTACTCATGATGCAGTCTAATTAAAACCAAAAAAGTATAAGTACAAACAATTTTGATTTTCGGTTTTTATACTATCCAACATCGGAATGCTTAAATTGTCGTTATACAATAGAATAAATACACAGCAAACAATGTTTAAACGTATTATGTGTTCTAAATATTCGTGGATGTACTTGGATAATCAGAAACAGACCAGTAAGTCAACTTATTATTCTATATAATTATAGATCTTTTGTTATTACTTTGACGAGGCACTCCTGCTATCACAGTTGGCGCTAAATTTCTTATCAGACCGTCAACATGTGCTACTACTCATACTACATCCGGTGTAAACAAAAACACACGAAAACACGCCCACTAACGAACGAAATTGAATTTGAAATTAGATAATGAGGTCTGCTTCAGAGTTTTGATGAATAAATATATAAATATGGGAAAGTTTCATTACAATATTAGTTGATACGAACTTGTATATTACGGAGAGGAATAAGCATAACAATTTTCGTGAGTTAAATCGACGTAATTGTTGATAATTTTACAAATTTATTGCTGCAATCTGAACGTGTCTCGAAAAATCAAATCTACCACCATTTTCTTGATTGGCCGCTATTTATACTCCGATATCGGCCTTTAAAATGGACCTGATTGGTAGTGGGAAAAACTCTTACCCTATGTAATGCATAAAATGATGCACTTCAGTTCACCTATTTAAATAGATTTAAGTGAAAATTCTTTGTTCTTAACTAGAAATTTAAATAGGTCATTTTTCCTGTGATGAACCAGCCATTGCTTAAGATACTATAACTTTATGAATATATACGTATGTAAGGATGATAAAGAAGCATTTTCAGGTAAAACCATTGAATAGGTCAAAGCAGAAACATGTTTACTCTAATCAACAGATCTGTAGGATTGTTGATAGATTTGCTAGTATACTAGTAAATATGTGGCTGATTTAGCATTAATATCTAATGATTTATATTATAATTATGACTGGAGAGAACATGAGAAGAAAAGATATGTTTATTATTTTGTCAAGACTACATGTATAAAGAACATCAATTTACCCAAATATCTATCCCTTATATTTTAATTATCAGCAGTAAACTATTTTCTCTTTGCCATAGAAAAAACTTTATTTGCAAAATAATCGCTTGAGACAGGGATGTCATCAGAAGCTGGCAACCCACCAACAAGTGTACCTGTCACCACTGGTTACTTTTCTGTTACAAAAATATAAATTGGAAAAAATAATTATTATACAGTTGGAAATTACCGTTTGTCTAGTACATGACATTAAGTTTACAACTATTGAAATTAAATGCCAGTGAAAGTCTAGAATTTAGGAGTGTACATCATTTACACCAGAGCTTCTGGGGCCATTCAGCAGGCCCCAGGACCCCCCCCCCCAAACGCGGGCCACCTCGTTTTGCGAAGTGGCAGACTTCTACGACTTTTCATAATTATTCTATTACAGTATTACTTTACTGAATGACATCCCTGTAAGATATTGTTAAACCATGGTCCAATGAAATTTTAATTCTGCGTGTATATTTTCGTTCAATATATGAACACCCACTGGAATACGGGAAGGCACTTTAAGTTTCCACTCTGTCTATTTGTCGGTCTGTCTGAGACACTTTGGTTTGCCCGACTTTTTTTTTTTTTTTTTTTTTTTTTTTCAACTATTAAACTTATCGACTTGAAATTTGGTATGTAGCCTTTTATCAATGAGTTAGATCAAGTTCAAGTTTGGTCATGATTGACTTACATGTATATTTAGAAGACTTATGCACCTTGAACTTGAGGAAACCAATAGATAGATCGGGGGCATATTGTTTTTGTCCTGTCTGTCTGTTGTCAACTTTAACCTTGGCTATAACTTTTGAACCGTGAGGGATAGAGACTTCATGTTTGGCATGCATACTCAACTAATGAAGTCCTTTCATATTACACCAAGGTGGATGACATTTTGACCTTGACAATAACCTTCATTCTAATTTTATCTTTTTGGACCTTGGTGCCATAGGGGGCATTAGTGTTCCACAAGCACAGCTAGCTTTGTTTTTTTTTTTCAGTTGTGTGCAAATATTTTTGTAAAGAGAGAAAAAGGTTTTATTCTTTAAGATCCTATGTATAATGGCACCTGAAAATTCCATTCTATCAGGGTCTTCAGTAATAATTATTTTGGGAGGTAATTAGAGAATTAAAGGCGTATCATTTTAAGCGTCATATGTGCGAATGAGAGTAGTAAATTCAAAATAAGAGGAAATCTAAAGTGGCAGTATTTCACCAGATGTGACTCTTATTGAAATCCCTGCTTTATTTCTTTGTGTAAAAAGCTAATCTTTAATCTTGAACATATATTGGTTGAAGAACTGTATATGTCAAGGGTCATTGTTCTAGAAAGAATTTTTGACCGATAGTCTGAAAACTGGTAATTTACATTGAATCTTGTCTGATTTGATGAACTGCAAGTTGCTTATCTTGAAGTTTCTTACTTTCCAGGATAATAAAGCGAAGGGAAGAAAAGCTGACTGTATATTAGCAGCCCATCTTGCCTCTGAAGCTGCATTAAGGCTAGTAAAACCTGGAAATGAGGTATGTTGTAAAGGCTATTTGTCAAAGTATTAAGATCAAGTCAAAAATGAAATCTTGAAACCTTAAAAAAAGAAAAGAAAACAAACCAATATATAAGAATAATTTCATATCTGAGAAAAAAAATTCCTCTCCATGGAAACCAATACTGCATATCCACATTTTAAAGGAGCATTACAATTCCGTATGTTTATGAAATTACCTCATGAAGTGAGACTTGCAGTCTACTATCCATTATGTATTGTTACTTTACAATCTTATTAATAAATGATTTTCATTATCTCATTTCATCAGTTATACTTTCTTTATGTAGAATTATGTAGTGACAGATGCTGTTCAGAGAGTTGCAGAGTCTTACAGCTGTAAACCAATTGAAGGTACAATGTTAAAATTATTAAACAAGTAAATTTTTGTCCATGAAAACTAGGAAATTCATAGATATTAGGACAGGGGTCATATGTATTGGAGAATATGCACAAAACACATTGTAGCACTCACATGCCAAAAACTGCAGAAATTGGAATGTAAAGACCTAGATTTTATTGTAAATCAGCTATAATCCAGACAAATGACTTTTGCATTTGTTACACCCCTCAAGATTTATCCTCAGTTTCGAAGTAAAATCTTATTTTTGGATCTTCTGTTTTAATGTGATTGTTGCTTAAAGTGACAAAATAATTAAGAATATTTCTTCTATATATGCTTCTCCAGTGAATTCAGATGCTTGTATTGATACATTTACAATGGAATTTGCACTATAAATAAAACCCAAGTTATACCCCATAATACATTTGAAATGTTTACAATTTCTTGAAGACTTGTCATTTCTCAAGATTCCAATGATTATCATGTCTGTCATGCTTTTAAGACTGTACTTCTTGCACATATAATGTTTGTATTACATACTTGTAGGGATGTTATCTCATCAGCTAAAGAAACATGTGATAGATGGTGAGAAAGCAATAATACAGAATCCCACAGAAGCACAAAGGTGAGCAAAGCCCATGGCCAGTGCTTTGTCACATTGAATTAATTAATTATTAGGTGTAAATTATCAAATTGTGTTGGCTCTAACCTGCCTTTCTAAGGCATTTCATTGATTTGATATTCAATGCCAAGGTCATAATAAGTTGACCATAATTTTAAGGTTGCCATTTTTTGATGAATATGGACCCATGAAAGTGAGTGTGTTTGTTACTGAGAACTGAGAAATTTACTGGATGGTTTTGTGGTGATTGGACAAGCTGTTGTCTTGGAAGTTTACCTTTTTTATCCAAAGTTCCATAGATTTCAAAGTCTTATTGTAGATATATATATAATTCTAGTGCTTACTACTTGTTTATGTATAAGATTAGTTCTGACCCATGTTATTGCCTCAGCGATTAGAAATTCATACAGATTAATTTTAAACATGCATTTATGATTTGATTTTTCTGTATAGCTTATTTTCAATATTAAAACCCTGACTAAGAATTACATGCGGATAAAAGTCTGAAGAAATAATTTATAGGTAGTTTCATCCAATAGACTTGGAATGTAATACTTCTTACCCGCTAGCTAATCACCTAACCTTTGAGCGATGCTGGCACGTCTCATCTTTTAAGACTTGTAGCTGTGTCAAAGATTTTTAAGTTTGAAAGGAATATCATAGCATCTTTCCTGAAAACCCATTGTAATATTCAAATGAAACAGAAGAAAAAATTTATGAAAAATTTTCTTCGGTTAGTGTTTGAACTAGGAATCTTAGATAAGTGTTCTAGCAGTATTAAATGAGATATAGGGGATATATTTGAGTTAGTCTCAAGCTGCAAGACAAAGAAATTTACATTATTACATTGAAAAACATTGACCATATGATAATACATGTAATACCAAGTCTTGATTCTACATGGTAATAATTCTTAACCTTGTCTTTTGTAAAGTCCCTTTTTCATTATACAGAAAGGAGCATGAAAAGTGCGAGTTTGATGTCCATGAAGTATATGGTATTGATGTTCTCATCAGCTCTGGAGAGGGAAAGGTAAGGGCGTGTGATTTATGATAGTTGTATGTGTGTGTGTGTATCACAAGCATATTGTCACTCGTGTTGAGGGAAAAAATTTTCCAATGGTATTATATATTTTATGTAATTAACAGTGTGTGATCACATCAGAGTATTTCAGGCTTTTTGTTATGATTGATTGATTGGTTATTGTTTTGGGTCACTCCACAATTATTTCTCAGATATGGTGATGGCATCTGCCTGGTGTGTTGCATAGGAATTTGTATTTTTTTATGATAAACATAGGTACATGAGTGGTCTTTCACAGCCTAAGACTTGTTATTGTAATAAGTCCAATTTTGAAGCCATAAGTGAACTTGATGCCACCACCAAAAGTTGAAATAATCAAATCAAATCACCAAAGATAAGTACCACATAAACTATGCTTCGTAATAATGTGTACTGCCTTTTCAAATTGCTTGTGTCACCAGCGATTTTGACATATAGGGTTCACTTTTTCCAGCATCAGTCTGGTATTCATCACACTTTCGCAAAATGGAAAAGAGGTGTTTCTTTAAACACTCTAAGTTTAATGTACATTTACATGAAGAGGATACCAAGTGGCCAAGGGCAGGTTGAAACACCACCTCTCATGCTAACAGTAACGAAAACATATGTGCATGTCTGACCCTTTTCTAATCAAAGAATTTTTATTTACAGGGGCGAGAACAGGAAACAAGGACGACAGTTTATAAGAAAAAAGACATTATTTATCAACTCAAAATGAAGGCATCTAGACGTAGGTTATTCATATTGGTGGTATTTGAGAGTCTCAATCAGTAGTATGCTTGACTTGTGCCGAAAAGTCCAAGTTTCCAGTCTGAACATAGTCTGAATGAGACATTAGAGTCCAACTTCGAGAACTGGAACTTCTAAAATTTATTAAATGCTGGACACTCCAAGTATTCATTTTGTCCTGACAATCATTGTATATATTTTGTTTCGGGGAAGCTTTGAAAACTCAAACCTGCTGAAATTCAAAGTGAATTCCAAAGTCCCTTACACTTCAGAAAAGGCTTCACTTGGGTCCATCAGTGCTCCAATTTGCGACCAAAAATTTGATTTTGCGACCAGAAATTAAAAGTAACTCATTTTCGCAACCGACTTTTTATCCGATCGGGATCGAAATTTAAGATATTTTTTATAACTTCTTGGATCATTAGATGTTTGAAGATACACACTTTAATAGGTTAAATCAAGCGTTGCTGAAATTATGAATTATTGATTACACTAGTAATATAATGGCAGAAAAACGAAAGATAGGGTTTATGCAGTTTGGGTTTACGAAAAAAGGGAAGAATAATGAGGATGAAGAACACAGTGAAAGCACTATAAATGATAACGAAGAACACAAAAATACAAGTAAGGTGGAAACAGTTGTCAATCGCATAAAGAGTGATGTCCGTAGCTGTTTGGATCCCACAACCGTGGAGGCTTTGATAAGAATTAGTAGCGAAGGTCCTCCAATGGAGGACTTCAAAACAAAACCATGTGTTGAAAGATGGTTCTCTCAGAAACGTGCCATTAAATATGCAGGATGGCCTAATAACAAGAGTGATTAGTAATTGGGCTACCATGCATATTCTCTAACAAATGATTTAATAATATGTAAGTAAATACATAAACACACAAGTCTTTATTTTTTGTATCATAATATACCTTTGTTAACAGTGTTTACTCTACCACGGTGAGTGAATTATTTCTTGGTGGCGACCTAAAATTCTGAAATGGCGACCAACAAGAATTGTTGGTCGCCATATAGCGACCTGATAATAAGTGGGACTTGGAGCACTGTCCAATGCAAAGGAAGAAATTTCTGAACGATGCTTCAGGTGGGAGTGACATAAATAAAAAAAAAAAGCCTTGAATTGAATTTTTGTATGGTTATTAAACTTGATCATGTTCTGCAATTTAAATGGGTTTTATCATATTATTCTACAACTTTTGATATGCATTGATCTTTCTATCTTCCAGAATTTTTGTTTGAAGTTGACAAAAGATTTGGACTGATGCCATTTACATTACGGTGAGTTTGAAAAGTAATTCATGGGCCTATCAATGATAAATTGGAAAAAAAATGTATTCATTATGTTGATGCAAGAGAAATAACTCTAACATTCATAAAATAATCTTTGAAAGTATTCTAACACATTTTATTCCTCTCAATTCTTGTATTGCCTTCAAAGCATTGTGACTATAAGCATCACTTAATTAGGGTCCCACCATATGGCGGGTGCCCTATAGTAATTATTCTGTCCATTCTATCTATCCGTCAGCACTTCCTTCTGCTATCAATAATTTGAATTTCCTTTGGACAGTTTTTATTTATGCTAACAGAACTACATCCTGTCAGCACTTTTTGTTGCACACTTACCTTGACTTTTTTTTAAAGATTATGTTAAATACTAAGATGGTGAAAGGAAAACACCCTTAGATTTGAAGGTCAGAGGTTGAGATCACAATCAGATGTGAATTATAATCATGGTTGTGACACATCAATTCTTTGTTCTGATGCGTAAACTCAAGAATATATCATCAAGTCTTCAAACAAACTTTCTACATAGAGAAAGGCTAGTGATAGACACCTATACCTTTTGAGATCCAACTCAATGTCACAATAAGGTGTCACATTTAAAGATTTTAAGATGAAAGGGTACCACACAAGTCACACCTCTGCATTACTAGGGGTATAATGCTGGAGACGATTTTGTAATGGAAACTTAAAGCAATCATAATTTTATATTCTTCTCTACTGGAGGAGTTAGGTTTGCATCTTTCAATATGTCCACGGCAGGTATTCATTCCATTATTACAGGTCTAATCTTGTTACTTCCAGGTTATGTGAAGATGAGAAAAAAGCCAAGATGGGAGTTGTAGAGTGTACTAAACATGATCTTATGTCACCATTCACTGTACTGTATGAAAGAGCTAGTAAGTGCTTTGTATTTGAGACATCTGGGATTTCTCCTATAATACATTGTTAGGAATGCCAGTCAAATTGCATTTTTAGCTCACCTGAGCATAGCTCAAGTGAGCTATTGTCATAGTGCAGCGTCCGTCGTTAACTTTTCTACATTTTCGACTTCTTCTCCAGAACTGCTGCACAGAATTTCACCAAACTCCATAGGAAGTAAGTACTCAAGGTCCTCTACAAAGTTTGTGTTTTTTATGCCGATCCGTGATCCAAGATGGCCGCCATTGGCTCTGATTGGTTGACACATTTTCGACTTCTCCTCCAGAAATGCTACACAGAATTTCACTAAACTTCATAGGAAGTAAGTACTCATAGTCCTCTACCAAGTTTGTGTTTTTTATGCCGATCTGTGATCCAAGATGGCCGCCATTGGCTCTGATTGGTTGACACATTTTCGACTTCTCCTCCAGAACTGCTGCACAGAATTTCACCAAACTTCATAGGAAGTAAGTACTCAAGGTCCTCTACCATGTTTGTGGTTTTTTTGCCGATCTGTAATGCAAGATGGCCGCCATTGACTCTGATTGGTTGACACATTTTCAACTTCTTCTCCAGAACCACTTGCCAAAATTTCACCAAACTGCATAGAAAGTAAGTACTTAAGGTCCTCTACCAAGTATAGGTTTTTCATGTCGATCCGTAATCCAAGATGGCCGCCATTGGCTCTGTTTGATTGACACATTTTCATCTTCCTCTCCAGAACCCCTGCACAGAATTTCTTGCTTGCTTGTAAATATGCACTTTGTGATCAGGTGAGCGATATAGGCCCACTTGGGCCTCTTGTTTTTTTTATTAGCTCACCTGAGCCAAAGGCTCAAGTGAGCTATTGTGATCAATCACCATCCGTCGTCCGTCCGTCGTTAACTTTTCACATTTTCGACTTCTTCTCCAGAACCACTGAACAGAATTTGATGAAACTTGATAAGCATGTAGTACTCATGGTCCCCTACAAGTGTTGTTGTTTTTCGTCCAGATTCATCAACAGGTGGCGCCACCACAGGCAAAAGTAGGTCAAAGAGGGTACCCTCCTTTGACAAACTTCTTCTTCAGACCGGGGGCATACAGAGACAAACCAAATGCATAGGAATGATCTAGAGGGATGTGTGAAGAAGTGTTGTTATTTTTGGTTCCATTCCGAAATCAAGTTTTTGACGTTTTTTTGTACTTGGTAATTTTAATGCAGAAAAGAGGTATTTTTTTCTTTTAGTAAACATTGATGCATTAATTTGGTTTAATTTGATCATTTTGATGGTAAGAAATACTACTGCGAAGAAAATTTTTCAATATTTTATGTTTTGGATTTTTTATGAATTTTTTAAGACTTTCAAGAAAAAGGGGGGGTGGGATAATTGGTGTAAACATTTCACAGTTTGAACTTTTTCTTCGGAACCACTTGCTGGAATTCAATGAAACTTGGCATGCATCAAATACTCAAGGTCCCCAACAAATGTGGTCATCTTTGTCAGGATCCATGAACAGGTGGCACCACCACAGACAAAAGTAGGTCACAGAGGGTACCCTCCTTTGACAAACTTCTTATTCAGATCGGGTGCATACAGCGACAAACCGACTGCATAGGAATGAGATAGAGGCATATGGGAAGAAGTGTTGATATTTTTGGTTCCATTCCGAAATCAAATTTTTGACGTTTTTTCATTTTTATTTTGGACTTTGTTATTTTAATGCATTAAAGAGTTATTATTTTCTTTTAGTAAACATTGATGCATTCATTTGGTTTCATTTAATCATTTCTATGGTAAGGAATGCTGGTGTGAAGGAATTTTTTCAATATCTCGATTTCTGAATTTTTTATGAATTTTTTAAGACTTCCAAGAAAAGGGGGGGGGGGGACAATTTTTCATATCTTCAACTTGATCTACAGAACAACTTGAAGGATTGTGATAAAACTGGGTAGGATGCAAGTACTCATAGTCCTTTTCAAAGGTTTTGTTTTTTTGTGCGGATCATCCAAATTGGTTAACAGATAATGCCACCATGTCTAAAAGTAGGTCTCACAATGGTACATATACCACTTGGTAATTGAAATATGGAGAGTAGCGGTTCAGATCCAGCTGTGGTCAAAAAATTTTTTTTTTTTTTTTTTACACATCTAAATAAGTTTTTAGATGTTTCTCAACACTCAACATATGAAATTAGGAATTTTACGTTTAAGACTTCCAAAAAAAAAAGGGGGGGTTGGCCATTTTTCACATTTTCAACTTTTTCTACAAAACTGTTTGAAGGATTTTAATAAATCTTGGTAGAAATAAGTCACTTATGATCCTCTTCAAATTCTGTTGTTTTCGTCCAGACCTCTTTACAGCTGGCGCCACCATAGTCAAGAGTAGGTCACAAAAGAGTTCCCTCGTTTAACAATATTCTTTTTCATACGGGCTGTATACAGAGACAAACAGAATGCATAGAAATGATCTAGAGGGATGAGTGAAGATGTATTGTCATTTTGGTTCCCTTCCAAAATCAAATTTTAGAATTTTTTTCGACATTTCTTTGGACTTAGTGATTCAATGCAGAAAAAAGTGTCATATTTCCTAGTTAATTGATAATGATGATTTCTTATGGACTATTGTGATCATAATTATGGTAAGGATTGTTACTTTGAAAGAATTTTGTCAATATCTCAATTTTTGGATTTTCTATGAATTTTTTAAGACTTCCAAATGAGGGTGTATAGGAACAATTCAATCACATTTTTCACTTCTGCTGTTATACCACATGAAAGATTTTAATGAAACATGGAATACATGAAGTACTAAAAGTCCTCTATCAATTTGGTAAATTTCATCCAAATTGGTTAACAGATAATGCCACCATGTCTAAAAAGCAGTTCTCACAATAGTACATATACCACTTGGTAATTGAAATATGGAGAGTAGCGGTTCAAATCCAGCTGTGGTCAGAATTTTTTTTTCATTTCTTTACACATCTAAATAAGTTTTTAGATGTTTCTCAACACTCAACATATGAAATTAGGCAATTTTAAGTTAGATCTGGACAATATTTGAAACAATTGTTGTTCATGACCCAGACTTGAAATCAGTCAACAAAAGGCCCCACCTAAAGAAAATGACTAACTTGTTGCCCTGAATGACTTCTTGCAGAGACAAAGGAAATGCTTAATATCAAAATCACCTGAATGGATGTGCAAAAAAGTGTTGTTTTTTATTCTAGCCTGAAATAAAATTTGACATATTTTCAACATCTGTGTTGACTTAGTCACATTAATGCAAAAATAAATGAATTCTTCCTTCATGCATGACTGATAATATAGGTACTCAGGTGAGCGATATAGGCCCACTTGGGCCTCTTGTTATTTTAGATTTTTATATTAGATAGCTTTAATAAAATCATGCAAAGCTGGATAGCAGATACATTTAACAGATTATGTGTACTCCTCTGGTTTGAAAGTTTTTGGACTAAAATTTTTGAGGGCATTTAGATCTTGATATATTTTTTTTTACTACATTTTGCAGATCTTTTAGTTCTTGTAACAAAACTTTGTTGCTGTTATAAATTCTAATTTCTTGCAAAATGTTGTGTATTCGTGGAGAAATACTGAAATCAACTATATAGACTTTAAACTGTGTTAAATCTAGTTGTGTGAAGTGTTATAAAAAGTTGAAGGTCAGTGAAAAATTTTCAAATAAGAAAATAGTATGAAGTACATTTATTTTGTTGAATCATATAAAAAGGTGCTGAATTCAAGCCCTGTATCACGATATACTGTATTGTATGGTATCAATGTATCAACCTAGGATATGTGATTCTGTTTTGCAGATGAATATGTATCCCAATTCAAATTCACTGTCATCTTGATGCCAAATGGCCCTCTGAAATTAACAGGATTACCGTTCGATGAAACGCTGTATGAATCCGATAAACAATTACAGGATGAAGATTTAAAGGTAAAAATGTCATGAAAATTCATTCTTTTTGAAAATGAGTAAGTTGGTTCTGTGGTAGGATTGTGATCCGACATAGTAACTGTAATGTAGGTCGCCTGTAATTTTCTGTAGTGATTATCTATCTGTCCCAAAGGCAGCTTGATATGTGGTATAGCACAGGATTTCAAACCTGATCACCTGGATTTGATCCAGGTTGGAATTTTCATCCCCCACCATTGAAAACCTGTACCTTATCTCTCTAACAGGTGCATATATTGAATTGAAATTTAGTATACTGATACATCACAAGGTAATCTAAATCAAGTTTATATTTGGTTATTGTCAGATAATTTTTGATGGAGTTATATCCCTTGTACCTGAAAAATTTCCAAAGATTAACAGTTTCCATGCTCTATCTCTACAATGAGTGCACATATTGAATTGAAATTTGGTATACTGATACAACATAAGAATATTTAGGTTAAGTTTTTATTTGATTACCATCAGAAAAAAATTTTGAAGTAGTTATGCCCCTTTGGATTTGGAAAGTTTCCAAGTTAACCATGTCTGTGCTACATCTCTTACGAATGCACATAATGAATTGTACTTTGATATAGGTACCTCAATAGAATATCTAGGTCTGGTTTTAATTTGGTGATGGTTGAATAATTTTTGATGGAGAAATGCCCCTTGGACTTAAAAAAGAAAATTTCTTAAACTCTACTGCCGGCGGTGCATTTCTGGCATGACAGCGCATCTAGTTTATGGCGATTTTTCATCATTTACTTCGCCATCTGTCTTGTGGATGAGACAGTAAAAACTGTGGCCTTGAGTTCAGATACACGTTGACACACAGAAATGCCCTTTCTGATTTTGATGGACCCGTTGCCAATGACGACATTATGAAGGCAAATACCAGACAGGTGCCACCTCCATTCAGTTTAAATGATCATGGAACAGCTTAAATCGTAAATAAATAAATATGATCTGTCCTCTGGAGAACTGATCACTCGTACGTAGAATACAGGGCTTCGAATCCATCCTAAAATCCTTTAAAAATCCTAAATTTTCGGACAGTTTGCTGAAATCCTAAAAAATTGAAAATACTTATAAAGGAATATGAAAGAAAATTATAAAAATGTCATAAATTTTGTGTTAAAATCGTAAATTTCCTGTAATAGTCATTATTCATTTCTTAATTACAATAGTGTGACAGAAAAAGATTTAGGTGCATGATATGTAATGGTGCAATAATAGACATTTATATGATTAATTAAGAAAATCTTCTCAGTATTTTATTCCAGAGCATTCATTCCAATGCTCAAATCAGTTGATAACCAGGCATAGTGAAGCACAAACAGGCTATTAGATCTCAATCCTCGATGCTTCATAATGCAAGAGCAATCAGCGGGTTTGAAAACTAGAATGAAAGCTGTACGTAGGTCAATAATGAAAAGGTGCTTCAAAGTAAGTGTATGTCCTAAAAATATCCTAAATTTTTTCTGAAAATCCTGAAATTATCCTAAAAAAGAAAAATTGTCCTAAATTTTCAAGGAAGGTGGCTTGAAGACCCAAGATTAACTCTCGATGCTTCCAGTGGATTTATTATATTGCCCAGAATTACCATTATGTAGTTGAAATAATCTTGGTGTTGTGATTTACAATAAACTGTTCAAACTAATGACTTCGGACACTGTTTAAATATTTCATTCCTGTAATTTTTATTTGGTGAGTTTTCTGCCCCTTATTTATTACGGTTGTCTGTGGTTGAATTGATTCAATTTTAGTTTGTTTACATTGAATGATTGTATGTGGTCAGTTGACCATGGTCAGTCATGTAGCATCACCTTTATATATCTTGCCATGTTCTTCAAAAAGAGTGAGATTCCTTATGAAGGATAAACATATCGCCTCAGTGAAATGACCTATACAGTTGAAGACTTGCATTTCTTTTTTCAGAACTTGCTGGCCCAGTCTGCCTCTAGAAAGGCAGCTAAGAAGAAGAAGAAGAAGGCTGGTAAATCTATGGCAGAGGAGGCAGAGGGTGCCGATGATTGAAGAATGTATTCAGATAATAGAAACGACACATGAGATTTTTGGGAGTGGTCTTAGTCTCAATTGTGCATGAATGATGCAGCTGGAAACATGTCTTGAAACACAAACAGATGCCCAAATTACTTTCTAATTTATATACATATATTGTTTAAGATCGTAATAAAATGATTACATGTTTACATTCAACTCTACTGGAATTTTGTACAGTATTGGATGAAATTTGTTAAACATCTACAATTTATTTGAATGTCAAAATATACAATAGTTGTGGTTGTTGAAGACATGAATTGCATCAATCTGGCTACAAGTACCAGTACAAGGATTGAGTTGTTTACATAGATTTGATGTCAGATGAAAATTCACAGTAATGTTAAAATAGATAATGATACATAATTATTTTCAGATTTTTCAATCCAGGGAAAAGTACATTTTCATTTGTAATATCAACTTGCATTTCTTTTTTTTCTATTTATGAGATTTTAACTTATACCTATACATTATTTATGAAGATCATGGAATGCCAGGTATATATGTCATTCTTTATGTTATGTAAAATCTTATCAGATTCTCCTATTGGGATACTGGATTATAAAATGTTTTGAAAAATTGTGTAAGTGCTTCTAAGACATTAAATGGTGCAAGAATTTTGAATTAGATTCGAATAAAGTGCTAAATAACTTTGGTACATGTGTTTGATTGTTTTCACAACAAAAATTTGAACACCATTCAGTATTGGGTAAGATTAGATATGCAGTACAAGTTCTAGTCATCACTTTTTACCCAGTGTTTATGACAGGGCTGTAGGAAGCATTTCAAAAGTGAAACTTTTCATTTTGTAGCATGATAAAAATAAAAAAAATTGGTCCATATGTGGCCAAAAACAGTAGAAAGACCAGTATGGTATAGACCTTAGTGTACCCACTTTGCTTACATTCTACTGTAGATGCTCAAGCCTTTTGTCTCTACAGGGTCTTGGTTTGGTAATTGGTAGTGTGAAGGTCTTGTAGCATACCTGCTTAAGATTGGTTATGGTTTTCCCTGAATATTTGGGTCTATCCAACATAATATACTGACTGCAACCAACAAATGAAATGTTTATGGTTTGACATAATAATTATTTGTTCCTTTGTTATTGATTTACCAGTATTTAGTCTGGATACATGTCCCTAAATCACTCAACTGGTTGCCACAGTAACCTTAGTTTATCTTGTGTTGTTTTACTCCACACCAGAATTGTTTAGCTATATGGTGGCTGTGTGGTTTGAAAGTTGAACCTATGCAACTGACCCAAGAGAAGTGGGTAAGATTCTTTTACATCTGTGTATTGTAACACATTGAGTCATTTTTTACCCTGTTAACTTTAAAAACCGAGGCAAGATTTTTCCTATATAGCAAATTGGTTAATTGAAGCATTTATCCATCTTTACATGATTAAAGTTAAGTTGTTTTAAAATAACATTTGACTTTGTATTGATGAACCAAACAGCTTTTGGGGGTTTGATTTTATATGTTGGGGATGAAATTTATTTTTAACCAGTACTGACATGTCTGGTTCTGATTTTCTCTTGTATGTAACAGTGATGTGGTATAGAATATTTAATATTGCAATTAATGAGAGCACCTCTTTTTTTTATAAATGAATGCATGGGCATCTGCAGGGCTTCTACGAAAGTAAAGAGACAATGTGAAGATGGCACGAGAAGGCAGACAATATATGTTGGTGCTGATTTAACTTTGGAGGGGGCAGATATGATGTATTGGTTAAGCGCTTGGCTTGCGGCGCAGACGATCCGGGTTCGATTCCCGGATTGTGGCACTATGTTTTAGAGGTCGGTAAGCTACTGCTTTCAAGTGGCGATATGACTGAAAAAGTGTTGAAAGCGACGTAACCTACCAACGAGTGCTTTAGTATATAGGCATTCCTATCGGTAGCAGCTAAACTTCCAGTTTTGTGGATTCTGTCATCATAAATATGACGACCTTTGATGTAATAGTTCAAACTGTACTTCCCTGTGTAGATGTACCTCAGAAAGACCTTTACACTTGGAATAATCGATGGTGTAAAAGCTTCGTGTGATCGTTAACATTGTGAATAACGGAAGTAAAACTGTTCGTCACAATTCTCGTCCAATACATGTACATGCAGTGATTTGCAACTAAGAACAGCAAAGATAAAGTATTGTGAGTAGACAAACATTACTTTAGCTCTTTATATTTTATATACGAAAAATAATATTCTTTATATTTTGCTCAGTTAAAGCTATCGCATTGTCATAGCTGAAAACGGAACTTTTTTAAGGCATGTAGTTGATAATGGTCCATACGAAAGGAAGCATTTGAGGATTTGGACTGCCGGACGAGTTAAAAGTGACAATGCTTGATAACGGGGAGAGGGGAATAGGTGTGCATGAGCCGTTCCGGCACAATACACTTGTATAGGAGGAAAATTAGAATATATCTAAATACACGTAGATACATAGGTTCTTAAGAGCTTGAGTGCATTTTTTATGACCCGGAATCAAAGATTCCGGAGCATCTAGTTTTATACGATTTATCTTTGGAATGCTTAGTGATCGGGCTTTCATATTTCGCGTGTATTGTTTATGACAAGTCTATTCCGTCCGTGCCAAAATTTTAACCTTGGAGTTTGACCTAATTTTTGGATAACGGCTAATACGGACAAGTTTTTGCAGGTGCATTCGTATTTCACAAATGCATCTTCTTCATTTATTGAATTTGTCTAATTCTTTATTTTGATTGACTATCGGGGTGTCCCACATGATCTTTCTCCATGTCCCTAAAACAAGAGAGCAATATTTGTATAGACTCATGGGTCTTACGTCGTCACCCGAATGAAACATCAGGATCGAGCTCAAAATCTTTGCGTCGTGTATAAAGAAGCAAACATTACCACTCATACTCAAAATTCAATGAATGATGCATACAATAACAATGTAAAATTCTATTGGATTTCATGAAAAAAGGTAAATCAGTAATGACTTCAGAACGGGATCAGCCTTTGTATTTACACAGGACGAGCAAGTTCATATATTGATAATGCTTCTGTTGCGTCATTTCCGCTGTTTGAATGTGATGTCACGTGATCAGGAACTCTTTCATTGGTTGGATATTCTTCATAATCGACATTTTGTGCGAGTTCATATATCTCATTCCTAGTGTTATCTGTAACACAATGTGCCGCGTTCGATGTATCGTAAGTTTCGTGCTGAGCTGTTCTGTCTTTTAAGACTTGGTCACTGACTTCCGATTTCTTTTTCGTACCGATGTTATGATTGGTTTCTTCGGTGTTATAATTGATTTCGTTAATTTCTCTGTCTGCAGAATTGTCCATGAGGATGTAATGAATGTTATCAACATGCGCGCCGTCGAATGCGTCCGGGTCAGGGTGAGGATTGATCACGTTAGGTTCCGAATAGTACGAATTTTCTCCGTCCGCATAATTGGCTTGTGTATGCGATCTTTGCAGACCACAGTATGTATGAGGTTCAGCCATGCTATTAGGATCAACGGAATCGTACGCATTCGAAGTATGTTCTTCCTCTTTCTTCACAAGGCACCAGTATTTGTCCCATATGTCTCGTCTGAAACAAATGTATTGGCGATAAGTAACCGTTTAGGTGTAATATTTACACTGCTACATGTCTATAAATTATGTACATTGTGCGAAAATTGGAAATTAGCATCTTTTCTACAATATTCAGCTTTAAAGATGACGCCTTGGAATTTGTGAACACGTAATAACTACAAATGTGATATTCATAGAACATATAGTCTCGCACACTATATTATCAGAACCCCTCATTAGTTATGTAAATCTGGTTATCATTGCAGCTGTTAACATTTTTTTCCAAACGTGTGAATGATTCAGACTACATCTCGCCGGTCGTTTAGTTGATCAAATTGGAAAGTTAATGTGCCCCTATCATTCAAGTAGCGCCACGTCTTGCGGCTATTCTACGGCCACACGTTGGGAGAAAACCTGTTTTATGACCTATTTTTGTTTCACTTACGTGGCGACTGCATTGCATGCACAAGCATTTCGACTTATACAGTGGATTCAACGGAAGCAATGAGATATTTGACAAGCATTATGACAGACTCTAACAGTTGTTCTTGCTGCAAACGGTAACTCCTACTTTAAAAGAGGCACTTCCAGATTATAGTGCCTATTGGTCCACACAGACCGCGTAGTGCATGGGGTCTCTTCTCATTTACATTCTAAGCAATGAACGTCGATAACTACAATTTACTTAAAAATCAATATTTACCGTTTTCTGCGAATTAAATACATTCCGACAAGAGCAGCTACTACAAGACCTATCAAAAGCAGTATGATGACCGCTATCACTGCTCCTGAAATTAGAATATTGTCAAAAATTAGACAGTGGAGACACCTGTGAAAACTCAGGTACTTGTATTTATATTGATTCTGTGCACCAAATGCGCATTGAAGTCTGGCGCACATATTAAGTTTATTTCTTCGTTTTATCTTCGAAGTGTTTTACTGCAGAAATAAGAAATTTACCCTTATCTTGCAGAGAGGGTGTCAATAATCCTCGTTTGAAATACCATTCTATACTATATAATTTTTCATTTCAGTTAATTCGAATACTGTTTTGTAAGTCGATTGGCTGACATTGAAACTTAAAACACACGCTCTCTCTCTCTCTCTCTCTCTCTCTCTCTCTCTCTCTCTCTCTCTCTCTTTCGTGCAAAATTATGTATAATAACATTAAATTAAAATATTTTATCTTAATCTTATGACACAAAGACCTATCATCGGCATAATTCGAAATCACATATATTTATTACAACAAAAATCAAACCACCAAATCGATTTTAAATATTAAGATATAGAATTACATTTAAAATAAAAAAAAGAAGTTTCAGCATTTGCATTGCAACATACCCTTTGCCCCACCACTGCTGTTCTGCGAACCCGTGTTAGGCGGTGCGATGGTTGTATTTGCGTTTTCCGTTGTTTCCGGTCCCGCAGTCGTTGGAAGCGTGGAGTATGGCGGACTAAATGTAGCAGGTGCTTGCCAGCATACTGACCCATAATCATCAGCACTCGGACGAACATCTATGACAGAAATTTTACTTTTTCCAGTAAAGGTCAACAAGTGTAATATGCATATTATGGTTTTAATTTTGACCTCTGCAAAGCATCCTTACAATTATCATTCAGACTTAAATTAAGAAATTAACTGGCGACTTTTCTATTACAGGCCGGATGTCTTCACATTGACAAAAGCGTTTAAATCAGTATTTTTGATGCAGATTTATTTATTATTTTATTTATTTATTTATATTTTGTAATAAGTGTAGACTCAGCTCTTGACCGTAATGGGTGCACCGGCGTCCTGTTTTTTCGGATGAGACAGTGATAGTCGAGGTCCTATGTCACGGAAGGTGTGGCATACAAAAAAGACCCTTCACTGATTCGTGAGGGTCCATTGCAAAGGTATAAATTATATGCGATGGATCAGACACATGCCGTCATTATATACGTGAAATAATAATGGAGTGACGTAAAACAATAAGATGTCTATAGATAATCATGATTTCAAATAGAAAATTATGCATTCCACTAGCTGCTAGAGTGGATGGCAGGAAGAGTGTGTGTGTGTGTGTTGGGGGGGGGGGGGGTGTTCGTGGCTTATAACGCTGCACCAAAGAACTCTGCAGTCTTCGTTTCTCTCATGTCTGGGTCAAAAGGCGAACTACACGATGTAAAGTACTTTCCGAAGGAAAACTCTTGCCAAGGACTTTTTACCAAAATGACAAGTAATCTGTAATGTTTCTTACCTACCTGATGTAACTAATGAATACTGTCGTGTGTACATACCTGTTGAGCAAATATACGGATAAGTAATGGCACCAGAGGCATCTGTGATAAGTTTACATTCTAATCGAACAAACTCACTCGTAAAAGAGTACGGCTTTCTACAAACTTCAAAGAAAAATAAAATACATATGCTAAAAATCACTGACATACTGAATTCATAATTATATAATATATTGCATATATTACACGTATACAAGAAACAAAGACAATAAACTCTAATGCTGTACGATGTAATACATGAATTGTGACAGGTTTCATGATTGACTGGTGTTTTAAAAGGGAAAGACATCTGACTAAAATGTCGGACAGAAGTCGCCATATGTTGTACAATAAAACTTGGTAACAAGGAATAAAATACATGCAATGACATTATAAAAATACAGATTGTACGACAGATGCGATACCGACTTATGACGGTCAATTGAGTAACACACGGTACTCAATTGGTGTGGTTAACCGGTTTAGGGGCCTTTCTTCCCACTCATCGCTAATGCAGTACAATCAAAAGAAGTCACTTTCAATAATTTCCCGTCATATAGCGTCATGGAAGGAGGAGATAATCAACCTCTCAAATATAGCTAAATCTGGGATTCGAACCCTCATCGACTGCACCGCTATCCGAACGCTTAACAATTACGTTAAGCCTGTCCCTATATCACAGGATACCAATTCAACTCTGGCCGTATAACATCCATATAAGAATGATAAGTGAAATACACTGACATTTGAGGCGTGATGTGTTTTAAAAACTACACACGAGTTATAAAAGTCGGCATTTTTATAGAATATGAAAAAAAAATATATGAAAATATATAGGTTTCTACTCTGGAAAACCCCCCTCTTCCTTCCTTTGATCTACCAATATCAAGAATTTTGTATATAAAATCTAAAACAGTTACATTCTATACGGAACATATAAAATACCAACATTTTGTGAACGGAAAGTCTTACAAAAATGTAAATAAAAAGCTTGTGTAAGGCAAATACTACATGTATTCTCTGTGCATAATCCGTTTTTATTGATTTCAAGCCTATCTCCTGTCTCTATTAACATTTACTAGAATTTACTAATCATTAGAAGACTCACTTGCTCAAGACGAATGAAAAAAGGAGGGGGCGCAGTGCCCTACCTCGAGATTAGCTATGACAAAATCATGTACATAAAATTACAATATACAATAATGTCCTATCGAACATCTGAGGTTTTCGTTTTGGGCTATTTCAATAATTTGGTCAGTAACTTCCTCACTGGGTAACAGTAGTGAGCAGCAGATGCGGTTAAGAAATTATACAAGAGGGGATCCACCTGAAACAATTATTCTAAGGACCCATTCCTGTTAAATTACTAATATTTCACAAAAACAAAAAAGAAGTAAGGATAATAATAAGAAAAGACATTTTTGCCGAATCTCAAGCCGGGTTTTCACCCCCTTCCACCCCTTCTGGGGCCGCGCATGAGTATATTCCTACACCTACCATTGTAATCGAAGGCGCCACTCTCCTCTTGTACCCAGAACCTGGCATAGTGTGGGACACAGTCGAGGAGAGAGAGGTACTGATCGGAAGTTAGGTCCTGTACTCTTGTCAAGATCCCGAAGTAGTTCCTCCTGCATGCCTTCTCTGCTTTGCTGTACGCATTGTGTCGACTGTCACTTAAAACAAGGAATGAAAAATCTGAAAAGGATATAAGAGATACGCTATTTATTTTTACTTTATTTCATTTTTATTTTTATGTTACGTTTCACCAAAGGGAGATTGGGTGGGACTAACTCGATCCCTATACTTTTTTTCCCTTTGAGTAAGAGGTACATGTAAGTATTCCACCTATTGTAAGTAGCGATGTGACCGTTAAATTGTTGAAGTGACGTAAACTCGATACAGCAAACCGTGTTTGAATACGACCAAAGCTAAAGTACCTGGCTGTACAAAAGAACATTCAAGGCTTTTAATGTCGTAAATTGTATACATTTCTGACGATTTTCTGTTTCATAATCCTTCCGTGTGTTTAATTCTGTTCTAAACACATTCAATTGAGTTATATTGCACAACAGTCGTTAAACTAATAATGGAAAGAACGTAAAGAAATCAACGTAATGGTAGGAACGTTATCACCGACTGAAGTTCAGACTAAGCTCTTTGATAAAACGTGGTCCTAAACGAAACCGACCTCGGCAAATACACTGACACACATTTTCACTTCACCCATCCAGAGATCATATAAAATCTAAGTATGTATGCGGTATAATGGTGTTCAAGATAATGATACATTTATGATTTATAATTATACATATCGAACCCGTTAAGAAGAGGGCCTTCAAATTACCCTCTATCTGACTGGGCACTTCATTTAGTACTATAGTAATAAAATTCAACTATAAAATGGAGGATATATTTTAATGTTCTGAAGTGAATTTGTTCTCGAAATCGGCCAATAATTACGCAACATGTCTTTTCCAATGACTCGAGTAATATGTTATATAATTATAACACCCCCCCCCCCCCTTCCCCCCCATTAAAAAAAAAAAACCAAAACAAAACAAAACAAAAAAAAAACATACACAAAGAACAATACGAGAAACAAAACACAAACAATTACAAAATTGTTTGACATTGTATATTTCTACAGAACTTGTTGGACTTTGGCGATGTAGATTCCAATGTAGTTGCCTGTGTGTATATATATCTATATCTATATAGCCTAAATTGAAGGCTATTTTTAAATGAAATTTCCATGACCTACAGACTGTTTTAGATAAAGTGAAATGAAGGATAACGTGAGTCAATTTCAATGGCCAAATGAATGGTCATCAAGGTCAAGTGAGTCAGATTCAATTTCCAAATCATTTTTTCGCTTTATTTTCATTGAAATCAGTTTCCCAAATAGATTGAATAGATAAAGTCCAGATTTTGTGAAAAGATGGTCAGTCATGCAAGACGTCAATGTCTCCTCATGGTCACAGAGGAGCTAATTCTGCTTTCACCAATACATACTTATTTCATTGTATTAAAAACTAGACTGCTTCCTACATATCACAGACGGATCCATTAGAGAAAAGCTTTAAATTAAGTAAACCTTCTTATTTTATTCAGAACTTTCGCTGAAAGAAATGACATTCTTTAAAATTTACCAACAGTGGGCAGGAGCAACGCCCATCTCTTTACAAAATGCTGGACTTAATCGGTTAGGTGCCTGGTTCCTGAAAGAGAGGTCTGGGGTTCGAGTCTAGCTGGAGACTCATCTTTGTTCTGTCATTCGGATGAGACAGTAAAAACCGAGGTCCCATGTCACGATAGACGTGGATCCATCACGGCCTATGATGTATACATTGCATGTATAGGCATAAATTTGTGTGATGCTTTAGGTAGATACATGCAACAGTCTGGTGTGAATAAAATCGAGAATCCGTAAAACCAATCAAACACACAGAGAGAGAAATCACACAACACTTTGATCCATCCTTGCATATACATACATGTAACGTTAAGCAGCAGCCACATGGCCTGTCGTAAATTCACATTCCAAAGGTGTACAATAACATGTATGTGATACTTATTATATTACCTATTATATTGCCTACATACGATGCAAGACCATGTAAGCAAGACATCGGTGATAAAGGTAACACGTAGCGCGTGCACAAGAGTACTAGATACACATGCTGTCACGACGAATTTCTACTTCCCCGTATACAGTGATGAAAATCCTAAGTAGTCATAATTTCTATGACGTTCTGGTTTTAAATACTAAACTAAATAATAATAACAATAATAATAATAATAATAATAATAATAATAGTAATAATAATAATAAAAGAAAATGAAAAAAGAACAACCCCCCCCCCACCCACCAATCCAAACAAGCCAACAAAAACAAAACAAAATAGAAAAAAAAAAGACCAAACAAACAAAAATTAATAAATTAATAACAAGTTGATTTGTATAATTTTATGTTTAAAATACAA
This sequence comes from Pteria penguin, assembly GCA_035048485.1. Lineage (NCBI taxonomy): Eukaryota > Metazoa > Mollusca > Bivalvia > Pterioida > Pteriidae > Pteria > Pteria penguin. The sequence goes on from CM068584.1 coordinate 17,401,774, forward strand.
GCGTAGACAGCTTCTTATATCTATCTGCGATGATATATGTAAAAATAAGCTAAATAAATCATATATATATATATATATATATATATATATATATATATATATATATATATATATATATATATATATATATATATGTATGTATGTATGTATAATAATAACAATAACTCACAATAATTTTCCTATGAAGTAGAAATAATAATATTACACACTTGCATATACTATTTGTATAAATCAATTTATTCGTTCGACCGTTTTGAAATCTACTATAAAAGTACAAGTATCTGATTTTTTTTTTTTTTTTTTTTTTTTTTTTTGGGTTTGAATAAACTGCATTCAGGACACGTTTACATTTTATGTTTTCCTTACGAATCTTGTACATATTCACATTGTCTTACCTGAATTTCCACACACCTGTAATGTTACTCCAAGAATGATCAGTGCTGTTACTATAAGTACAATATTCCTTGCCATTCTATAGTACGATGTCTACAGTCAAATTACAAACTTCATTCTCTTGACCAGAATCGCTTATACATATCGCTCGTCTTTATATTTACCATT